>JARGCV010000124.1:42602500-42940000 GCA_034064705.1 Bothrops alternatus | reverse complement strand
ATCATCTCTAGTTGTTTCATTGATGGAATACCAACCCTTGGGAGCCTGCACGCATGCAAGAAAGGCAAGAGAACTGGCAAACGGTGGAGCAGGGTTGAATGTGCGCCCAGCGGATGCTCTAACAATGGACACATGGCGATGGCGAATTGTGGGAGAGAGGAAGGATGACAGGAGTGAGCGGCTAGAGGGAGACTCCGACATGCCCGTGTGCACTCTCGAAAGGGAGCACGCTTATCGGAGGCCTCTTGGATGAACGCCCAAACCTGCTTGACAGACTGGTTCCTGAACATTCACACATGTTCAGGAGCGACAAGACAGAGGAGAAAGGGAATCACACCAAACGTGCATTCCGCTGACAGCCACACTGGGGAGGAACAGCCTTGTCTTGGGATGGAGGCGAGGGGGGAGAGTGAGCGAAAGCACCCGGCACAATTTGACAGCTAGACGCACATGAGGAAAGGGAGTAGGGGGAGAAAAAGGGAAAAAGAGAACAGCAACCTTGGAAACTATTAGCGTAGCAGCAAACGCGTGCCCTTTAAAAATGAAACAACTAGAGATGATGAATGGACCAATGACCAGGTCGAAAAGCCGAATGCAGAGTCGACAGGTGATATAAGAGAACTCCTAGTAACCTTGCTTTTATGCTCTGACGATGTCGGCAGTGTTGGCCGACGAAAGCTTAGCACTTGTATTAAACAGTTGCTGGTTTAATGTTATCCTGGTGTTTGGAGATACAAATGTTTTGAAGGAGGGCTCTATTAGGGAAACTGTAACTAAAGCAAGAATTTAAAAAAGAAGAATTACTTCAAATTAACCAGGCATACCCCTTACACTGTAAAAGAACCATCTACAGCCCTCTGACTTTTTCTCCTTTTATACTGGCAACAGCCTAAAACTAGATTTATTTTTTTTAAACACCCTATCTTGCCAAATGCAATAATGTGTCAAGTCTTCTCAGGCTGTAGGACAAGTGAAAGATAAGGTTTCCCCCCAGACAAATTGGCAGATGTCTATATAGTCTGAAGGACAGCAGTAATTTGTTCCTTGTCTAGAGATGCCTTCTGAAGTAGTTGGCTCCTTGTAGAGTGAAGGAAGCGTGCAAGACAATAACAGCCAGCAGGCAGGCTTGAATTGGCAGCTATCTGCAGGGGCAGAGTTTCAAAATCATTCTAAGCCTGCTGCATTTTCTTGGAAGCTGGCAGAAGTCTTGGCTTCAGCATCAACATAGCATTACATCTTGCATCCTTAATGCATCTCAGTAAATAATTAAATCCTTCCGTGAAGGGTCTTCAAGAAGATCCTTGGAAGCTGTTTATTTTATGTACAATCCCATTTTTTTTTAAAAAAAAAGCAAAGCACCAATCATGGCTGTCAATTCTTTTTGGCCATATTCCATAGATATTTCTACTCTGAGCAATTTAGATTTTTTAGGTGTGTCACTTTTTGGATCAGTGTTACAAGGATGCCTTAAGAAGTTCACAATCCCTGTTGAATAGAGCATGTTTTAGCTGCACTGTAAACTAGCTTAAGATACAACTAGGAAAGGCCAGTATACCACACACTGGTTTAACAGATTTACTCAGTGCTTTTTTGTAAAAAAAAAAAAAAAAAAAAAAGGTGCCGGAACTCATACACGTCATACAACCTGCCTTGCCTACCCTACAAGGTTCCATCCAAAAAAGGTGCCGGAACTCTGTTCCGGGCGTTCTATAACCAAAAAAAGCCCTGGATTTACTCATGTATCGTTTTACCTATCTGGCATTTTTTGATTTTATTTAGTACATTTTCTGGTTCTCTTCCTTCCGACTAATTGATATTTTAAAAAAAAGTAGGCATGGTACATTTCAGGGGTGATTTTAAATTGAAGGTGCATATATAATGCAGATTTAATAACCTTGCTACTTATTTCCAGAGCTTATAAAGTAGAAAATCAGCATTAAAATACAAGCAGCAATTGGTTGATTTAACTATGTTTTTTTTCAAAAGTGAATATCGTTTTATGAGTTCACATGACACCCTGAACAATTGTTTATTTAGAGAATTTATACGGCTGCCCACTCACTGTCAGTGGCTCTAAGCGGCTTACAAACAACAATAATAAAATAATAATAAAAGTAACCATTTGAGCTGGATTTATGCAACATGCTAAACTAAAATATAGTTGGTGATGTTCTTTTTTTTTAAATTTTCTTATGTTTTTTCCCTAGTTTTCTTTGTCACTAATTGATTTTAATTCACTTATAACATAAAATACAAAAATACAAAAGCAAGTAGTAAGGAACAACGGTAGGGGGAAAGAAAAAGGGAGGTGTGGAAAAGGGGGGAAAAGAAAAAAAAGCATTGACTTCTGACTCCCTCTGTTGCAGTAAAATAAGGCATAAACAATGAACCTCAACTTTTTACATTTCTATAGTAATATAAACTAGCCATTTCTATATCAACAAATCAATCTAATCAGTAAAACCCAAAATCGTAGTATCATTTTTTTCCACCTTAAGCACAAAGTTCAGAAGTGGTTTCCAAGTAGAAACAAAAGGACTTGTATTCTTTTATAGCTATCGCGGGTTGGTGATGTTCTTATGTGTTCCAGAACAAAGATGGAGTCACTAATCAAAGCCAGGTATAAAAAAGTAAATCTGCCCAGTCATGTGACTGCTCTGACCTATCAGCATCAAGCAAACAGCCCACCCTTCCTCCATTTATGAAAGCCCAGCTTCGTTATTTTAGATTCTGTGACAATTGTGCACAGCTGTGACAATAAATCCTATACCTTATGATAATCTTACATTCAGAACGGCAGTCAACTATACCAGGGGTTCCCAACCTCCGGTCCATAGCATGCCAGCAACCGGTTTGCAGAGGCAAGCAAAGCCCCATCTGTGGGATGCAGGCCGCATACAAAACCACGCACCCTCCAGTCCGCAGAAAAACCTCTCTCCATGGAGCCAGTTTCTGGTGCCCAAAAGGTTGGGGACTTCTGACTTATACTATAAAATTGTTTATACATACAACTCTACATGTACAAGTTTGTAAGCAAGTTGGAATCGGAGCTCAGAATTATAAGGGAGCAAATGCACAAACTATTCTACACCCCAAATTTCCTCTTCAGGAGTAAAAAATAGAGAATTATTATTTACTGGTAATCAACTTACAGTGGTTTATTTAGTGATAGTTCCAAGTTACAACAGTGCTAAAAAAATTCACACTTAATGACCGTTTAAGCATCCCCAGGGTCAAGTGACCAAAATACAGGACTGCCTATATTACAGTTTTATATGGCAAAAAAATGAGGGAAATCCCCCCAAAATTATGTGTTCATAATAAATTCATGAGTTTGGATCAGAACCCATTAAGCAAATATTAGCATTAAAACAATCAGCCACAAGAGCAAATGCATTTAAAACAAAACCCTGGGTGAAGACTCAGCATATCTACTTCAAACTAGGATTATTTATTTTCATTTTTATTTATTTTATTTTATTTTATTATTTTATGTTTTATTTTATTTTATATTTTATTTTATATTATATTATATATTTTTATTTTATTTTATTTTATATTTTTTATTATTTTATTTTATTTTATTTTATTTTATTAACAGAATTAACTTAGAGCTGTTTGATAATGCAATCCTCCTGCTTGTGTGGGTGCCTTTTTCAGTGTAAGACCACAAAGGTAATGCTATGGATATAAGAAATACATTTTGGCAGCACTGACAACACAAACACAAGTAGTCCTTGGCTTACAACATTCATTTAGGGACTGTCTGAAGTTACAACAGAGCTGAAAAAAGCGACTTACAATCAGTCCTCGTATGTATGACATGCAGCATTCCCCTTGGTCATGTGATCAAATTTCGGTCACTTGGCAACTGGCATGTAGTGTTCTGGAGTTATATGATCACAATTTGCAACTTTCCCAGCAGGTTTCCAACAAGCCAGGTTTATGGGGGGGGGGAAACCAGCTTTGTTTAATGACAGTGTGATTCATTTAACAACTGCAGTGATTTACTTAACAACTGTGGCAAAAGAGGGTTGAAAAATCAGGAGCAACTAACTTAAGAACAGCCTTGTTCAGCAGTGGAGAGTGTGGTCATTAGTTGGGGACTCTGACAATGCTGTGTCACAATCTTACTTGCCGTTTTCCTCTGAGACGGACTTCTGCTTTTATACCTGATTCTCAGATTAACTGTGGATTTCTTTCACGTTTCTCTCAATGGTGCTCTCCAGCTTATTATTGCTGGAGTTGACATAACCACACAGCCCTGCTGTTTTCTGTTACACAGCTTCCTTGTTGGTCCACACTTTTCAGTCTGAAAAAGCCTCGCGGGAGGATTTTAAAGCAAGAGAAGCTATTGTATTGCAGCAATTGAGGTATTGTCCTTGGACAGTTGCCAGAAAGTGTAAGTTTTAACAGTTCATCATGGAGACTATATAAGCGGAAAAGAAAATTCCCGCTTCTAAATATTCCCTGAGGTTCCAGGAACTGAATCATAACACACCACTGAACTTTTGCCAACATGCCCAAAGTTCAACTCTCTCGCTGCCTTAAATCTTGGCCACTGTCTAAATGAATATCATTAAATAATCAAGTCCAAAGTTTCTGAGATAAGTGGAATATATTCTTCTGAGATCGCTCCCTCTTCGGAAATGAAACGGGTGTTCAGAGAAAACTAGAGAAGTCCTCGGCTTCAAACAGTATCAAGGAGGCCCTTTGAAGCTGCTTGAGAGAACAACAACTCTGGAAATCGTTGATCCACAAATACATCATGGCCACTTTGGAAGAAAAACAACAAATGTCCAGGGCAGCTGAAGCCTTGCCCTGCGTAGGCAAGCTTCAATTCCCATGGTGGGTCCTACACACGTGGGCCGAATATTAGAGAAGGAAGCATGACTCGAGTCAGATCTCTCTCTGGGGTGTGAGGCAACAGACAAAAGGGTGCCTTCCCCTTTTTATTCCCTGTTACAGTGGGCGGTTACACAATGCATCACATGGTTACAAACAGCCAATGACAATGTTATTTCTTCAGCCAATGACAAGGCTACACTGCAGGGCCACCCTGTGGCCAATGGATTCAAATCTTGGTACAACGTCCATCCACCTATTAGCCCCCCTTATTTCCTGTCCCAAGGCCATATGGTCAGCCACATGGTCTTCTTTGTTCCTGGCCTATGGCATTACAACATAACATGGCCATCTTGCTTCCTTTGTTCCAGGCCACCTCTTGGCCCCGCCTCCATTTCCTGTTGCTCCAAAACAGCATGGTAAAGTCACATGGTACAGTCTCTTTGTCCCAAGCCTCTCCAAGCCTCATGCATCACAACAGGCAGCCCAGTGAAAGGTTATGAAAATGGACATTTTCAAATGCATTTTTTTTAATGGCAGTCTTGCAAGTCTTTGCAGAATGATGAATAGTTTCCTGAAGGACTTTGAAGTATGACAGTCTTGTAAGGGACATGGAGGGCTTCATGAGGCCCTAGAGCAGGGGTCCTCAACCTTGGCAACTTTAAGACGTGTGGACTTCAACTCCCAGAATTCCTCAGCCTTTGCTGGCTGAGGAATTCTGGGAGCTGAAGTCCACACGTCTTAAAGTTGCCAAGATTGAGGACCCCTGCCCTAGAGGCTTTTCCTTTTCCCAGCCTATTTTGGATCTGGAGTACAATTTATAGGTACTCCTTGATTAATGACTGCTCGTTCAGCAACTTTTTGAAGTTCCAATAGTGTTGAACAAGTGGTACTTAGAACCACTTCTTGCAGTTCTATCGCAGTATCTCCACAGTGAAATGATTGCGATCTAGACATTTACAATCTAGTTCACAATTATAACACTGCAGTGTCCTGTAGTCGTACGGTCGCCATTTGCTAACTTCTTTGCTGGCTCCCAATAAGCCAGGGGTTCTCAATCTTGGCAACTTTAAGACTTGTGGACTTCAACTCCCAGAATTCCTCAGCCAGCTTTGCTGGCTGAGGAATTCTGGAAGTTGAAGTCCACAAGTCTTAAAGTTGCCAAGGTTGAGAACCCCTGCGAAATAAGCAAAAGCAATGGGGAAGCTAGCAGGATGTCCCAAATGAGAATCAGGTGAGTCCTCACTTAATGAGTCACAGTGTTTCAGTTAACAATGGCAGCTGGAATTGCTGTCGCTAAGCAGCACAGTTACATGACATCACACTTTACAACTGCAGTGCTTGGAGGTGGCCTCAAAGGGCTGACAAAACCTAAGTTTTTAAAAGGTTTTTACTCTTAAAAATTGCTCTCCAGTTTTAGCATAATCTTAACTTTAATGAATGAATGATTTAAAGCTGCAGAATCTTCCCTCCCACCCATTCAGACTCAAATGGAAACCACCATGGCTTATTAAACAAACCAGACTTATAACAATGCATTAATATAGTGTGTGAACTCAGCCGGTAGATAGGTCTGCTTTTATAGATAGGTCTACGTTTTGCGAAGGGGTGGGGTTTCAGTTGTGCTGCCAACAATTGCCATGTTGACTTTGGATCCAACTTCATGGAGGCAACTGTGTAGACAGAAACATATCAACACAGAGCAAAGTCTTGTGAGATGTTCAGCTTCTCACTTTGTTAACCTACCATTGCTAACTCCAGCTGAAATCAGTTGTAAATAGGTCTACTTCCCAAGAAATATGTACATAAATGCTTCTGCCTGCCTGCCAGAAGTCGTATTCCAAATATATACACTGAGTAAAAGTAATTGCCTATAAAATGAAGTACTCGGTTTATATAACTAATTGGACTCCCCTTGTACATGGCAGTCATGGTCTGCCTCGCACAAACCACTCTCATAAAACACACAAAAAGAAGTGCACATACACACACTCACATTGCACACACCCCTTGCAGCAGAAACAGAGAAGGTGGGTGAAATTTTGGCTTTACTGTCCTGGAAGGAAACAGGAAGAAGGAGCAAGAGAGAAGCAGGAGGAATTTGAATCAGAAGGCAAGCAAAAAGTAAGCCAGGTCTTGTTCAGATGTTCCAAAAAATGATTAAGATTAAAGCAACACCTTAAAGCGACAACTAATCTCCAAAAGCATCCATGCTTTTCAACAACATATAAAGTCATTTGCACCACCTGCCAGTTCAAAAGTTGCCTTCCTCTGGCTCATGTCCGTGTATTCAGAGGGAGTATTTTTAAAAAATGATTTGGAAGAAGTGTTTTTGAGTAGTATGTGCACATTTATCTTCCTGGGCTCCAAGATCACCACAAATGGGGACTGTAGCCAAGAAATTAAATGACGCTTGCTCCTCGGGAGGAAAGCTATGGCAAATCTAGACAGCATACTAAAAAGCAGAGACGTCACCCTGCCAACAAAAGTACGTGTAGTCAAGGCCTTGGTTTTCCCAGTTGCAATGTATGGCTGTGAAAGCTGGATCATAAGAAAGGCTGAGTGCCAAAGAATTGAGGCCTTTGAACTATGGTGCTGGAGAAGACTCCTGCGAGTCCCCTGGACTGCAAGGCGATCAAACCGGTCAGTCCTAGAGGAGATCAACCCTGACTGCTCTTTAGAAGGCCAGATCCTGAAGCTGAAACTCAAATACTTTGGCCACCTAATGAGAAGGAAGGACTCACTGGAGAAGAGCCTAATGCTGAGAAAGATGGAGGGCAAGAGAAGAATGGGACGACAGAGAATGAGGAGGCTGGATGGAGTCACTGAAGCAGTAGGCATGAGCTTAAATGGACTCCAGAAGATGGTAGAGGACAGGAAAGCCTGGAGGAACGTTGTCCATGGGGTCGCGATGGGTCGGACGTGACTTCGCAACTAACACCACCACCATCAACAACAAATGTGCACATCTACTGTAGGTATAGACTTCTTAGTTCCTAATTGAGTCATATAAAGTGCCGCTGATAAAAGTTGCTATTGCTTTAAGCCATTGATTCTTTTTAAGGGGGAAATATCTTGCCAGTGGCCTCTCACTCGCATTTCAACTGTTAAAAACCAGCTGAAAAAGGAAAAAAACAAACCAAACAAAAATATTATTTCTACCTCTTTGGGTGAGATCACCACCCTTCTCACAAGGCTACCTGTAGCCCTACATCTGTTAGGAAATTCGAGGAAAGTGACCCCCGATAATCCTGGTTAAACCCACATCTGTCCGATGTGATCTGCTGATAATTTGTAACATTTGCATGGTCACAGATAAGCCGCGGCTCTTCCAGTATCCTTCCTCTGGTGAAAGAAACACGGTCAGATGAACGACAGACAGTCCTCGACTTATGACCACAATTGAGTCCAGTTTATTTATTTATTTTGCTAAGTGAGACAGCTGTTAAGTGAGTTTTACCCCATTTCACAACCTTTCTTGCCACAGTTGTTAAGTGAACCACTGCAGTTGTTAAGTTAGTAACACGGATGTTAAGTGAATCTGGCTTTGCTATTTTCTTTGCTTGTCAGAAGGTCGCAAAAGGGGATCACATGAGCCCGGGACACCGCGACCGTCATAGATACATGTACGACACCAATAAATATTATCCAGAATTGATCTCTAGTTATTGGGTATCATGAAATTACAGGTAGTCCTTGGCTTACAACGGTTCATTTAGTGACTGTTCAAAGTCACAACAGCACTGAAAAAAGTGACTTATGACCACTTTTTACACTTATGACCATTGCAGCAGCCTGGTGGTTACGAGATCAAAATTCAGAATCTTGGCAACTGACTTGTATTTATGACAGTCAGAACAATTAACCAGTGGAACAACCTGCCTCCAGAAGCGGTGAATGCTCCAACACTGGAAGTTTTTAAGAAGAGATTGGACAGCCATTTGTCTGAAATGGTATAGGGTTTCCTGTCTGAGCAGAGGGTTAATAATAATAATAATAATAATAATAATAATAATAATAATAATAATAATAATAATAATAATAATAATAATAATAATAATAATAATAATAATAATAATAATAATAAGTTTGGACGGGACCTTGAAGGTCATCGAGTCCAACCTCCTACTCAGGCAGGAAACCCTATACCATTTCAGACAAATGGCTGTCCAGTCTCTTCTTAAAAACTTCCAGTGTTGGAGCATTCACCGCTTCTGGAAGCAGGTGGTTCCACTGGTTAATTGTTCTAACTGTCAGGAAGATTCTCCTTAGTTCTAGATTGCTTCTCTCCTTGATTTGTTTCCATCCATCGCTTCTTGTCCTGCCTTCAGGCGCTTTGGAGAATAGCTTGACTCCCTCTTCTTTGTGGCAGCCTCTGAGATATTGGAAGACTGCTATCACGTCCCCCCTCGTCCATCTCTTCATTAAACTAGACATACCCAATTCCAGCAGCCGTTCCTTATATGCTTTAGCCTCCAGTCCCCTAATCATCTTTGTTGCTCTTCTCTGTACTCTTTCTAGAGTCTCAACATCTTTTTTACATCGCGGTGACCAAAACTGGATGCAGTATTCCAAGTGTGGCCTTACCAAGGCATTGTAAAGTGGTATCAACACTTCATGTGATCTTGATTCTATCCCTCTGTTAATGCAGCCTAGCACTGACAATTAGAACAATTAACCAGTGGAACAACCTGCCTCCAGAAGCTTCCAACACTGGAAGTTTTTAAGAAGAAACTGGACAGCCATTTGTCTGAAATGGTTACAGGGTTTCCTGCTTGAGCAGGTGGTTGGACTAGATGACCTCCAAGGTCCCTTCCAACTCGGTTGTTGTTGTTGTTGTTATTACGGTTGCAGTATCCTGTGGTCATGTGATCACTTCTTGTGATCTTCTGACAAGCAAAGTCAACGGAGAAGCCAGAGTCACGTAACAACAGTGTCACTAACTTAACAACTGCAGTGGTTCACTTGGCAACTGTGGCAAGAAAGGTCATAAAATGGGGCAAAACTCTCTTAACAAATGTCTCACTTAGCAACAGAAATGGGGTCATAAGTCGACAACTACCTGTATTATAAATCCTTACCCATGGGTAAAGTGTTAGATTCCCCATTGGTTTTATAGCTTTTTCATCTCCTCTAGTTACCGTCTCCAATTCCTTATGCAGGTACTCCTTGACTTAACAATCATCCATTGAGCGACTGTTTGAAGTTGCAATGGCATTGAGGAAAGGGACTTACGATCAGTCTTTGCACTTACGACCATTACAGCAGCTGCATGGTCACATGACCTATAAAGCCCTACATGGCATCGGACCAGGTTACTTACGGGACCGCCTGCTGCCCCATGAAACCCAGCGACCGGTTAGGGCCCACAGAGTCGGCCTTCTCCAGGTCCCGTCAGCTAGACAGTGTCGCCTGGCGGGGCCTAGGGGAAGAGCCTTCTCTGTTGCGGCCCCGGCCCTCTGGAATCAACTCCCCCCCGGAGATCCGTATCGCCCCCACCCTCTCCGCCTTTCGTAAACTCCTTAAGACACATCTTTGCCAACAGGCCTGGGGCAGTTAACATCTTGCCCCTAGCCAGTGTATGTTTGTGTGTATGTTTGATGGATGACTGGTTTTTTTTAATTCAGGGGTTTTTTATATATGTATTTTTATGTAGATTTCTATTCATGCTGTGAGCTGCCCTGAGTTCCTGGAATAGGGCGGCATAGAAATTAAAACAAATAATAAATAAATAAAATAAATGATCAAAATTTGGACGCTTGGCAATCGGCCCATATTTACAACAGTTGTAGCATCCCAGGGTCATGTGATCACCATTTGCGACCTTCCCAGCTGGCTTCCAATGAGCAAAGTCAACGGGGGAAGCTGGATTCGCTTAATGGCCATGTGATTCCCTTAACCACTGCAGGCACTCACTTAAGAACCGTAGCAAAACAGTCACAAAATCAGGTGCAACTCTCTTAACAATTGCCTTACTTAGCAACAGTAATTCTGCTCCCAATTGCTGTCATAAGTTGAGAATTATCTGTATTTACTGTTCACCCTTTTCTTGCTAGGCCCCTGGGTTTCCAAAATTTCAGAAAAAGAGCCTTCTTCTGGGAAATTTGCTGACCTTTGTGGAAATAATTAGAATCTGTGATTTTTTTAAAAAAAAATCTTTTTACTCACTAAAAGTCATCAGAGTATTGCATTTTCTTTTCAGACTCCAGCCAGCTTGCTTGAGATGGCTTAAAATGTGAACTTGGATGGACAGCAATCTAGAAATAAAACAAAATGTCATCATTCTTTAAACAGGATGCATGGAATTAATTCCTTTGTTTTGTTGTTTCTGCTGGCAGTGGGGTTCAATATATAACCATCTGCGGCTGACCTCAAAGGAAGTCAATATGTCTCGTTATTACTTAATTGAATAAATAACTTCTCCGGTTGGCTACAACTGGAGTGGATGTCTTAACATCACCTGTCGGAAATCCACAATGTTTAAAAGTAGCTATGACATCCTTCCTCCAATCAATATGGGCCATAAATCCATTTGTAATGCAAAGCTAGTAAATGAGCATACCGGCCTTTTACGACCTGGGTGAAGCTGACATTTTTATTTTTCCCCAAGACCGTGAGACACCAAGGCGGAAACACAATAGCAAATAAGACTGAAAGGGTGCAGCAGGCAGGAGAAAAATTGCTTGGGTAGAGCAAGCAAAGAGCCCCATTACTGCAGGACTAATGTTGTTAGAATGTAGGTTACAGCATCTCAGACTGCAGATAAGATAATCTGAAAGCATGACCCTTTTGTAAAATAGTACAGTATGACTCATGCTCTGCAATGCAGGGGATTTTTAAAAATGTGAGTGAATTTTACAAATGTGATCTTTGATCTGCAATCTGAAATGGTCGTAGTCCACGTTCTAACCACGTCATTCTGCCGGAAATTGAACACAAAGTTTTCATCATGCTAGACTGAAACCTTCTTTCTCAGCGATGTCCTTCTTATGAATGCAAAGGAAAAAAAAGGAATAAAAGAAAGAGAAATAAAGGGAGAGTCAAAGAAATTTATTTATTTATTTATTTATTAAATTTTTATGCTGCTCCTCTCCAAGGACTCGGAGCAGCTAACAACATAAACAAAAACAACATCTCAGCATTTCAAAAATCTAAAACCAAATCTAAAAAGCATTTAAAAAGACCCCCAAACACATTCATCATTCACACACAATCACAGTCATCCCCAGGCCTGCCGGCATAGATAAGTTTTTAGATTCTTCCGGAAGGCCGGGAGAGTGGGGGAAACATGGACTTCAGGGGGCAGTTGGTTCCAGAGGGTGGGCGCCACAACAGAGAAGGCCCTCCCCCTAGGACCCGCCAGACGGCAATGTTTCGCTGACGGGACCCGGAGGAGGCCGACCCTGTGCGCTCTCACCGGTCGAAATAACACAACAGCCTTCTTGGACCTTGGATAGGAGTGGTTTAGTGGCCTAGTGGTGAAGACACTCACCTCCCATTCAGAAGGTTAAAGGTTCACCTAGGAAGCAGCTGATGTTTCTCTCTCCTAGGGGGCAAAGAAAAAAATATCTGTTGTAGCATCAGGAAGGGCATCTGACGCTCAAACTCAATCCAGTTGCCTTGACTCTATGCCAGACTAAGGGATTACAGGGTCGTAAAAAGAGAGCACTTTTCAGATGCATAAAGTTTAGGTCTCATAATTCTCATCATGGCTGGTTAGATTGATATCTATAATATGGCCTAACTCTATATCGCATGAGAGCTTATTCATTAAGGTGACCAATTTTTTTACAATGAAAAGAAGGACACAAATAAATTGAAGAAAAAAATATCGTAAATAAAAGAAACATTTCATTCATTGCAACAATAATACAGAATACACTATAATATGATAAATGCATAATAAAACATTTGTAACAATAACATTTTATATTGTAATTATGCTTACATACCATGCCCCCGTCTGCAGCTGCCCCGCCAGCACTGCTGCCCCGCTGTGTAGAGTGGGCCCCGCGGCTCCCAAAGCACCAGCTGCACCGGCTCTGGCCCCGGAGGGCAGCCCACCGTCAACACACCCCACCTGCAGCCACCCCGCCAGCACCACCGCCCACCCTGTGCAGCCCCATGTAGAGCAGGCCCCGCGACTCCCACAGCATAGGGGAGCAGCTGGCCACCACTGCCCCTCACACCCCTGCAGCAGCCCCGCCACCCCTACCTCTTGAGCCCGCAGCCATTATTGCCCTAGAAGGGCCGAAGATCAAGAGAAAGTTACCGTGGTGTTGCCGCTCCAGTCTCCTCCAGGTATCTTTGGGACTAACTAGGAGATGGTATAGTTGGGTAGCAGGGAGGGGTGCAAAGTTCCTGCCAATTCGCCTTCGCTGCAGACAACTTACATGTGCAAAGTTTGCTGGCCAGGTGTTTTGGCACGCTCAGCAGCAATTCCTATTGGCTTTCAAAAGCCAATAGGGGGAGTAGCACAGCTCATGCAAAAGTTGAAAAAAAAACCATCAAAAAAGGTGCCAGAACACCGTTCTGAGCGTTCTATGAGAGAGAAAAAAGCCCTGCAGATTAGTCTTCAAATATCGAAAAGGCGGACATGTAGGAGGACACTTTTCGAGGGAGGACAGAACTCACAAAAGGAAGACTGTCCTCCCTAAAGGAGGACGGTTGGTCACCTTATATTCATACATGCAGTATGTAGAAATGGACCAAGAGAGATGAATATCACTGGTTATACAACTTTGCATCTTTTTCCTAAGTCTGCAGTGCTTTGACATGTGTCCTGAACTGCTCATAGGGAAAAAAAAATGTGTGTCATATCTAACCTGCAATTTTGATGTCTGTTTTGTCAGGGCTAAATCCCCATATATTTTCTTCCTGGCCGCTCAGAGATAGAAATTGCACTGTAGCTCCAGCAAGTCTACAATAAGCATGATTGGTAGGTGATGCGGTACTAATAGTTTAGTAGTTAAATAGCACTTCTGGTAGATTCATTAACAGTTGCTGAAAAGCTGTTAAAACCAGTATTATTATACTAAGCAAGAATGAGAACATATTAGTTTGTTGATGTACAGTACAGACTTTACCTCCAGAAAGTCAAGGTGGTATCATAGAACTGTTTCCTCCATTTTTTTCCATACATAAATCTTTGAGTAGGGAGGGCTAAAAGAGGTAGTCCTTGACTTACGGCCACAATTTTTGCTCCATTTTACAACCTTTCTTGCCACAGTTGTTAAGTGAGTCACTGGAAGTGTTAAGTTAGTAACACGGTTGTAAAGTGAATCTGGCTTCCCCCATTGACTTTGCATATCAGAAGGTTGCAAAAAGTGATCACATGATCCAGGGACACTGCAACCATACATGCAAATTTTGATTACGTGACCCCAACTGCTGCAACAGTGGCATGAGCCACTTTTTCCAGTGCCATTGTAATGTTGAACAGTCACTAAACAAATGGTTATAAGTCGAGGAAAACCTGTATTGGGACCAAAGTCACTTAGTAAACAAGGCCCTGATCTTGGATTTTTCTGGTTTAACTCTAGGAACTTAAGCAAATATGGTGTAGCAGTTAAGATATTAGCCCAGGACTGGTAGATCCAGGATAAAATCTATGCTCCAACTCAACTTCTTTTCCAGTCTAACCTACCTCAAAGAATTGCTGTTTGGGGATAAAATGAAAGCAGATGCTCTTGGGTACTATCTTGAACTTTTGGAAGAAATATAGGACAGAAATCTCATGAGTAAATGAATTGCTTCATGACAGGAGTGTAGGAGAACAGCAGGCAGAGGCTGGAGGCAGAGTCAAGAGAGTCATCAGCCTAGCGTTATTACGTTCCTACAAACCCTCTTGAATTCTGTTGACTTTTATCTAGCTCCAGTGTAATGCTGACTGTTAGTTGACTACATTATTGTAGTCAAATGATGAGGTTTTGCTACCAATTGCCTTATAGGGAAATCACACTATGGCAGTGAATTGAGAACAGAGCAGAATAAGGATCAGCAATGGTGACCATACTTTTTTTTTTTTTAACCAACACAAGGAAAAATGGAGAATATTTTCGAGTAGAAAACAACTCTCATTTGCTATCCATTAAGTTATTACTATCGAAAGAGGATCTTCTGCTCTGGTAGAAATGAGAAAATGTGCTTCCCAACAGATGCATTACTTTTGTAAGGTTATTTTTTTAAAAAAACCCTACTAAGTAAAATTTTAGTCTAAAGCCTTAAGAGTAAAGCTCTTCACTAGAGGCTGAAGTATATGAAGAATGATTGCAGGAACTGGATATGTCTAGCCTAATAAAGAGAAAGACTAGGGATGACATGATAGCAGTATTCCAATATCTCAGGGGCTGCCACAAAGAAGAGGGAGTCAAGCTATTCTCCAAAGCCTCTGAAAGCAGGACAAGAAGCAACGGATGGAAACTAATCAAGGAGAGGACCAACCTAGAACTAAGGAGAAATTTCCTGGCAGTGAGAACCATTTATCAGTGGAATGGCTTAGTAGTCAAAACCCACATCATAATGGAGATAATGACGGTGATAACTGAAAAAAATTGAAATTCAGCATGGAACTAGAAGGAGGTGCAGGATCTACAAAAAGAAGATATTTGGACCATCATGATCTTGGAGGTACAGGTCATCCACTTCTAATATTGATAGATAGGGAGGGCCATCAGATGAGCAAGCTAGTGAAATGTCAGGAATATCACTCTACAATATTGATTTTCTTTCAATCTCATAGAGACCTAGATATATGCTTATTGTATATTCTGAACTCCATCATTGACTTGCCATGAATGTTTAGTGACAGCGGTCTCACATTGCTATTTAATGTTAAATTGTGCCAGCAGTACATTTTACTTCTTTTTTTTTACTTTGTTACTATTTCAGCATTTGTTTTCATTTTTTCATATATAAGAAAAACAAAACAAAACAAAAAACAGAAGAGAATATATGTACAATAGGGTTGAACTGAGGAGCCCTGGTGCTTTCAGAGTTTGGTATGTATTGTAAGTACTGCAAGCTACCACAGATAATTTTGATTTTGGCAAGGTAGAAGTATGATTAAATATTAAAATATGATTTGAACCTTGCATGTGCCGAATATTGCCTTTGTCCATACACACTTAACCTACTCAACCCTACTGATACTCAACACTTACCATCAACCATTAGGCAGCCTTTGGCCCCATTAGAGTTCTACATTCATGGTGAAACCACATATGGATTTCCTAGTGTTCTCTGACACCTGCTTTTCTTTATCACTATCCATGCTATCTGATGACATTTGAAGTTTAAAAAAATTTCAGGACATCAGAATTTCACAGTTCTGCCCTAGCTTCCTGGATTCTTATTGTAATTTCAAAATTCCTCTGCAAGATTAGCTCAGTAGTCCAGATTTATTTATAGCAGTAATGCTCTGCTGTTTTCCCATTGGAAAGACAATCAGGGAAAGTGAGACACAGAGAGACCAAGAAAACCAGAGAGAAGCTGAAAATAAGAAAGAGAGAAGAGTGGGTGAGCCCGATTGACACCATTCATCTTTGACTTTGATTTCACCCACTACCAATTTTGGCCCCACAATAAATTGATTATGTGCCACAAAATAATCAATACATTAATTAAAATGCATAGATTTTTCTCCAGGATTTTCTGTCTCCTATCTGGTCTTTCAGTAGTGTATTCATGATTGTTGTAATAGAGTCTGCCCATTTTTCAGTTGGTCATTCTTCAGATATTTCCAGCATGGAAAAGCAAAATTCTGAAGGGAAATATGTTTTTTGCTGGATGTGTCCAAAGTAAGATACACTGAGCTTGGTAATTTGTGCCTCAATTGACAATGGTGGCTTGACTTATTCTACCAGGAAAATGCAACCTTACATTTAAAATAAATGCATCAGTGAACTCATGACTTTCTCCGCTCTTCCTGCTGTTTCCCCTTCCTAGGTTTCTACCGGAGGCATGGAGGGTAATAACACAGACAAGATCCAAAAAAAAAACCTGGCCCTAACAAGGTCCATTTCTGCCTGTCCTGCAGATCTAACAGAGGAGTCTTTCAGACCTTCAACAGAGCCAACCGTTTATACATTTGAAAAGAAGCTTGTGCAGCCATTTGACTCTTGCTACCAGCTCAATCGTTTGGCTCCACAATATCACCATTCATTGCCCTCTGATGCAAACAGAACGGGAAACATGTTAGCAGCCCAAAGAATTCTAGCTAAAGTTTCCCGTGGCTGTTTCCAAATATATTGGAATAGCTTGTTTACACTCCCTTGGCTCTCTAGGAAATACATGCCTGCAGATTGTTTAGCTGAGAATTGATTCTATATAGAAGAAAAAAAAATACTCTGTAACTATAAATACTGCTCCTGAAATGCAAAATCCCCACTCAATGGAGAAAAATCTCTGAAGCACTGGAAGATGGAAATTGCAACATAGGACCATTTAATACAGTACACTGGTATTACACAGAATTTAGTTATGTGGTAGGGCAGAGGTCCCCAACCTTTTGGCACCAGGGACCGGTTCCGTGGAGAGAGGTTTTTCCGCAGACCGGAGGGGTTGTGGCTTCATGTACTGCATGCATCCCGCAGATGGGGCTTTGCTTGTTTGTGTGGACCGGTTTCTGGCATGCCGCGGCCCAATATTGGTCCATGGACTGGGGGTTGGGGACCCCTGTGGTATGGCATCATATGTCTATGTCTATGGAGGCCATGGTTGTCCCATAGGTGCTTTTCCAAAAGGCAACTGGATACAAATAATGGAATTTCCATTTTCTTTCTGCATTGAGATGCAAAATAACATGACACTCAATTTCATTGCTGAAATCCTAAATTGGGTAAATAAACACACATACACACCACTTTTGTCTTGCATTAATGGGGAGGAGCTTCTGAAAGACAAACAGAAAGGTTGGAAATATGAACTAGTATATTGAATTTAGTAGTTGAAACAGTAAAGTGTACAATAGGCCAGAACACACAGTTGTCATTGATTAGTTGGAGAGTGCTGACTCATGCATGAGGCAATCTATGCTATGATTGGTTGCCTGTAAGTATAAAGGGGTGTTTCCCTTTTTTCCCACCTTTTTCTTCTGCGTGTTCTGTATACTGATTAATTTTACCTCATGATATTCTTGTCTGACTTCATCTGGTCAGCTGCTGTGCAATTCCTTGACATGAACCTCACAAACCTCAAGAAGTTACCCCTTAAAGAGCATGTTACCTCATTTCTTTGGTTCTTGAATAATATGGAATCCTTTTTTGTTATTTTCTTGGAAAACATTTTGCTTCTCATCACATCCAAGATGAGCTTCTTCATTTCTTCTTCAGTATGGCTGCTGCATGAGCTGGGCCCCAAAGTACAACTGGGAGATGGTTTTCTGCCATTCTCTTCCTCTGTCACCTCACTGTGATGGAATGTAGTGAGAAGGTGGGTCCCCAGGAGGGAGCGGGTGCATTCCAGAGGAACAAGGGGTTACACAGTCTGGGCATTTTGTGTGAGAGAAAGCAGGTGAAGACAATCCCTCCTTAATAGTTCAGAGAGCATATCTGTAGATGCAGGTAGTAGAATCCTCAGCCTGGCAAGATTTTGTCTAAAAAATTGTTTTTGTCTAAAAACAATAAAGAACTCATCTTGGAAAAAAATGCACCATTGTTTTTGGGCTTGACCCTCACATTACTATACTCTTTTTTCCAAGGCAGTTCAGCTCCAACTGGAGCAAAGCATTGCAATGAGCCAGAAACCCCACTAATTTTCTGGCAATGTCACTGGAGGTTGAACAGGATGCTAAAGGCTGGTTTTTTTTGCTTTGCAAAGTGAAAAAAAAAAGAATTCTAAAAGAATAATAACAAAAGCAGTTTAGTAGGGCCCCTAGAGATATCAAAGGAGGTGTCCATGGGTACACTGATGCTGGAAGGCCTAACGTGCCTGAACAGTTCTGCCACTGAAATATTTGGATCCTTGCGACTCAGTAAAAGGCAACTGTGAACAACAAGATGAGATGCATGTGTGGCTACATTTCCTAGGTTGGGGTTCAAGGATTCAAGTTTGTGTGTCATAGCTACAATTAATACTGCATATGAATTTAATTTAATTTAATTTAATTTTTTGGACTTATATGCCGCTCCTCTCTGAAGACTCGGAGCGGCTTACAACATAAATAAAACAATATTTCAAAAACAAAGTCCAAAACTAAAAACATTAAAAATAACACCCCAGACACATTCATCATTCATTCAAGATCCACAGTCAACCCCAGGCCTGCCGGCAAAGATAGGTTTTAAGATTCCTTTGGAAGGCTGGGAGAGTGGGGGAAGCGCGGACTTCAGGAGGCAGTTGGTTCCAGAGGGTGGGCGCCACAACAGAGAAGGCTCTCCCCCTAGGACCCGCCAGACGGCATTGTTTCGCTGACAGGACCCGGAGGAGGCCGACCCTGTGCGCTCTCACTGGTCGAAGGGAAGTATGTGGCAGAAGACGGTCCCGTAAGTATCCTGGTCCAGTGCCATGAAGGGCTTTATAGGTAATAACCAACACTTTGAATTGCGCTCGGAGACCGATAGGCAACCAATGCAGCGTGCGGAGAGTTGGCGAAATGTGGGCACAACGTGGAAGGCCCACAATTGCTCGCGCAGCTGCATTTTGCACTAATTGTAGTCTCCGAACACTCTTCAAGGGTAGCCCCATGTAGAGAGCATTGCAGTAGTCGATCCTCGAGGTGACAAGGGCATGTGTGACTGTGAGTAGAGACTCCCGATCCAACAATTGTTGTTGTTGTTAGTTGTGAAGTCGTGTCCAACCCATCGCGACCTTATGGACAACGTTCCTCCAAGCCTTCCTGTCCTCTACCATCTTCTGGAGTCCATTTAAGCTCACGCCTACTGCTTCAGTGACTCCATCCAGCCACCTCCTTCTCTGCCGTCTCCTTCTTCTATTGCCCTCCATCTTCCCCAGCATTAGGCCCTTCTCCAGTGAGTCCTGAATATCATGCTGTAAGAAAAGATTAGAATGGACAGCCAGTTTGATATACTGGTTAAGACCTTAAGCTAGAAACTGGAAGACTAAGAGCTCTAGCCCCACCTTAGGTGCAAAGCCAGCTGGGTGACCTTGGGCCAGCCATTCCTTCTTAGCCCTAGAAAGAACCAATGGCAAATGACTTCTGAAAATACAACAACAAGAAAACGGTAGGGATTTATCAAGGCAGACTCAAGAACTGGACGCAACAAAAGGAAAAAAATGTTACAATGCATCCTTCAAAAGTCACTCTTGCAATTGACCCAGGGACATCGACAATCCCCGAACTTCAACAGTTCCAAAAATACATATTTACTCATCCATTTTCAGGTATAATCTAGCTTTCTGCCTTTGGTTTTTAAGAAAAGCAGCACTTAAAAAAACTATTCTTGCCCCAAAACAAGGGTATGATGCTGATTTGCAAATATCTAGTTCACTCTGAAGCAATCAGTTCCACTTCATTAGCAATTTATCAGAATTCTCAAAGTCAGATATGACCCTTCCACTGTTTGCTTTTCTGTTGGATTTCTACAGGAATTGGCAAACTGAGAAAGATGAATAAACAGCCAAGAGAATTCAAGGCTCATAAGCCAGAAACTGTGTAGGTTGATTGGTTCTTCCATCATGTATACTCCTATTGCAGAGTTTTAATTCCTTTATGACATTGTTTAACAGAATAACAGAGATGAAGGGACCTTGGAGATCTTCTAGTCCAACCCCCTGCTCAAGCAAGAGATCCTATAGTATTTCAGACAAATGGTTGTCCAATCTCTTCTTAAAAACCTCCAGTGATGGAGTACCCACAACTTCTGAAGGCAAGCCATTCCACTGATTAATGGTTCTCACTGTCAGGAAATTTCTCCTTAGTTCTGTGTTGGTCCTCTCCTTGATTAGTTTCCATCCGTTGCTTCTTGTCCTGCTTTCAGAGGCTTTGAAGAATAGCTTGACACCCCCCCTTCTTTGTGGCAGCCCCTTAGATATTAGAATACTGCTATCATGTCACCCCTCATCCTTCTCTTTATTAGACTAGACATACCCAATTCCTGCAATCATTCTTCATATACTTCAGCCTCTAGTGAAGAGCTTTACTCTTAAGGCTTTAGACTAAAATTTTACTTAGTAGGTTTATTTTTTTAATAACCTTACAAAAGTAATGCATCTGTTGGGAAGCACATTTTCTCATTTCTACCAGAGCAGAAGATCCTCTTTTGATAGTAATAACTTAATGGATAGCAAATGAGAGTTGTTTTTTACTCAAAAAGATTCTCCATTTTTCTTTGTGTTGGTTAAAAAAAAAAGTATGGTCACCATTGCTGATCCTTATTCTGCTCTGTTCCCAATTCACTGCCATAGTGTGATTTCCCTGTAAGGCAGTGGTTCTCAACCTTTTTCAGGTTGAGACCCCACTTGCGCCGCCCATGCGTGCTGCGACCCTGACCTGGGCGCGCGCGCGCACACGTTCAACAGGCCGATCCGTGCATGCGTGGCGCGCGCGCGATGAAAAAAATTAAAAAATAAAAGAAAAACAAAAAAAACACAAAATGGCGGACCGCGATGGGCCGATCCACGCATGCGTGGCACGCGCACGACGAAAAAACTAATAATAAAAAAACAAAAAAAACAAAAACAAAATGGCGGACCCATAGGTTGAGAACCGCTGCTGTAAGGCAATTGGTAGCAAAACCTCCCAGATTTTTGCACGCCTTGAGGCTACTAAGAGATGGTGTGCAAAGAAGGGGGAAATTCTACTTTAAACAAAGATAGTGGAGCACTAGTTGAAAACAGGCCTGTGGCTGTTTTCCTAATAGTCTCTCTCTCATACACACATTCTTTTTTTTTTTTTTTTTTGGCACAAAGGAAATTGGTGACTGGACTTTACTACTTAGCTCCTATTAAGAAATTGAATATAGACGATCTCTGTGGTCAAGCATCATTTGCCCTTGATAATTCTTTCTTAAAGTGCAGATTCTGTCCAGATGCAACTATAAATGGCATCTCTGAGGCTACTGCCTGCTTTCTGTTCCTGTAGTTGGTTTATTTTTCAGTCAGGATTATTCCTACATTACATTTATGGCCCATCTTTTCTCTGCGCACTTTAGGCATTGTACAAAAGAGGGGTTTCACTAGAACAGAGCAAATTGAACAGCCTTCCAGGTCCAAGTTTAAAACATTAATCAGAATACCACACCGATTCTCATGGAACTGGGCGGCTTTTTGAAGATGGGAATGTCATTGTGAGCCGGTTGATGATGCAAAGCAATATTCTGCCAGGGCTGGATTTGGGGGATTATGGATTTTTTTCCTCTTTTTGAAGCTGCATTAAACTCATCTTAGTCCATATGGCAATATTCGTGAGTGTTTCACTTCAACCCATCAGGAAATATTTCTGCTGATTTGGGGTCAGAATGAGCTCCTGCCCTACAGAATAGAGGTTAGAGGTCACTGATTGTCTTCTCCCAAAGCAGAAGATTCCTTCCAATAGAGAAATGTTCTTTGTAAACTAGAACATGAAGTTAACTTAGAAAAACAGATACTTCATCATATGGACATCTGCCACCCATGAATTGATACACTCTAGTGCAGGGGTAGGCAACCTTGGCTCTTTTATGACTCGTGGACTTCAACTCCCAGAATTCCTGACCAGCCAAGCTGAGGGGAAAGGGAGAGGTTTCCAAGCTGAGCCAAGTTGGCTCAGGAATTCTGGGAATTGAAGTCCACAAGTCATAAAAGAGCCATGGTTGCCTACCCCTGGGCTAGACAGTCACTTGTCTGAGATAGTATAGGTCAGGGGTAGACAACCTTGGCTCTTTTATGACTCGTGGACTTCAACTCCTGAGCCAGCCATGCTGAATTCCTGAGCTAGCCATGCTGAGGGGAAAGGGAGAATATCCAAACTGAGCCATGCTGGCTCAGGAATTCTGGGAGTTGAAGTCCACGCGTCATAAAAGAGCCAAGTTTGCCTACCCCTGCTCTAGTGTCAGCACTGAGGATTTATGATGATTGGAGGTTAAACTAGTGGAAATGATGTTTTCAACATGCCACTTCTGGTCCTCTTTAAAAAAGTGGGGAACTCAACCTTTATTTATCTTTACTAAGGCTGTACACCACTACCTTTTAATTTTCCTAAGGAGTTTTTAAAAAAATGCATATTCTCTCTCTGTCCCTGATTTGGCCCTTCCAGTGTGAAAAATAAACACCAAATTTATAGATTTCATGGTTTGTGATGGCTGGCACAGATCTTCTTGCTCCCGAGGCATCTAGATTTGTACATGAAGAATGTAATTTTGCATTTTGGCTCAGCTGGCTGCACATCAGGAGGCAAGCACAACATGGTTTCACACAAACAAGTGTAAAACACTCTCCTTCAATATTTTCAGATGCCTCTTTAGCTGTCAGACAACATGGCATGATGTTTGCATGAGAATCACCATATGCTATGAATTATTATTAATCATGTCCTAGTATTAGTGAAAACTGTTTTTTCTTAAAAAGGCAGGAGAAACATTCCAAAGAATAGATAAATAAAAATCTCCTCTTAAGAGTATTCCCATTTCACAAGCAGAGATGCAACAGATTGGTGGGTAGAGTTGGAGATGCATCTGCTTTTGAGTAACAAGATACTTAGAGTGACTTCCTAACCTAAGTAGTGTGATAAACTCAAACAGGGTTGTTTGGGTTCTCCGTATCATGTGTTCCTTAGGTCCTGTAGTCCAAATTATTGGAACAAGATCTTCTCCAAGCAATTTATTTACAGATTGTAGTTGCATCTTCTTCTCACGTGTTCTCTTAATGTCAGCAAAGAAATATAATGTTACATTTCAGTGGAATGTTCTACCTACCTTTCTATTTCCAAAGGTTCTCCTGAAAAATCTGGTCTTAACTTCTTTCCCGAATACTGGTAGGGGAAATAGGGTTTTTTGGGGGGAGGGGAAATAGGTTGTTTCAGAGTAGGGGGTTATCCCTGAGATGATTCCTCTACAAGAGTCAGGACCTATAACAAGCCTTCTCTTCCACAGATTCTGCTTGAAGTAGATGGTTTTATAAACACCTATGTCTTGTCAGGTTGCAAGAAATCAGGGAGTGAAGCTGTTCAAATGAGTACAAATGTATTCCATATTAGCTCTCTACAAAAATCTGAACTACTAATAGTCAAGGCAAATTGGTGGTAGATGGAATTCAATGGAATTCAAAGAGGGCTGGACTTAGATCTCTCATGGGATTCGAGACTGATGACGTGCTTGATCCCTCCCTCAAGCTAAGCCTGGTAATCTCCTACATGTCATAAGCCATAAAAAGCTTTAAAGGCAACAAATGTGTCCTTGTTGTTGAGTTACTATGTTGTGTCTGACTCTTCATGACTCCAAGGACCATAGCATGCCAACCTTCCCCCTGTCCTACACCTTCTCCGAGAGTTTGCCCAATTCATGTTCATTGTGTTGATGACACTATCTAAACCAGAGTATGTTCCTATGGGATGGATATTTCGCCTTTGTTCCTTGTATTTAATGTACACATTGATTTTTAATCCATTACTTCTTTTGTTTCCCTGGTGAAATCCGATGCTTACTATTATTATTATTATTATTATTATTATTATTATTATTATTATTATTATTATTATTATTATTATTATTATTATTATTATTATTATTATTATTTATTCGATTTCTATGCCGCCCTATTCCAGAGAACTCAGGGCGGCTCACAACACAGTAGAAATCAACATATAAAAATACATGTAAATATAAAACCTCTTAATTTAAAAAAAAAAACCAATCATTCAGCATACACACAGACATACACTGGCTTGGGGCAAGATGTTAACTACCCCAGGCCTGCCGGCAGAGGTGTGTTTTGAATAATTTACGAAAGGCGGAGAGGGTGGGGGCGACACGGATCTCCGGGGGAAGTTGGTTCCAGAGGGCTGGGGCCGCAACAGAGAAGGCTCTTCCCCTAGGCCCCGCCAGGCGACACTGTCTGGCTGACGGGACCTGGAGAAGGCCGACTCTGTGGGCCCTAACCGGCCGCTGGGATTCATGGGGCAGCAGACAGTCCCGTAAGTAATCTGGTCCGATGCCATGTAGGGCTTTATAGGTCATAACCAACACTTTGAATTGGGTTCGGAGACCAATTGGCAGCCAATGCAGCTCGCGGAGTGATGCCGAAATGTGGGCATTTCTGGGCAAGCCCAACACTGCTCGCGTGGCTGCATTCTGCATTACCTGAAGTCTCCGAACATTTTTCAAAGGTAGCCCCATGTAGAGAGCATTGCAGTAGTCGAGCCTCGAGGTGATAAGGGCATGAGTGACTGTGAGAAGAGACTCCCGGTCCAAATAGGGCCGCAACTGGTGCACCAGGCGAACCTGGGCAAATATCCTCCTCGCCACAGCCGAAAAATGATGTTCCAAATTTAGCTGTGGATCGAGGAGGATGCCCAAGTTGCGGACCTTCTCCGAGGGGGTCAAAAGCTCCCCCCCAGGCTGATGGACGGATAGATTGAATTATCCTTGGGAGGCAGAACCCATAGCCACTCCGTCTTGTCGTGGTTGAGCTTGAGCCTGTTGGCACCCATCCAAACCCTAACAGCCTCCAGACATCGGCACATCACTTCCGCTGCTTCACTGAAATGACACGGGGTGGAGATGTAAAGCTGGGTATCATCAGCATACTGATGATATCTCACCCCGTGTTGTCGGATGATCTCACCCAGTGGTTTCATGTAGATATTAAACAGCAGAGGGGAGAGGACCGATCCCTGAGGGACCCCACAAGGGAGGAACCTAGGGGTCGACCTCTGCCCCCCCGCCAACACCGACTGCGACCGACCAGTGAGGTAGGAGGTGAACCACTGCAAAACAGTGCCTCCAACCCCCAACCCCTCCAGTCGATGCAGAAGGATACCATGGTCAATGGTATCGAAAGCCGCTGAGAGGTCAAGTAGCACCAGGATAGTGGATAATCCTTTATCCCGGGCCCGCCAGAGATCATCCGTCAGCGCGACCAAAGCAGTTTCCGTGGAGTAGCCGAGCCTGAATCCTGACTGTTGAGGGCCCAGATAATCAGCCTCATCCAAGGACCGTTGGAGCTGGAGTGACACCACCTTCTCAACAACCTTCCCTATAAAGGGAAGATTGGAGACAGGACGGTAGTTGTTTAATACAGCTGGGTCCAGGGAAGGCTTCTTGAGGAGGGGGCGCACAATTGCCTCCTTGCAGGGAGCCAGAAAGGACCCCTCCCTCAAAGAAGCGTTGACAATCTCCTGAACCCAGCCCCGCGTCACCTCCCTGCTGGCTGAAACCAGCCAGGAGGGGCACGGGTCCAATAAACAGGTGGCGGAACTCACAGCTCCAATGGCCTTGTCCACTTCATCGGGTGCCACAGGGTCAAACTCCTCCCACACAACAGGATCAAGACGAGTCCCTGTCATCTCGACTGAATCATTATCAGCCGACACTGCATTCCAATTGGAGTCAAGGTCCATCCAAATCTGGGCGATTTTATCCGCAAAAAACTTATTAAAGTCCTCAGCACTACCCTGCTTATATATCTTGCCTATTCTCAGAAAAGATTAAATCTGTCAGAAGATGGCAGCTAGGTTTATTGTGTTGGCTATGAGAATTATGGCTGAATTAGATTGTGATATGCATCACAATCCATTTAAACTTGCAGTTTATGAACCTACAATATATATTGGCTTTGAGATTTTTATTGGGTTCCCTTTTTCCAACAGCAGGCAAACCCCTTCTAAGCATTGGCTCTTAGAATTCCACATTGCAAAGAGTTTAATTGTACTTTGTTTCAGACATACTGTCATGGTTCTGACAGATGAAAGTCTTCAAAAAAAACTTTGAGGCATTGTTTACCTTAAAAGAATCTTTTATTCGAGAAACAAAGTATTGGCACTACATAGTTAAAGCAAAAAAACTGAATTCCCCTCCCCTGGGTACAACAAAGTAGCAAAGCACAATTCCCTCCTCCAATTAACAGCCATAAATCACATTCCCCAATTAGCTTGAAGTGGGGAACTTTCTCCCCAGCTCTCCAGCCTGCCAAATCTTTATCAACCCTGGGTGAAATAACCTTGGATTCCCACGGCTGAGTTATTATTGTTATGACTAACTGGACTCTCATCCACATCCCCCCTCCTAGCATCAACTAACTCTAAAAGTGAAAGAGAAAAATGGGTGCATTTCCATCTGTTGTCAAAGCAAGAACATCCCATGTTAGCAGCGTTGACACATACAATTTGTCTTATTTTTCACTTTAAAGTGGATTTATGGAAAGGAGAGATTATAAATTCTTCTCATTTCACACATCAGCCTTGAAATTTGACCATGTGGGTGCTATCATGGACTCTTAAATTTAGAAAAAGATAGCTGGATACTCCCATTTTGCCTTTTGTACCAGGTAACCTGCTTTAGCACATGGCCAACCAGTGCAAATCAGAAAGCAACATCAATATAAATTCAATACAAATGTTTTATTGCTGGGTCATAAAGTTTCTGATAATAGTAGAGAGTTGAGTAAATAATTAGCTGCAAAATAGTTAAAACTTCACAGGTTCAAAGCTTTCATAAACTTGGTTTGTAAAATGAATTGTAATCACCTGCTTGCAGTTCCAAAGGTGCTTTCCAAAAGGCAACTGGACTTCCTTTATATTCTTAAATCAGTTAACGACCAACCTTCAGAGTGCTAACTGACCAGATGGCTGCAAAGAATATAAAGCATTCCATTCCCCACCCTTCAGTCAAAACTGAAGAAGCTTCTTGGGTGAGAAGCAAAATGTTTTCAAGGAAACCCCCCCCCAGGAAAGTCCAGTTGAAAAGCACCTATAGGACAACCAGGACCTGAATGACTGAGAATTTCCATGGACAATCTGCTTGCAGGAAAAAGGCAGAGCCGCAAGAGTTGTCTAAAACTGTCCAGGACCTGAGCACCTGAGAATTCAACAGGCTGGGAAGGGCAAAGAATGACAGGAATACACACCTGGAGGAGATCCATCAAGGGCCTGAAAGTTAGTCTTATATGGTTCCAGTGTAGGCTTGGCTTACTTAAGGATATTCCTTTCCTTTCAAGGAAACATATTGATTACTTTGGCTTGGCCCATTGTAGGTGTCACCAAATTCTTGGGTTAGATGTTCCACTAGAACCTGATTCTTCATCAGTTCTCACCTGCTTAGGCTTATGGCCTCATGAAGTTGTTGCAGATACCATATTGCTTGTTGGCTCTGCAGGCCAATAGCTACTCTGGTCTGTCCCTTTAACTTCAGTGGATTCAGATGAAACCATAACATGTACTGATTCTTTGACAGACTTTTGCTGTCTTGTCTTTCTCTCTGGAGTTATCAATAGCACTGACAGTAATCTGGCTTTGATCTCTCAGCCAATTCATTGACTGCTCTTCTGCCTCTCTCTCTGTCTCTCTCATCATGGGTAACGTCTTTGGAATCTAACTTTGATTGTACAAGTATGCCTTTGTCTCTTTCAATTCCTAGCTTCAAACACACGGTAAGACATTGGCCACAAATCTTCCCTTTCATTCCTGACAATGCCTAGAGTATAAGAGAATAAATAAGCTATATTTATTTCCCCTAAACTGAGTTCACTAGGACCATCTTTCCATTCTGAGATTAAAATATCACTGTAGCATGAGGCAATAAATTGAAGCTTTAAGTATGTGTCATCCCTTTCATCAGATATAGATGAGACTGAAACTCCAGCAGCAGTAAGTAATGCCTGATAGATCTCCTGGCTCCAGAGATTAAGCCAAGAGAACAGATCCCCCCTCCTTTTTCCTAGTTGCTGAACCCACTGGCAAATAGTTCACTGGAAATCTAAACTGGGGAAACAAAATAAATTCTTTGATCTCTGATCACTCGTGTTCATGTTGGAAGCACCAAAGTGCTTTGTGATGATTCCCTGGATGCTTCCCCAGATACCTCTGTGGATGTTAATTAGGAGGAGGATGAAGCAGTCCGGGGCATGTCAGGAGGGGAGGCAGCTGATGATTCCAAAGCGAGGGCTGTGAGTTCAAGTGAGGTGGACTGTTTCCAGGGAGAGCAACCAGATGAGCAGCTGGCTGAGAATGATCTGGCTGAGATACAGCTGCAGCAGGACAGCTGTGAGGTTTTGAGTGGGGAAAGCACACAGCTGCAGTCATTTAATGATTAGGAAGAGGGACTGCCTTCACCTGATCTGAGAACACATAGGGCAGAGAAAAGGCAGGAACAGCGAAGGTCAGCCGATTACTCATGAGCCAATAACCTCATCCCTCTTGATGGGCTTCACTGGAAGCTGACTATTTAGCACAGCAGATAGATGGAGACGATGCTGGAAACAATGTATTCGTTTCCTAGATGTCATGATTTCCTGCCTTGCTTCATTTTGACATTGTGCCTTGACTTTGGCTCGTACCTCATGGACTCTATACTTTCCTTGCCTTGTGAATTCTCTTGTATTGTGGATTTAATTTGCCTGGTGGATTTATCTTGTTTGGGAACTTTCATGTGTCTTGTGGCCTTGTTAGGCCATTGCTCCATGGACAAGCACTGGTTTGCTTTTGGCTGGACTCAGTTGGGATGGTTCTGGGTTTTTGGTGAAGGGAATTGTTGGGGAAAATTAATAAATATTAATATTAATAAAACCACTAAATCACCATCATGTGTGTATGTGGATCTAGTTGCTTGTACCTGACTCTTTCAGGGTAAGCAATGTAAGAAAAGGAGTAAGAAAATAGTAAGTGAAACAAATTTAAGTGAAACAAATTTAAGAAGAACAAGTGTAGAAAATGCAGTTAAACCTAGTTTCTACCAACATTATTCATTACACTTCATATCTAGTTTTAAATCCAACCTTCTTGGTCCAGGAAACGTGCTTGTCCCAACTTACCTCACAAGGTTATTGTGGAGAAAAAATGGAGAATGGATGCTAAAAGTGCTGCTTTCAGCTTCTGGAGGATATAAAACAACAGTATTTTAATTATAAGCATTCATTATATACAGAAATATATTAAATGACATTCTTACTTCCTATTAAAGTCTTTCCACATTAAAGTGAATAAATTAATACATCAAGAGGATCATTATTAAATAAGACTTGGGTTTGGTTCTGACCTCATCCAAAGTTTTGGGGAAACAAACTTTGGCATTTATTTAATAGGCAAGAGAAATCTTCAGCCTGGAAAAAAACCAGCTCAACTCAATATGGAGACCACATCAATAGTGCTCACTTTTTAATGCTGGGCTGAATTGTGTGTTCTTGTTTCATTTTCCCTGTTGGTGAAAATGATGACCAAATATTAGCACAATATGTTCATAAACTCCACTCCCAGGTAGCTCTTTTGAAGTCATATTCCTCTTTGCAGATGTTTACAGCTTTAAATGTTTGAAACATTGCAGATACACAATCTACCTGAAATCTTTATAACAGTTTTGGAAAAGAGAAAAAGGAAGGGTGTGTAGGAGATGACCAGGCTGAGCCTCAGGGAAAGGTCAAACGTGTCATCAATCACGAGTCCCTTCATGCCCACAAGAGATCTAAGTCCAGACCACATTGAATTCCTTTGATTCTTATCTACCACTAATTTGCTTTGACCATTAGTAGTTCAGATTTTTGTAGAGAGCTTAAGCTTGCAATAAATCTTTATACTCATTTGAACTGCCTGGATTTCCTGATTTCCCTGGCACTTGACAGGGTGGTTGAAAACAGTTGTTAAGGGGAGAAGATAAAAAACCCAGATAAATAATAAAATGTCCGGCCTAAGGAGCCAAGAATGACACAAGGAGTTACTGTTATTGTTATTGTTGCTCACCTATAGACAGAACTATTTCCAGATTACAGCACTTACCTGCCTAACTACTAGATATAACTCTATGAACTGCTAGGGCTCTTTTATGACTCGTGGACTTCAACTCCCAGAATTCCTGAGCCAGCATGGCTCAGTTTGAAAACCTCTCCCTTTCCCCTCAGCATGGCTGGCTCAGGAATTCTGGGAGTTGAAGTCCACGAGTCATAAAAGAGCCAAGGTTGCCTACCCCTGTGCTAGGGGGAGTCTGTTTTCACTCTCTTCCTGAATACCAAGTATTCCAAGCTATGTTGTCTCTTTGCTCTCTGGGAAGGAGCCCCTCTCTCTTGCAACTATGGACTACATTCCATCACCTCTCTTTCTAAAGTCCTTACCATTCCTGGAGCAAAGAATGGGGTGGGTGGGATTAAAAAAAACCCCATAAAATTTAAATTCTGGCTTCAACCCAAGGATCTTGTTTGCTGTGTTTACTTTATTTTATTGATTTTATTGTAATTTCTTTGATTATTGTGAGCCAATCAGAGTCATGGGCAATCACATGGACTACAGGTTTAATTCCTAGTAATAAAATAATACCTTTAATATTCTTAAACAACAACCTCTGCTAGTCTAGGTCCTTCAGAAGGACTTGATAGTGGACATAAATGCCAGTCTACATCTTCCATCAGCAAGATTAGTAAAAACGTTTAAAAATATGTCAGATAGATGTTGGAAATGTAAACATAATATAGGCATGTATTATCATATTTGGTGGACATGCGGGAAGGCAAAGGCTTATTGGAAAAATATACATATGTGGTTAGAAAAAATATTGGATGAACAAGTGGATTTTAAACCTGAACTTTTTTTACTAGGCATTATGTCTGAAAAGACTAATAAGCAGAAATTATATTTAACCCTACATATTACCACAGCAGCGAGAATAATTTTTGCACAACATCGGAAGAATGAAGGATTGCCATCAGAGGAAGAAATAATCAGGAAGCTATTGGAATGTGCAGAGATGGACAGATTAACTATGAGGCTGAAAGACAAAGAAGATACAGACTACTATCAAATGTGGAATTTATTTTATTCTTGGTTAGAGAAAAGAATGTAGGATTAAGCATTGAACATGTATTAGCTTAGCAAACTCCAGACAACTTGTTGATTGGAAAAAATTAACATATATTGATGAAAAAAAATTAATAAAAAAGATTGAAGAAAAAAATGCCAGTCTAAAGATCTGGCTGATTAAGACCAACTATAATAATTAACCTTCTGAGGAAGATGGACAATTAAGAAGTTAAATAAATAAATAAACAAACAAACAAACAAACAAATAAATAAATAAATTTTCAGAGCTTTCCTTAACTGACTTCCTTCAGCAAGGATTCTTCACTTTCATTAATATAGTTATTCAGGCCATGTCCCCTTCCCCTTTTTTTTATAGGTGAAACAAACTGTGGAGGAAGGAAAGTGTGGCCTTACTTAATGACTACATTAAGTCAAGTCAAGAACCTTTGATGTCAGTGAAGGAAATCAGTGAAGATGAAGGCTGAATATGGAAAAGAAACAATTGAAAAATGGTTTTTTAATTGGAAGAACAAGGCAATGCACGATCAATACTTGGAGGATATAGAAGGAAAGGCCAATTAACACACACACACACACACACACACACACACACACACACCAGAATTGGTTATAATCAGGAGAGTTAAGGAAAAAAATTGAAGGCTTTATTTTAGCGACTCAAGAACAAACTTTGCCTACTAACTGCATAAAGACAAAAATTCAACACGTAACAAACAATGGCAAACATCCCCTTTGTAGTGAAAGGATGAAACAATTGACTGTTTGATCACTGGCTGCAACAAAACTTCACAAAATGACTACAAGAAATGCCATGATCAAGTTTCCAAAATTCAGTCAGTCAGTCAATCAATTTCTACGGCCAAATTAGTCGATGCAAATTGTGCATTGGAGATTTTGTCAGAGGTTTGGGTTTGAATATAGTAAAAACTATCGGAAACATCAAGTTGAGAAGGTTTTGGAAAACGAGCAGCTTAAGCTCTTATGGGAGTTTAAGATCTAAACAGACAGGCATCTTGTTCGTAACATGCCTGATATAAGAGTTATTAAAAAGAAGAAACTCTGGTTCATTGATATTGCTGTACCAGATGATGCTAGGACTGAGGAAAAACAATTGGAAAAAATTACAAAATATTGGGACTTGGAGATCGAAATGGAACACATATGGAAAAAAGAAATCTGTTTTTATACCAATCATGACTGGAGCCTTCAGAGCTATACTTAAGGGACTCCTAGAAATATTGAATTTATCAGACCTGAATGCACCAATTTTATTTAAAAAAAACCCATCCTGTTTTGAATTGCCTATATTCTTAGACACCACATTAATCATTCTTAGCTCCTTGGCGAGGACTTGAATTATTAAGTTTCTACCCATTTTAGGCTGTGAATCTAGCTATAGACTACCCATAGATAATAAAATAACCACACTCTTTTATAAAGAGGAAATGATACCTTGGTTTTAGGAAGGGAGACAAAATATTAAAAGCAAGGAGATACAATGAGGAGAGTGTTAAACTCTCTGCCATGCGTCCCCAGAATAAATAATGCAAAGCTTTCTTTTCACATTTTCCCCCTCCAAAGCAGCTGCTGAGCCAAAAGTCAAATGAAGCCCATTTGAAGGCCCATGGTGTCATAAGGCTACAGGAGGGCAGCGCAAATATCAGACTGATGCAATGCTTCTGTGTGGAAGGGGTCTTAGGCCTTCAATAGGTCACCCGAACTTTTGCAACATAATTTCCAAAAGTTTGGAGTTTCCCAAAGTTTTCATTTTGCCTAGAGAAGAATTACAAGCTTAAAAGCTTTCCCACCATTTTATAATTGCTCACTTCATCCTGCGAAAGTATCTTTAATACAGATCTTGTAAAATAAGCCAGCTGTCAACCCTCTGAGGTAGACCAGATTTGAACATTGAAGTCACAAGTACTAAAATTACCTTTATTATAGAATTACTGTAACCGAATTTTGCAACTCTGAAGGTGCCTCCCCCATCCTAAAGAGAATGAAGGAGGGTCATGTCTGACATGTTTTTTTTTTTCAAATTACAGGTAGTCTTCGACTTACTTCATTTAGTGACCGTTTGAAGTTACAACTCTTGTGGAAAACGAAGGGACTCTTACGAATTCCAGAGGGTTTTAGCAGAGAGATTTATTGCGCAGGTTCAGAAGCAATAGCAACAAGCAATTCTGAACCCCGAGGGCAGGTTCAGACTTCAGCTTTATACCTTCCTTTTCTTTTCTCAAGAACAAAGGAATACTCATTGAAATACACATTGTAATACATTAGGTTCGTTTCTCACAGGTATACAATGGAGAGTTTGCTACATACATTGTATCCAAGTGCAATGCGCATTAGGTTAGTCACATACTATTAACACAGCACTGTTCCAGCAATTATGCAGACACATCATTATTCTAATGATTGTTCATTATTCCATATTACAACGGCATTGAAAAAAGTGACCTATGAACCTTTTTCACACTTACAACTGTGGCCATGTGATGTGATCATGTAGTCATGTGATCAAAATTCAGCCACTTGGCAACTGACTCATACTTATGATGGTTACAGGGTCCCCTGGACATGTGATCACTTTTGGGGACCTTCTGACAAGCCAAGTCAGATGGGGAAGCCAGGTTCACTTAACAACCATGCTACTAATTTAACAACTACAGTGATTCACTTAACAATTGTGGCAAGAAAGGTCACAAAATGGGGCAAAACAACAACTGTCTCACTTAGCAACAGGAATTTTGGGCTCAGTTGTCGAGGATTACCTGTACATTTTTTCCTAGGACTCAGATTCCTTTTTTTAAGGCGACTGCCTTGGCTACAGCTCTTCCTCCTCTTCCTGAAGGCTATTCTCACAATCCATTACACCAACCTATTTTATTTTCTGTGTCACCGAAATGACCTTTTACGAGAAGCAAGTTGTAAATATTTGCTTAATAAACAAAGTTTTAATAATAATAATAATAATTAATAGTAATAGTAGTAGTAGTAGTAGTAGTAGTAAAGTTGGAAGGGATCTTGGAGGTCATCCAGTCCAACCCCCTGCTCAGGCAGGAAACCCTATACCATTTCAGACAAATGACTGTCCAGTCTTTTCTTAAAAACTTCCAGTGTTGGAGCCTTCACAATTTCTGGAAGCAAGTTGTTCCACTGGTTAATTGTTCTAACTGTCAGGAAGTTTCTCCTTAGTTCTAGGTTGCTTCTCTCCTTGATTAGTTACCATCCGTTGCTTCTTGTCCTGCCTTCAGGCGCTTTGGAGAATAGCTTGACTCCCTCTTCTTTGTGGCAGCCCCTGAGATACTGGAAGACTGCTATCCTGTTCCCCCCATCCTTCTCTTCATTAAACTAGACATACCCAATTCCAGCAGTCTTTCCTTATATGCTTTAGCCTCCAGTCCCCTAATCATCTTTGTTGCTCTTCTCTGTACTCTTTCTAGAGTCTCAACATCTTTTTTACATTGTGGTGACCAAAACTGGATGCAGTATTCCAAGTGTGGCCTTACCAAGGCATTGTAAAGTGGTATCAACACTTCATGTGATCTTGATTCTATCCCTCTGTTAATGCAGCCCAGCACCGTGTTGGCCTTTTTGGCAGCTGCGCACGCTGAAATCCAACAAGGTTTCCCTGATAATACAAGACACTCCCTGGAGCAATCACAGAAAGTCAGGAAATATGTATACACTTAAGCACACTCACTTGCATGCTGCACATATACATAGGCATTATTTGGCACATAAACACTATTAACCATCTGCTTCACTGAAGTTAGTAACATTTGGAAAAGTTTTAACATTGCTCTTGTCTGTGTTCATGTAAGATTCAGTTGTGCAATCAATGAAGAGTTGTTGTGTGGAAATGCTCCTTAAATATCTTTAACTTCCAGCATCACTTACCGGTAATAGTCAGTCTCACAAATAAAATCATAGGTTCTAACACAGGTCTACCTCTCTAATTATGGTTTATTTTTTTTCTAATTTAGCGGTAAAAAGAAACCAGGCTGCCAAAGAGCACAGTGGCTGGATATCATCAAAGCTGCTTCTGCTTCTGCTTCTGCTTCTGCTTCTGCTTCTGCTTCTGCTTCTGCTTCTGCTTCTGCTTCTGCTTCTGCTTCTGCTTCTGCTTCTTCTTCTTCTTCTTCTTCTTCTTCTTCTTCTTCTTCTTCTTCTTCTTCTTCTTCTTCTTCTTCTTCTTCTTCTTCTTCTTCTTCTTCTTCTTCTTCTTCTTCTTCTTCTTCTTCTTCTTCTTCTTCTTCTTCTTCTTCTTCTTCTTCTTCTTCTTCTTCTTCTTCTTCTTCTTCTTCTTCTTCTTCTTCTTCTTCTTCTTCTTCTTCTTCTTCTTCTTCTTCTTCTTCTTCTTCTTCTTCTCCTCCTCCTCCTCCTCCTCCTCCTCCTCCTCCTCCTCCTCCCTCCCCTCCCCCTCCTTCAAAACAACCCATTTTTTTTGTATACAGCAGAAAATAAAATGAAAGTAGTTGCAGTTCCATATCTGTTCCATAGCTGACTTCTGCCAGCTCTTGTTAATGAAAAAGAATAATGGAAGCCAAGAATGGTTCAGGGCCCATGAAATCAGCCAGATGTCTCATCAATGTATAAATCCCCAGCTTTAGGCATCTCTATCCGCAGTTTTGGGATAAGAGCACTGACCTACCTTTACAAGATTGTAGATAGCATTATTGCAATCCTATTTCTGCTCAGAAGGAGCCAAGAAGTATTCAGCTGTTGTTATTTATTATTATTATTATTATTATTAAATTTCTATACCGCCCCTCTCCCGAAGGACTCGGGGCGGTTTACAGCCTTAAAATTTAAAAAACATATAAATGTACAAAATTAAAATATTTAAAAATAAATTAAACAAATTAGGCCATAAAATCTATAAACCCAATATATACAAATCCTAAAATCATAAAAATTACAAAAATCCTAAAAATTGCACAATCCCCCTAAAACATTTTCACCCGGTTGGAGCCGGAGCTTCTATGCCAGGCCGGCCTGTTGAAAAAGGAAAGTTTTCAGTTCCCGACGGAAGGTGCGTAAGTCCGTCATCGTACGGAGTTCGGGGGGGAGCTCGTTCCAAAACGTTGGAGCTCCCACAGAGAAGGCTCTCCCCCTGGGGGTCGCCAGTCGACATTGTCTGGCCGACGGCACCCTGAGGAGGCCCTCTCTGTGCTTGGCGTGAACCCTGTTCACAGCTTTTTGAATTCCAGCTGGTGACTGCAACAGTCTTTGCATGCTAGAAGTGCTGCTTCAAAGTGTATGTTTTAATGCCAGTGTCTGCTGCTCTTCCAGTAAGCATGAGGATTCTTTAGTTTTGCAGCCAGTTTCTCCACAAAGTTTTTTTTAATCTGCTAAGCAGTCTGGATTCTAAATGATATCTCAGTCAGATCTGGTAAAATGGTGGGGTTTTTTTGTAATTGCTATTGCAATAATAATAACAATACAAACTGACAATGTCTTGCCACTTAACACATCAAATTTAACTGTAGTTGAACAGGGAAAAGTGTGTATAATGGATGTGGCAACACTGGGGGACAATAGAATAAGAAGACATAGCCTTAGAGAAGATCACAAAGAATCAAGATCTGAAAATCGAAGTTGAAAAGATTATAGCATAAGCTGGCCATGGAGGTCCCAGCGGTTAACAGCATGCTAGGTGTCATACAAAAAATCTTGGACAGCTCTTAGAAAATCTGCATATTGATAACATTTCCATCTGTCAACAGACCACACTGCTTGGATGTGTACATATACTTGACGGATTCATTATGACATCCTAGATTCTTGGGAAGAACTTGATGTATATGAAGGCCAACACCAGCTAAGGAATTGGCAGTTGTGATTTCATGTTGTGCATATAATAATATCTGTTTTGGTGGTCTATTCAGTTTTCCAATGACTGTGCCAGGGCACTGAGTCAGACTAAGGTCCTACTCCAACCAGGATTATTTCATATAGTAAAATTACAGTTATAATGATGGCACAAATTCATACATTTATGGTGACCCCAAGCATGTCCCTAGAAATGTGCCATTCATGCAGTCCTTTGCAATCAAAAGTGGTTCAGATAAGAGAAGTAGCATCTCCTGGTTGCCATCAACATTGTAATACTGAGAATCTCTTTTTGGTGGACCTTTGATCATGCCAATCATGCCATGCTGAGGTGCATTTGGCAATTCTAGGCAGGTGTGTAACGGTGTGCCTGGTAGCATCTTGCTCATGGTCCTAGTGGATGCTTGTGGAGAACACAAACATTTAGATAGAGCTGTGCTGAGATTTGCTTTGAAAATTTGCTTCCCCTGTGAAAGAAACTTTTGTTTTTCAGTTTTCTCATGATATTTGAAAATTTGATTTTGGTGGTGTTTTTGAATTTACTTGTAGGTGGTTCTGGATACGATGCTGATGTTGCTTCATTCACACGATCACGTGAAGTGTTAATACCACTTTACAATGCCTTGGTAAGGTCACACTTGGAATACTACATCCAGTTTTGGTCACCACGATGTAAAAAAGATGGTGAGACTCTAGAAAGAGTACAGAGAAGAGCAACAAAGATGATTAGGGGACTGGAGGCTAAAACATATAAGGAACGGTTGCTGGAATTGGGTATGTCTAGTTTAACAAAGAGAAGGACGAGGGGGGACACGATAGCAGTCTTCCAGTATCTCAGGGGCTGCCATAAAGAAGAGGGAGTCAAGCTATTTTCCAAAGTGCCTGAAGGCAGGACAAGAAGCAATGGATGGAAATTAATCAAGGATAGGAGCAACCTAGAACTAAGGAGAAACTTCCTGACAGTTAGAACAATTAACCAGTGGAACAACCTGCCTCCAGAAGCGGTGAATGCTCCAACACTGGAAGTTTTTAAGAAGAGACTGGACAGCCATTTGTCCTAAATGGTATAGGGTTTCCTGCCTGAGCAGGGGGTTGGACTAGATGACCTCCAAGGTTCCTTCCAACTTTATTATTATTGTTATTGTTACACCTTCTGCCTCTGAAGAATACCCTTGTTTCCCTATCAGGAAAAATTCCATGGGAAAAGTTTCATGATAATTCCTTTATTTGGGATTACATGCACATTGGGAAGATGGAGTCTACAGACTTACTGTCTCTCCAGCAATGAACAGCAGAATTTTCACAAATACTCTTTTTAAAAATTTTTTGTCACCAAATGCAAGAACATCACGCTTCATTCATAAAATGTCTGTGAAAACAATCTTGTCATCTGAAAGAAATGTTGAAAGCAATTCTCATTCATTAAATTAAATGAGAACAGTAGGAAAAATATTTTCAGTGTCTCTGTTTTACACTACTTAAAATCAGACCAGTGTGGTGGCTGGATACTTAGTCCCTTACACACATTATTTTTGATCTAAGGATCATTGATGTTTGGACACCCAATACTCATTAAGAAGTCTGCAGTTCAATCAACAGCCTCTGTACTCACCACAGTTGGCCATTCTTCACATGCAGAGTATAATATGGACCAGTTGGTATTAACATGGGATTACAGATTTAAGATGGTTGGAGATCTGACCAAGTTGTGATGAGACACCACTGAGAACTTCTATTTCTTCTGGGGAGGAAGGGAGGCAGAGAAAAGTTCTGAGGTGGGACAGTCTGGTTAGTGGTTGAAGAGCTGAAATAAAAGAGAAAGAGAATAATCTATAGGCTATGAGAAATGTAACCATCAGTTTTCAATGATAAAAAGTTATTTGGAGCTTCTATACATGTAATTTTAGCCAGGCTAAATATGACAGGTTCATTTTCTGATTCCTAGTACATAAATCCACTACTTACTCTGAGATGATAGTTATCATCTGTTGTGAAACTCAATTTTATTTCTCAGATTATTGGCTGACCTGCTTCGCATGAGTCGCATGAGGTTGATCAAAATTGAACATCAGGTTTTTTTGAGATAACTCAATACCTGAAAAAAAAACTCAAGTTCAGAGAGCAAGAAGGAGGCAAATGCAATCTAAATGAATAGTGGCAATCTGTAAACAGAGGAAGAAATGCCTACCTTAGCAGGGGTGTCTACACGGTGTTGTCAAATAACTAATACGATGGCTGTGATAGGGTGATCAAAGCTCCATTTGTTTTCTAAGTGCAACATACATAAAATCCAGATGGAGCTTTGATCACAACTTTGTAGCTGCCATTCTGATTATTTTTTTTTACCATATCCTGTGGACACCCATGTATCCCAGAAAGTGTTTTTAATGCTCATTGGTGGCACCTGGTCCATTTCCTTTAGAAATCCAAGAGAAGAAGTAAGGTATGACTATGGAGATACCTAGTCATTTAGGTCGTGGTTGTTCCCAAAGTACTTTTTCAGAGGCAACTGGACTTTCTTTGTTTTTGCCTGAAGAGGTTTCGCTTCTCTTCCAAGAAGCTTCTTCAGTTCTGTCTGAATGGTGGAGAATGGAAGGATTTATATTCCTTATTGTCATCTGGTTGTTAGCACTCTTTCTGAGAGCCGTTGAGGCCGCTTGGAGGTTATCTGTGCCCTCACGGTCATCTGAATAGTGCAAATGGGTGTGGAACCTTCTTGGAACTGCTAAAAGGACAGTGTTTAAAATTTGTGATAAACCTCTAAGTGGCCTCACCATCTCTCAGAAAGAGTACTCACAACCAGATGACGGCAAGAAATATAAATTCTTCCATTCTATACCATTCATTCAGAACTGAAGAAGCTGCTTGGATGAGAACTGAAATGCAAAACCAAAGGAAGTCCAGTTGCTTTTTGAAAAAGCATTTGTGAGGAAAGATATGAGTTGGAAAGCACATGGTCATTCCATTAAGGCAGGGGTAGGCAACCTTGGCTCTTTTATGACTCGTGGACTTCAACTCCCAGAATTCCTGAGTCAGCATGGCTAAGCATGGAAACCTCTCCCTTTCCCCTCAGCGTGGCTGGCTCAGGAATTCTGGGAGTTGAAGTCCACCAGTCATAAAAGAGCCAAGGTTGCCTAGCCCTGCATTAAGGAATGGGTAGACAATATTTGAAGGCTGAAGGATTAGATTTCAACCTTCCCACAATCTGTAAGTGATATACAGGGAGTCCTCAACTTATAACCATGAGTTTAGTGACCTGTCAAAGTTACAACAGCAGTAAAAAAGGAGACTTATCATCATTTTTCACACTTATGACTGTTGCAGCATCCCCATTGTCACATGATCAGAATTTGGGAATTTGGAAACGGATATATTTATGATAGTTACACTCTCTCAGAGTTATGTGATTACTATTTGTAATCTTCCCAGCTTCTAACAAGCAAAGTCAACAGGGGAAACCAGATATACTTAATGACTTAATGCTTCACTTAGCAACTGTAGTGATTCACTTAAAAACATGGCAAAGGTCATAAAATGGGTTAAATTTAATGGCCTTGCTTAGCAACAGGAATTAGAGGCTCAATTGTGATCATATGTCCAGGACTATCTGTAGTTGTATATCTTGAAATGATGGACTCAAATATTTTTGGTCAATTGTATGGTCTAGGTCAGGGATAGGCAACCTTGGCTCTTTTATGACTCCTGGATTTCAACTCCTAGAATTCCTGAGCCAGCATTGAAGTCCTCGAGTCATATAAGAGCCAAGGTTGTCTACCCCTGGTTTACGTGAGAGTTGGAATGAGGTTGAAAGCCACTAGGAGACAAACTAGTCCAGTTCCCATTGTTAACACTTAGCACCACTTAACAACTTGGACATGTTGGAGACCACTTTATAGTTCCTGAGAGCAACTCCCTGAGGTATAAACAATATTTGCAAAACCATAGAAGGGGGGGGGGAAAGGCTTGAATCAAACCTGTGTGAAACAGAAAACCGTATATGGTGGATATTGTGGATGTGAAGTCTGCTTAATATATAGAATATTGGACATAGAAACTATAGAAGCTATTGAGAAACTATCCTCATTCTGTCATGCTGCAAACTAAAAATATGTCAATGAATTTTTTCCTGCACCAAATGTTCCCAGGCTATATTTTTTTTCTCTGAAAGAATGAAGCTTGGATGCCCCTACCTTGTAAAAACAGGAAGAAAATCTGTGTTATTTTCCCCATGAAACTAAGATCTCCAATACTTAAATATATCTACTTTGAACAGCATTCACGAAAGAGACTTAAAACAAGATGGAGCGATGACATCAGCAAGTATTGTGGGCCCAGTTGGCAAAAGGACCATATTGGTTGGAAACATGCTGAATGGGCTTTCATCCTGCAGTGGATAGACAATGGCTAAAATGATGATGACGATCATACATCATTTAATTTAGGGATGATGGATATACTTAAAGTCTTAGTATTACTTATAGTTATTGTTGCCTTAGAAACATAATTCTTTCGTACTGATAGCCAATGATATCCATGCCTTTCAATTAATAGTAATTCCTTATTTTGGCATCTGTGTTAAGATGCAAAATGGTTCATTGAACAGTAATGGTTGGTGGGTAGGTTTCTATCATTCAAAAAGAAGAACTGTAAAGAATAAGAAAAACTCTTTTTTTTCTCTTACTTGAGTCTTTAAAAGGACTATAAGTAGGATTTACATCAGCTGCAGAAGCAAATAAGGACAGAGTTTTTAAAAAGGCAGGAGATACAACTAGGAAATAGTGGTGATTCTCTGGATTTGGCCATTGAATTGGAGGATCCATTAAAGCCACAAAGACCTATCCCTGCTCAGTGTAAGACTCTAGATTAAGTATTCTCAACAGACAGTTGTCTGTTCTTTGAGCAAATCCATGGTTCCCTGGGTCACTGATTCCACCATCGAACTGCTCTTTCTCTTAGAACTTTTGCCCCCTTAATGTTCAAATTTATTTTGACTTTCTATACATTAAATCTATTATCTGATAGAACAAAAGAGAACCAGCCCTGATTTTTTTCTATGCCATCCTTTAAGTATCATATTCTTCTTCACTGGCGCTTTCTCCAACTTCGACAGACTGGCTTCTTCTGATGGGCCATTTACTGTAAAAATGCAAGGCTATGGCATGAACTCAGAAGAGTGGGAGGAGATGTGCATTTGCAAAGATAAAGGAAGAGGGAGTGTGAACAGGTGGGGCCCCCTTCAATGTAGAAACAAGAGCTGACTCTCAGGCATATCATACAAGACATATTCCCAGGGCTTTTTTTCTCATAGAGCGCCCAGAACGGATTTCCGGCACCTTTTTTGGATGGAACTTTGTAGGGTAGGCAAGGCGGGTTGTATGACATGTGTGAGTTCCAGCACTGCATATTCCTAAAATAAGGAATAGGGCTAAGACAGAGCCAATAGAAGACTTGCTAAAAGTTTTCTAGGACGCCTATTAGTTAATTTTTAGGAATAGGGTTGTAGTAGAGCTAATAGAATATTTGTTAGATAACTTTTGAAGTTATTAGTTAAGTTTTAGTAATAGGGATGGTGTGACGTCAACAGAGGACTCTTTAGATAACTTTCAAAAAGCCTATTAGACCATGTTTTTTTTTTATCTCGCCTTGAAAAACTGTATAAAAACTTGTTGAATCCTTTGTTCTGGGTCCTGGCATTTTGCTGGCTGGGACCCCTTTTGCTGAAGCACTTCAATAAACTATACCTTTTGCAATAAATGGAGCCAAGGATCGTTTCTACTTAGTAGTTCAATCTGAGGCAGGTCTGACACCTCCTTTCTTACCTGCCTAAACATTGAACTGTCTAAAGATGTATTACATTGATTAAACTGATTGATTAAGCAATTGCAGAATCTCTGAAACATGTTGTGATTCCATACAGTATTTTTTACGATGCAATTTGTGTGACAAATGTTGTTGAGAATATCGCCATACTGTGCTCCATTGAATTTTGTTAATGGCTTGGGCTTGTAATTATTTCATAGCCTGCAATTTGCTTTTCTGAGCTATCATTCAGTCAGCTTATTAGGATATGATTTATACTAGAGACTTCATTAGAAGTGTTAATCACAGTGTCAAGACTGAAAATTAAAACATGCTCATCAGGATACAAATAATGGAATTTCCATTTTCTTTCTGCATTGAGATGCAAATTAGCATGACACTCAATTTCATTGCTGAAATCCTAAATTGGGTAAATAAATACACATACACACCACTTTTGTCTTGCATTAATGGGGAGGAGCTTCTGAAAGACAAACAGAAAGGTTGGAAATATGAACTAGTATATTGAATTTAGTAGTTGAAACAGTAAAGTGTACAATAGGCCAGAACACACAGTTGTCATTGATTAGTTGGAGAGTGCTGACTCATGCATGAGGCAATCTATGCTATGATTGGTTGCCTGTAAGTATAAAGGGGTGTTTTCCTTTTTTCCCACCTTTTTCTTCTGCGTGTTCTGTATACTGATTAATTTTACCTCATGATATTCTTGTCTGACTTCATCTGGTCAGCTGCTGTGCAATTCCTTGACATGAACCTCACAAACCTCAGGAAGTTACCCCTAAAAGAGCATGTTACCTCATTTCTTTGGTTCTTGAATAATATGGAATCCTGAAATCTCAGGCAATTTCAAGAAATCTCAGAAGATTTTGATGAGGCACACAGAACCATAAAAAATGGCTAAGTCCTGGGCTAACCAAAATTGAATTAAACCAACTGGTACTATTTAGGAGGACTTGGGCAAACGTATATCAGATATCAAGTGTTTATAGGAACTTGGACAATCTTCTGGCTTAATACTAGAGTTTGTGAGAAGAAATTGTGTATCCTGGTAGACCACAGAATAAGTGTGAGCAAGCAGAGTGCTGCAGATGTCAAAAGAGTTAATGCGATCTTGGGATCAATAAGAACAAGAACATGGGAAATCATAGCTATTCAGGCTAGTCAGACTTCGCCTGGAATACTGTTGTTCTAGTTTTCATCATCACAATGCAGAAAAGATTCTGGGAAATATGTAGAAAAAAGCAACATAGATGGTGAGGGCCTAGGAGGTTAAATTCTAAGGAGAAATTAGGTAATTCTATGAAGAACAATGAAAAGGACTGGGCATGTTTATCCTAAAGAACAGAAGACTAAAGGGAGACATGAGAGCAGTCTTCATACATTTGAAGAGCTGTTACAGGGAAGAGTGTGTGGATTTATTCTTTGTAGCTATTAAGAGGAGACAATGGGTGGAAGACTCACAGAGAGAGGTCCAAGCTCAAATCAGGAGGAACTTCCTGACTATGAGAGTTATTGAGCAATGGAACAGCTTATCTCCTGAAATCACAGGTGATAAGTCACTGGAGGTTTTCAGGTTGAATAGCCATTTCTCTGTGGTCTGAGACTTTCTGCCCTGGACAGCAGGTTGGGTTAGAACAGCGGTTCTCAACTTTTTTCAGGCCGCGACCCCGACCTGCGCCACGCATGCATGGTGCTACCCCCTGCACCGCGCATGTGTGGTGCTACCCCCTGCGCCGCGCATGCGTGGTGCTGCCCCCTGCACCGGCCGAGGCGTAGGCTGCCGCCCGTTCGGGGCAGCGGCAGACAGGCCCAGGTGCTCAGGTGCTCCTGGGCGGCCACGGTGGCGACTGTGCAGGGAGACCACGGGCTGGGCCACCAGCTGGCCCAGCCCAAAGGAGGTAAGACACCTGCCGGGCCCCATGTGCACCAAAAACCCTCCCTGCGCCTGCCGCTGCCCCGCTAGCCTTACCTTCACTGCCGCCTGTTCGGGGCGGCGGCAGCAGGCAGGCCCAGGCGCTCCTGGGCGGCCACAGCAGTGACAGAGCAGGGCGACCATGGGCTGGGCCACCAGCTGGCCCAGCCCAAGGGAGGTAAAAAAACCCACCGGGCCCCACGCGTGCCAAAAACCCTCCCTGCGCCCGCCGGCCTCCCACCTCCCACCCTTGGCCCTCCTTTACTTACAGTTTTAGTAGTTGCTCAGCAGGGAGGGGTGGAAACTTCTGGAGAGCTCGCCTTCGCTTCAGACAACTTGCAGCACCGTTTGCAGACTGGGACTTTTGGCGGGCTCAGCAGGGCGGAGACAGCCTGGACAATTCCTGTTGGCTTTCAAAAGCCAATAGAATAAGAGGGAGTAGCACAACTAAGGAAAAGGGTGAAAAAAATGGCGGACTGCATTGTTTGGCGACCCCCGTGAAATGGTCGTTCAACCCCAAGTGGGGTTGCGACCCACAGGTTGAGAACCACTGGGTTAGAACAAGGATCCCCAACCTCTGGTTACCTGTTTGCAACCAGGCCACAGAAATGGCAGGTGAGCTCACTTGCGTGAGCAGCTGGTGACCACATGCACATGCACTCCATTTGCAGGAGTGGCGGGTGTACATGTACACTGCACAAATGGAGGTGTGCACATGTGTGAGCTTGCCAACCACTCGCACAGAACCATCCCATCTTCCCTCCTCCTCACCCCTCCGCTGGTCTGCAACCCTAGGATTCTACCATTCTATGCCAAATATGAACTAGGATTCGATGCCACCACAAAATATGGTGGAAGTGTAGATCAAATTCCCATCAGGTAATGGATAGAATCCTGGAATCTTAAAATCGCAGTTAATCATTGGTTGAAGGTAATTTTGTGAGCTTTATCGAGCTGCAGTTTGCATGGCAGTGTAAACCCTACTGATGCTATATTGCTACTTTGAAGTTAATAGCAAAAGTGACTTATGACAATTTTCACATTTATGACCATTGCAGCATCTCCATGTCATGTGATCGAAATTCAGGCACTGAGTTTGGCATGTGTTTATGATAATTGAATTGTTCTGGGCTCATACGATCCCTATCTGAAACTTCCCCAGTTGGCTTCTGACAAGCAAAGTCAATGGTGGATGGCAGGTTCACTCAAAGACTGCTTGATTCACTTAGCAACCACAGTGATTCACTTAACAACTGTGGCAAAAAGGTCATAATGGGGCAAAACTCACTTAACAACTGTCTTGCTTAGCAACAGCTATTTTCAGCTCAATTGTGGTCGTAAGTCAAGGACTACCTGTACATCTTCATTTGGGATATGTGGATGAGAGTTCAGGGACCTGAGAGCCAGCTGAGAGCCTGTATGTGTTTAACCTGGCACAGCCTAGATTTGTGTTTTCACTTATTGCCATTTTCAGTTATGCTGAGAAGGCCGCAAGATCATACTGCCAGCTCTGATGAAAGATGAGTACATAAGAACTTAAGAAGAGCCATGCTGAATCAGGCCAAAGCCCATCGAGTCCAGCATTCTGTGTCACACAGTGGCCCACCAATTGTACATGGGGATCTTGAGCAGAAAGAGAAGGCAAAACCCTCCCTTTCCCTTGACCCCCAAACAAATGGTACTCAAGGGAATCCTGCCTGCCTCAACCAACATAGAGGCGGCACATGGACATCCGTTTTAATAACCACCGATACACTTGGCATCCATGAATCTGTCTGACCCTGCCTTGAAGCTATCAAGGCTGACAGCTGTCACGACCCCTTCTGGAAGTGAATTCCATAAACCAACCTCTGGGTGAAGAAATATTTCCCTTTATTTGTCCTCACTTTCTTACCTATGAGCTTTAGGGAGTGCCCCCTTGTCCTAGTATTGTGTGATAGAGAAAAGAATTTTTCTCTATCCACCTTTTCTATCCCATGCATGATTTTATACACTTCGATCAAGTCACCCCTTAAACGCCGTCTTTCAAGGCTGAAGAGACCAAGGCGTTGCAATCTGGTTTCATAAGGGAGGTGCTCCATTTCCTTGATCATTCTTGTTGCCCTTTTCCAGTTCCATTTCAAGTATTTTCAAGTCCATCTCTTAATGGACTATTTTCATTCGCATTGGTTAAGGACCTCATTCACTTTCCTTCCTGTTCTGTTTCAATAAAGTTGCACTTTATGTCATGTCTTTTCTATCATAAATCTGAAGGTAAAGGCTGCTTTTATTACTGACTGTTGTGAGACTATTTAGGAACCTTTCTTGGTTACACAGTACAAGAGGGAAAATAGCCCATCGACATACGCCTGCTTCAGAATCAATTTAATGGCCAAGCCTATCACGGAAAGATATCAACAACGCAGACATCTGCATCACGCCAGCTCAACTTCCTAATTCAATTTCAATGCACTTTATCCTTGATCTTATTTTCTGCATGACAGGGGGCGGGGGCGGGAGTCACTTCCTCTGAACTGCGTGGTCACTGCTCCTTCCTATGATTAAAATGATCAAAACCTTACAGTAGCTTGAGATGATAAATTAAAGTCTCCCGTGTGTGCCATCCCTTCCTCAGTTACAACCAAGTGTGAAAGTCCCTGCTGTTGAGTATATTGCTCTTCAGAGATTAATAGATGAGAGCAGGCCCTGCTTGTAACTGCTTTGCAAATATTGGATGGCCTCTTGTATCGTTCTTTTGCTCAGCGTCCTTGGGAAGCATCAACTCCCTTCCCCCTTAATGCAGTTATTCTAGCCCAATATTCAGCCTTCACATTTACAAAGGCAGGGGTTCGATTAGGGACTGCCCTACTTCAATCTGCTGAGATGGGATTTCATGTCAGAGAATTCTTCCCTTCCAAACATTTCCCCCACATATGGACAATCTAGCACAGTGGTGGAGAACCTACGGCACGGGTGCCAGAGGCGGCACTCAGAGCCCTCTCTGTGGGCACGCGCACGTCGCCCCAGTCCTAGGTATTCAGCTGGGTTTTATAAAACCTTTTCGCTTTAGGCCTCCGCTGCCATGTGCAAAAAAACCCCAATGTTCAATCAATCAATTTCAACTTCTTGCGGGGAAAAAAAAGATCCTGCATAGTTGGAATTGATTGACTGAACTTTTTAGTCCCACCCAGTCTGCCGTTACCACTGCAGCCATGCCCACCCAATTGGCCATGGCCACCCAATGGGCCACACTCACCCGGCACTCGACGATGCATAAGTCGGTTTTGGTTTGCAGTTTGGGCACTCAGTCTCTAAAAGGTTCGCCATCACTGATCTAGCAGGTCAGGGAAGAAGGCCGGATAAGGAATCTTCTGGATATAACTATATTTGAATACAGTTACCAAAAATTTGTGATTATTCTCTACAATAATTTGTGATTATTCCCTACTGTGGAAGTCTTCTCTTATAATTTGAAATGGCTATGGTACAGCCTCTCAATTCTGAAAATACATAAACATTTGTATGGAATCAGATCAATTAAAAGCTGCTTCATTCACAGTGATTATGGGCAGCATAAAGCAGGTCTTTTCAACCAGTGGTACGGGTACCACCTGTGGTACATTGGCACTTGGCAGGTGGTACGCGACCATCCTAGAACAGTGGTAGTGGGCAAGGGGAATGAGCTGAACTGGTGGCAGCATTGCACAAGCCTGAGCGAGAGATGGCTGGAGCTGCAGGGCTGTCAGGGCTCAGTGGAAGTGCCAGGATCAGCGCCAGGCTCCAGATGGAGCTCGGCGCTGATCCTGGTGCTTCTGCTGAGCCCAGAAGAAGCGCTGATCAGCTGGAATGTTGCAGCATCTCCAGGGTCTTGTGATTTACATTCAGATGCTTGGCAACTGATTCATATTTATGATGGTCACAGTGTCCCAGGGTCATGTGAAGTGACCAAAACCGGCTGCAACCACCCAGAAGACGGGGGGAATAAAAACAACACATACCCTACCCCACCCTCACTGCCAATCTTCAACAGAAATGCTCACAACAATGAAAACCTCGGACAGGAGGAAGAGCGCTGCTGGGTGGACAGGCAGATATCTTGCTTGGCTGTGCCTTGGGCACTTTTTTCAGTGCCATTGTAACTCTGAACAGTCACTAAGCGAACTGTTGTAAGTCAAGGACTACTGTACTTTATTACTTTTTTCCTTTTTTTTTTTTTTGGTCGTCAAGTTTTTGATACCTTGCTAGGCAACTGGTGGTACTCGGATATTGCCATATCCTAAAAGTGGTACAATGGGTGAAAAGGTTGAAAAGCCCTGGCATAAAGAACTAAAAATCCAATTCAAAACCCAATAAGCCCCCCCCCCAATGACAACAATGAAAGCAACCTCTTGATGGGCTCCATAGCAGCGTGGGATCCCCAGGCCTGCTGGCAAAACCACATCTTCAGGGCCTTTCAAAAGACAGTCAAGGTGAAGGGCAATTTTATTTCCACAAGGGGGGAGCCACCACGGAGAAGGCTCTTATTCTTGGTCCCACTAGATGGGTCTGCTTAAGAGAGGGGACCTGTAACATATTCTGCCTCTGGTGGATCAGATAGATGTAACTGGGAAAAGATGGTCCTTCGAGTAACGTGGCCAAGGGCCATGTAGGATGGATATGTGTGCATTTTCTTAATTCTGTAATCTAATGCAGTAACTATAAAAACTGAAGACATCACGTATTTGGCATTACAAGTCCAAAAGGTGTTAACAAAGACACTATAATTTTAAGGGTAACCAAAATGCTGCCAAAGAACTGGCAAAGTGTTTGGTTCTCCAAAATGTTTGATCCGACAAGAAAAAAAATTAATTCCAAAAATTAGGTCAGATGTTTCAGCCAACTGTAGTTCAAAAATGGAAATTGTGAAGGTGCCTTGAGACTGTTTTTTCTATATTCTGAAACCATTAATAAGCTTTTTTGTGGTCCCAAGTTGGCCATAACATGGCCATATCTATGATTATATTAAGTTTAGAATATTTAACAAGAATCTCAAGTTCTTATTTTATAAGTAAGCAGAATGCTTTAATTGGCAGGAGATAGATGTTATTGAGGTATCACCATCTATCATATCTTTTATTCTGGTGAACTTTCATCTACCATTGCAAGCAATGTTCAAAGGAAACCAACTCTGTATCATGGACCTTCATTGATGACCTTGTTTGTATGCATGAAACTCTTCCCATGGCTAATTTTGGCAGTTTTACTTGCACAGGTGTACAGAATCTTGGCTGGTAGCCATTGCCCCCTTGTAGTGCTTCTCAGTGGCTCTAAAGAACAATTAGTTTATGGCAGACGTTTGAAGAATTCTACGCTGTTATCTTCGCCCTTGTTCTATCATCTTTTCTGCATGCTAAAGATTCAGATCAATCCATAACTTGATATTATGCCTCCGCAGGGAGACATAAAAATGGCTTTGCATCAACATGGCTCTGTACGTCTTTGCCAAGTGGCTCGCAATGATGCACTTTAAATGACTGAACCCTTCTTGGTTCTGACTGTTTGTGTTTATGCAGGAGAATCAATATGGAAAGAGGGAATAAAGCAATGCCAAGTCAAGGCAACTCAGCCTTAACACTGGGTTTATTTTAGCTTCCAACTACTCTCTCCAGAGCTGGTGGGAGTTTCTTATTTCCCAATAAGTGTGGCTAGTAATTAATTCATTAGTTAATTAACAACACTCAATTCCTCTGGGCAATCCCAGGCCATGAAGGCAGCTTTTTTCCACTTTAGTTTGTGAGAAGGTGTTACAGAAAGAATAGAATGGATTTTGTTCCTCTATTATTAAATCCAAACCCCTCCTTTCTATTCTATTTCTATAAACACTCAGAGTAGCTTACAGCTACTTACATGAATCATAACAGTAAAATCAATACAATAAAATAAAAACCAACTGTTAAAAAGTTTGGTGGCCTGAGATGTACTTTTGTCACTTTCTTATGTCTTGGGAGATCTGGAGGTAACTTTTATCTCCTTCAGGGCCACAGCCTGCGATATTTTCAACACAGACTTTTTGCTGATCAAAGCAACTGGGAAGATCTAGGGCAGGCAGTCTGACCGATAACCAACCAGAAGCACTGACCTTTTTTTTTTTTTAAACCAGGACAGAAGGTAAAGGGTAAGTTTCTTTGTTCTCTGAGATGGTTGCTTTTTAGCTGCAGGCAAAGTAAGCACACAAAATTGATCTTTCCCTCCTTTCCAACAATTCCATCTGTTCTGTTTTCTGCTGGGTTCAGCATTGAAGAGGCAGGAGTAGTCAACAGGTACTTCTTTATTGAAGACAAAACAGAACTCAAACAAAGATGGCTCCGCCCCTATTTATTCATTCAGCTTGGGGCGGTGTCAGCCAATGAATGCACCGTATTCTCCCACTCAAATGCATACTAATCAGCCTTGTAGACAGCAAGTCTGGCTAGCAGGCCACTGGTCTGCTAATGGTTCCAGTGCAGCGGGTCGCCGGACACCACGGTCCGCCATTTTGTTTTGTTTTGTTTTGGTTTTTTTTTGTTTTTTTGTCACGCACGTGCTGCACATGCGCGGATCGGGCTGTTGTGTGCGCGCACCGCGCATGTGCTTTTTGGGCCATCGCGCGTGCGCCGCGCATGCGCAGATTGGGCCGTCGCGATCTGCCATTTTGTTTTTGTTTTTTTTCCATCGCGCACGCGCCACGCATGCGCGGATCGGCCCGACGCGGTCCGCCATTTTGTTTTTTTTGTTTTTTTCATCACGCGCACACCGCGCATGTGCGGATCGGCCCAACGTGTGCGCCGGGGTCGCGCCGCGCATGGGCGGGGCAAGTGGGGTCTCAACCTGAAAAAGGTTGAGAACCACTGTTCCAGTGCAGTTCCCTGCACCTGTTCCATAAGTTAAGCTCAGTACATTACACCATCTATTCAGGGTCTTCCTACCCTTAATCCTAACTGGTAAAAAAAGGTAAGGTAAAGGAGTCCCTGCAGAGTTTACTCTGCTAGATGTTGCTGACTATAGGGGGCAGTTTCAAGGCCGTTGAGCCAGCGTTGAGGACTTTTTATGGTCATGTGGCCAGCATGACATCATGGAGCCCTGTTACCTTCCCACTGAAGTGGTACCTATTTATCTACTCACATTTGCATGCTTTCAAACTGCTGGGTTGGGAGGAGCTGGGGTGAGGACCGGAGCTCACCCCATCACGCAGCTCTCATTAGCTTGACCTGGGCTGCCATCTTTCCAACCAACAAGCCCAGTGTCTTAACCACTGAGACACTGCACCACTGCAGTCCTAACTGAGGGCCTCCTGGTATATCAGACTTTAGCTGAAAGCATGTATAGAAATAGTTGTGTATATTAGGAAAAGTAGCCCTTTGCATCTGGACAGCCTCAGATGGGGGAATCTGTGGTGCACTGAAAGTTAGATGTTCTTTGTTTAGACAAAAAAACAATAATAGACAGGGTAGACATATAGAGCCAATTATGTATGTGTGAGCCTATCTAAAGTATCTATCTTACCACATGGAGATATGACCCAAATCATGGATCTGATTTGAATTAGGCAATTGCTGAGCTCCACTTAGAGGGACAAATATCCCCATCGCTAAAACACTTCAGAGCTTAGGTTCGTAGACCGGCGCAGATATCATTCTCAAAAAGAGAGAAGTTATGTGTGGCAAAATCCCTTGCAGACAGAAAGGTGGAAAGCTCACTTGTGATAAGAAATAAATACTGGGTTTCAAATACTTAAAAACCTGCTGCAGTTTATTCTCCCCAATCTTTTAAGCAGAATTTATTAACAAGGAGTTGATAACAAAACCAGTCTCTTTGGAATGTCAGCAGTCCAAACCAGGAACTCAAAAATAAGTTCTTAAAATAAAATATCACACCAAGGGAGAAAATGGGTTAGGCCAGGGGTAGGCAACCTTGGCTCTTTTATGAATCGTGGACTTCAACTCCCAGAATTCCTGAGCCAGCATGGCTCAGCTTGGAAACCTCTCCCCTTTCCCTCAGCATGGCTGGCTCAGGAATTCTGGGAGTTGAAGTCCACGAGTCATAAAAGAGCCAAGGTTGCCTATCCCTGGATTAGGCAGTAGCAGTTTGAAGCTTTTATCTTCCTGTTGCACCAACAGACTCAATGGGCATTGTAGTAGAAGTAGACTGCAGTACTGCATTCTAACCACTGCACCACCACACAAACCACATGGTTGGTTGTTAAGCAAGTCCATTTTTTTCGAATGGGCTTTTTTTTGCCCCAAACTGCCTGAGGGACATTGCAACAGGTCACAAATATGAGCTGCTTGCCAAGCACCCAAAATGCAATCATGGCTCTCTCTCTCTCTCTCTCTCTCTCTCTCTCTCTCTCTCTCTCTCTCTCTCTCTCTCTCTCTCTCTCTCTCTCTCTCTCTCTCTCTCTCTCTCTCTCTGCGCGCGCGTGTGTGTGTGTGTGTGTGTGTGTGTGTGTGTGTGTGTGTGAGAGAGAGAGAGAGAGAGAGAGAGAATGTTGTCCTCAATTCAGGTCTGAGTCTGGTGCTGAGGCCGATGAAGATGCCAAGGAACCAAGGAACCAAAAACCACAGAATTAATAAAGCTTTATACATTTTCTCTAAAGCAGAAGGCGGGATAAAGTGCAATATATAAGAAATATCATCTAATAAACATTTCAATAATAATCTAACAATTATTCTATTGGTCTCTAGCTGTCCCTATTCCAAAGATTTGGTTAATGAATGCTTCAGGAGTTATCTAATACACATACTATTTGCTCCAGGCCATCCCCTATTCCTACCTTCTAGCTGAGCTTGCAAGATGCCTAAGTCTTTTGTTATTTTTATCAGCTTTTCGACCACACAGAATTGTTACAAGCTTTACAGGTGCATATTCCCTGTGAATAAGCATTCTTTGTTCTTGCCAGACAAACTCCACAATTACAGGCTTCCTGGTCTCCTTTCAAGTGTATGCCACAATCTTGCTTTGTTTTGACAGACAGCCTATCAAGAGAGAGAGAAAAAGACAAGAGACAGAGTAGTCATAACTTAGAGGACAGGTCATAAATAACTTTTTTTTAGCAGTGGCTGGGAGAACTAAAAAGCAAATCCGCAATTTCTAACTGTCTTGTTTTCTTTTATTTTCTTAAATCTGATGGGGGACATAGATGAAGCAGATAGATTTAGGGTTTCTTCCCCTTCAGAAGGAGATTTGCTAATAGATTTGCAAATAGATAGCTAGAGCAAAGAACTTGGAATGGGCCACAAAACCGTGCTTAGAAGTCATTGTATTTTTTTTTATCAGGAAGCACCTTGAAACATTTTCTATACATACAAAGACAGTTGCACATGTATATAAATTCCTTTCATTGATGGCAGAGAAAATTCTGGGTTTTCATTAGAAAAGCCTTACATTTCTCAAGAGCAAATTAGTTCTCTTCACTTTCATTGTGAAAGGTTTCTTAAAGAACTCTGGCTTTTGGTTGCCCAACCCCATTTATGTTTCTTTTAACTCTTTGAAATGGTAGCTCTTCCACAGCTCAATAGAGGAGATTGATTCAGAGAAAAACAAACATTTTCCTGGGCTTATTCATTATGCAGTCAGAGTGGTGAAAGATTACAGATTTTAACCAGGTTTCACATTCACTCATTCCTTCAGAGGTCAAAGACGCACAACTATCTCATTCTATTAACTTCGGTGGTTTTTGCGAGCCTCAGCTGCTTTGGGGGATTCTTTGAGAGTTGATTCTCTCCCTTCCTTTCTAGATGTTGCCCTTATAAAAGAAACTCCCAGCTATTATTGTCATGCAGTTGATATCTGTAGCGTATTAGTAACACTTCTTTTTAAAGCTAAGACATGGGAAGCAAATTTGCAACTCAAAGAGATACAGGAGAGACTGGGGTGTTGTTTGCAGGGTTTTGTTTCAGAAAGCCAAGGTGGGCATCTGCAATGGTCTGGCCAAAGCTTTGCCTGTTTTTTATGGGTATTACGTGTGTACATAAAAAACAGCAGAACTGTGATGACATTCTCATGACTGCCAACTTGATTTTTTTAAAAAGTACTTTGCAGACAACCCTGCTGGAAGACTAAGAAAGAAAACTATGCAATGGTATGTGGGGATGACCTTGGCAGAGGAGGCAAAGAAATGCTGCTTAGCAAATGTTCAGATAAGAGATGGCCTAGCCCAGAGCTGCATAGTGGGTGGAGGAAGAGACTCAGAAGAGATCTTCCCTAATTTCTTGGCCTGTAAAAGTGGTAACAGGAGAATTGTACTTTCAGATTTGTAAGATTTGGTTGATGTAGCTTTACAACAAAGTAGAATTAGCTCACCTAATTATGTTCTCTGTCTGGCTTAGCTGGAATGTCTGGCAGTTCCAGAGATCTGAAACAGTCTATCCCCAGTGCTGTCAAGTTCATATATTTTTAAAACAAGTCATTTGCAGTCTTAAATATTAAGACTAACGGGTACTCTCTTGTTGTAGCATTCCTTCATGGACATGGGCTTGGTCTAGATCAGTATTTCTCAACCTTGGAAACTTGAAGATGTGTGGACTTCAATTCACTGCATGCTGGCTGAGGGATTCTGGGATTTGAAGTCCAAACATCTTCAAGCTGGACTAGAAAATCTACAAACTCTTGTCATCCTCCTATTCTATCATTCTGTGAAATGGTATTTATTATGGGGGTGCAAATTAGCCTCAGTCTGAATTATCAGTGTGATTCAAACTGACATGTGGATTTAAACTGTCAGATTAATTTGAATGGGATTGGATCATTTGAATCGGGTTGATTAGGTTTGAATCATCTCGTACTCTAAAAACATCTGTGCCTAAAGCCATCCAAAGCAGTCCAGATCAGATTGGGTTGAGTTGGATGCACCTGATTCAAAGTTACAATTCTAATTAAATCAGGGATCAGTTTCAGAAAGTTGGTTTGAGATTGCCTTTGAACAGAACTTCCAAATCAGTTATTACCACCACTCCAGTATATAAACCCTCTTTTCAAACAGTGCAGTTCTGAAGTTTCTAAAAATCTGTTTCTATTTTAGCATTAAAAAAAATGTTGCATCTTTCTTGGCCTGTTCTATTTTTGGATCTGCAGGCATCTAAATAAAGAAAACATCATCTGAAGTTTAGTGTGAGAAAAGTGCTATAAACTGCACATAAGTTATAGAGGATGGAAGAGGGCTGGGAAGACATGCTCTGCTTTCATTTTTAACTTTTAACACTCTTTAGAATTTGCATAAATATTGTAGAGGAATATTAACTTCCATTATTTATGATTCTGTTGAACTTTGCAAGGATGTGCTTTGGCAGCTGAAAAATTGCAGTTTTAAGGATAGTGCAGCTTGCATCATAAATAACCTAAAAAGGTCTCAACTTTCCCCACAATAGCCTCTGAAGGAGAGAGTACTTAAAGATGGAATAATTTCCTGTCAGCGGAGCAAGGATTTCCACAATTAATTGCAAGATATATCAAAATACAAGTTCATCATGCTACAAAATGTCTGTGCAATATATATTTTTAAAAAAGAAATTGTGTTGGTTTGGGGTTTTTATTGTTTTGTGCATTCTTTCTTTCTGAGAATAAATAGAAGAGGCTACTTATTCAAAAGGCATTTTTAAAAAATCTACTTATGGAAGGCCATTGCTGGAAGTTTGGATTAGAAGACCACCAAACTTTCTTCCAATCTTATGACTTTGTGATTCTAAGTGCTTCCCAAAAGTGTCTTCCGTCAGATGTACTTTGGAGATGTAATACCAATGTTCATCAGAAAACATTTTATAATTGCCTCTTACCTTGTGAACTTCCAACTGCTGATTCAGGACCAAAGGAGTTTTAGTTATCTTTAGTCAATGAAGTTCTGGCCCTCAGCAACTTCTCTGCTCCTGTTCAAAATGTGGAGAAAGAACGATGAAGGGATAAGTAGAGACCACAAGCTAAGCCATAAGCCATAATTTCCCATTACATGAGCCAAACCACAAGAAACAGCCAATAAGGGTGGCAACATAGACCTCAGCCCAACAGAGGAAGTGCATCTTGGGATAAAAGATGAAGCGAGAGGTTATACAGATGAACATTTAGATTTTATAATCCTGTAATTTAAATATAAACATGATCTACCTCAACAACATAGAGAAGATTTCAATTAGTTGGCCGTGTGGTTCTTCAATCTCTCTACTGATGTTCAGATTCATAGCTGTTCTTCTCCTTTCTGGAATATTTAGCCTGCTATCCTTAGAAAGAGAACAGCAATTCTCAACTTTTTTTTTTTTTAGATGGACCAATAAGGGACCAACGCTTTTGAGAACCACCAAGATTTTTGAGAACCACCAAGGCTAGAAGGCACCAGTTATATGTACAAGTAGTCCCTGACTTACTATTTGCTTAGTGGCCATTCAAAGTTACGATGGACTGCAAAGAAGGTATTTACAACCTGGATTCAAAGTTCTGATGGCTGCCTACCACCCTCCCCCATCCTGTGATTACATTTTTGGTGCTTTTTGGTGCACTTATGGCCATTTGCAATGTCCTGTGATCACATGACCACAATTTATACATTTTGTGGTGGAAACTAGAGCTTACTTTCAGTTTTTTTTTAAAAAAAGATTCTGGACAATGGGTTTACTTAACGACTGTGGATTCATGTAACGGCCACTGTAAAAAATGTTGTAAAATTGGGTTGGTCATGGGATGACCACCTTAATGACCAGCACGACTGAGGATCATAATTCTGAACTCAACCATGCTCATAATTCAAGAACTACCTGTAATTCTTTCCATGAAAATTGGTTACATCCACACTTCCTGAAAAAGCATCGCCTCTTTTGCAATTTAATTTCAAATAATGAAGGCCAGGAAACTCCTTGTTTTTGTTTTTGTAGATACTTCCTTTGATTTCCAAACATTTAGATAAATAATGGGCAGGTTTTTGTGTTTTCTTTTTAAAGAAAAGAAATTAGCCTCCTTGCTAAATTCTCTCCCGGTTTCTTCTCACTGGTTGTCTTCTGGTTTTACGTTTCAACTGTGCTTGACAGCGAACTGTCTGAATTAAAGATGGTGCCACACCTTCACTTTTTTGAGAGAAGCCAACACAGGCGTCAGGCAGAAGCCACAATGATGCCAAAATGAAACCTATAATATTTGTGCAAAAAAATGCAAATTCCCCCCTGCATCATTTGATGTGATAGCTATAATACTGAGCTTGTTGTCATTTGCTGCCCATCTTGCATCCATCTAAGGAAGCCAACTAGGCTATTTTTTTCCATATGGTGCTTCAGTGCAATATCAACTGTTGTCTTCAAGCCCAGTAGGCTAGTTTGGGGGTGGAGTGGTGTGATAGATATGGCATGTGGTCCTCATAGAAATGCATGACTAATGACTTAGGAGGAATTGACTAGGGAGTGGATATTGCTGTCTCCTACCATCTGCTGTCTAAGGCAATAGCTTCCCTCTACCCCATAGTAGAGGGGTGTAGTGGCTTAGCAGTTAAGACCTGTTGACCAGAAGTTTGGCAGTTTGAGACCCAAGTCCCACATGACCTTTATGGCAATGGACCAGGATACTTGCGGGACCGTCTTCTGCCTCATGAATCCCAGCGACCGGTTAGGGCGCATAGGGTTGGCCTCCTACGGGTCCCGTCTGTTAGCCAATGTCATCTGGCGGGGCCTAGGGCTAGGGCCTTCTCTGTTGCTGCCCCAGCCCTCTGGAACCAGCTTCCCTCAGAGGTTCGTACTGCTTCTTCCCTCCTAGCTTTCCGGAAACTGCTGAAGACGCATTTATGCCGACAGGCTTGGGGCGTATGAGCTGTGCTCTGCCCCTGGGCCTAGGAATGTCCCTTCATCAGCGACTGTGAGTTGACTGTGCTTGTATGCTGTATGAATGTGATTAATTTTATTGTATAATTTTATTGTATTGTTTTTGTAAGCCGCCCTGGGTCCTAGGAGAAGGGCGGCATATAAGTTTAAGTAAGTAAGTAAGTAAGTAAGTAAGTAAGTAAGTAAGTAAGTAAGTAAGTAAATAAATAAATAAATAAATGACAGGATCAACTCACTTCCTGCCCACCTAGCAGTTCAAAAACATGGACATGCAAGTAGATGAATAGGTACCACTTCAGTGGGAAGGTAACAATGTTCTGTGCAGTTCGGTGTATAGTCATGCCGGCCACATGACCACAGAATGCTGGCTCCCTCGGCAAAGAAATGGAGATGAGCACTGTCCCCTAGAGTTGGACATGACTGGACAGGGGAAACTTTTACCTTTCTGCCCCTGGTAGAGCTAGAGTGCCAAAGCTCCTTTAAAGGCTATCAGACTATCACTAGACAGCTTGGGGTGGAGGTCTGCTGTGAGTAAAGAGCCATCAACAGCACTGCACTGAAGAAACCGGATTTTCACAGAAGGACAAGAAGTCACTTAATCTGAGGAACTTGAGTGTCAACCTTTCTTTTGCCTTTTCCCATGCCCTGACCCCTTCTCCCTCTGTTTCATGGATTCCCCACTTCCTCCCCTCTGTCTGAATGCTGCCTTAGGTTGGTGCCAATGAGCAAAACGGAGGAGACGCTTTTGGGTTTAGATCTTGCAGAACTACAGATTGCAATATGAATGAATGAATACTAAATGAATAAACCGATGAATAAATGAATCAACTAATGAACCAACCACACTGATGGGATTTTTCCTAGTCAAGGATGGGTAGGGAATCACTTAAGGAGTGATCGTGTATCTCATTTGCTGTTTTTTTCTCCCCTCTCTCATCAGTTCAGATGCAATTTTGAGCTACATCACATGCTGCTTTAATGCTCAAATCATCTGACGGCCAGATACAAGTCTGCAGTGAGAAAACACACCCACCCCCTGTTAATCACTAAATATAAATCCTGCATGAGGCAGCTGTCTTCCTTGTTATCTCTCTTATTGCTATATTATTACATTTAATGATCTGTGTATGATTTCCCTTGGCATGATGAAAGAGCACCAGGCAAATCTGGTATAATGTGGCCATCTCCTTCAACAGCTTTTGTGCCTTCATCAGCAGAGACACAAAGAACATTGAGAACCTTAGTTCAAAGAAGGAAAGAGGGATGGGGTGGGGAACTGGCACAACTTCTTCTCTTGTATGAAACGGGTGTCTGGTCTGGACAAAGCAAAGGAGCTTTCTCAGAGCAAATAGGTCAGCATCTGCACACACACACACACACACACACACACACACACACACACACACACACAGATACACACATTAGGATGTTCACCTGGGCAGCTGCAAGCAAAGCAATGCTTTATTTTGTAGAATTTTGACCCATAAATTATTTCCAGAATCAGAAAACATGAGAGGGCAACTGAGGCCCCAGAGTTGTTGGTAGAAACCACATAAAGCATGAAGGAGAACTTTGTTTCCTCTAAGCATGCTGAGATGAGAATAACAGAACTTTGAAACAAGGTCTTGGCTTGTTTGTCCTTGGTGGTTGAATAAAACCATCTTTGTATAACACGTCCCATACACTGGTTGGTTCATGCTATGGACCATATCATTTGGGTTTAGCATGCTGCAGTGATAAACCAGTGATAATGGACCTAGGACATATATGTCACAAGGGACCCACCATGCCATTTTTGGTCCCATGCAAGAGCAGGACCCTTTCAAGTGACTTCCGGAAGATCTAAAGAAGAGACAAGAGTTGGTCTGAAAAGGCTCCTTTTGTTCAGGGTAGGGATGAGCCGTATGACATGCCAACAGACTCAAGATAGGTATTTTCTGAATTTTTGACATGTCGATCCAAAGAGTTTGTCATCGCTGTGATAACCTCACCTGGATAATTTGAGTTGTAAGACGGGTACATTAAGTAATTGCAAGGGGATTGGTATCAATTTGTAGAAAATATTTTGCTGGTCTTTAAAACTGGAAAAATATTAATTTGGTTAATCTAGAACAGACATGTAAAACCCAAGGCCCGGGGGCCAGATGCAGCCCGTGAACTGGTTTCATGTGGCCCGCAAAGCCATCCTGGAAACAGTGAGGGAACGGCCCCCACTACCTTGGCCCTGCCCAGGCCAGCCGGGAGCCAATGTACAATTTTGTGGTGGCCATTTTGGCACTTGCCCCGGTGGAGCATGCCATCTTGGTGCTTGCCCCGGTCCCACCCCCTTCTGCCAGAGACCCTCAGATCTGTCCCACTCCTGCCCAGGCCCCCACAGGCACCCTTGACGTGAATGATGTAGAGCTGGCCATGCCCACCCAGTAGACCACACCCACTCCATCCACGCCCACCCAGTAGGCTGTACCCACTCTGGCCACACCCACCTTGCCTCCCCAGGGCAACCGCAATGCTGATGCGACCCTCAGTGAAATTGAGTTTGACACCCCTGATCTAGAAAATATCACTATGTGCCCCTGTGCTTTTGTTCTGTCTTGCCCCTTCCTTTTTCTAGCCTTTACCTTTGCATTTTTGTGAAATCATTTGTGTTGTGTCCTGAGCCTGCAAAAGCTGCCCAGGACCAGACAGAGCGGCGCCGGCCTTGTGCGCATGCGCAAGGCGCGAAAACGCTCTGTTCCTATTGGTTGACACTGTCCGGGCTTCTGGCCATATAAAAAGGCCTGTGTGTCTTTTGCTTTTGCTTGGTTGTTGTAGAAGGAGAATAAAGTGTTTGTTCAGTATCGCCATGTGTCTTCATCATTTGCACGCGAACGAAGTATACAACAATTTGGATGGCCCCCAAAATTGAAATGAATATTCAGCCATTTTGGAATCAGCTTTCCTTGCAAGGCAGTTATGTGCACTTGCAAAATAAATATGTATATCAGTAAATACTGGATAATGTGCAAGCTGCCCAAGGATTCTTTCAGCAGGAGTTAAAACGTGCTAAATAATGAACTCAACAGCCTCTCTGAACAGCTGCTACAAATAAACAGAGAATAGGTGCATTTCCCAATGTTTAAAACAAACTTGAAAGTTTTAAAAGCCATTGAAAACTCAAAATGTCATTAACCAAAACACATCTTAACAAGATGGGATTCCTATTGTGTGTGTTGAATTAATTCTGATAAAACAAAAACTGGGAAGGCAGGAAACTGCAAATAAACAATTTTTACTAATAAAAAAAAAACAATGGCTGCCAATGTAGGATTAATGTGAAGGACCCTCATTGCCAGCAAAATAGATCTCACCTTTGCTAATTAGAGGCCACTCCCTCTCATGCACAATAATCAGTGTGTGAAAACTCGTTGATTTCTTTCAGACAGGTCCATGCAAATTTAAAGAGAAGGAAAGGAGTAGGGCTGTCTGCAAAAGTTTTTCTTTTTCTTTTTTTTTTTTACAAAGATGAGATGCTCGTTTTAAAATTGGTGCAGTATAAAACACAGCAAAAGAAAGTGGCTGGTCATTGTCACCATCTTGACTTAACACCCTTACACCTTGCAGAAGCTCCTGGAGGGAGGGATATAAATGATGTTTATTTTTCTAATCTCCTCAAGAGAAGAGATTCCATGGTGTGTAAACAAGAGATTTTGCTATAAGAGATACTTAGTGAAATAAGCATCCTTGGGAGAATGTTTGAGTCCTTGCTAAGCATGCATGAGCAGGTTCCTAAATTAAGAGCTGCTTCCTTTTGCTCAAATGACTAGGACAGTCTATACTCTAAGGCAGGGGTGTCAAACTCGCAACGTCACGTGACATGTCATGACGTGACATATCGTGACTTTTTTCCATTGCCGGCAATGGGGTGGGCGTGGTTTCGGCATGAAGGTTAGGGCCTTCTCTGTTGCTGCCCCAGCCCTCTGGAACCAGCTTCCCTAGGAGGTTCGTACTGCTTCCTCCCTCCTAGCTTTCCGAAAACTGTTGAAAACACATTTATGCAGACAGGTTTGGGGCATGTGAGCTGCACTCTGCCCCTGGGCCTTTGACTGTGACTGTGTGTGGTATGAGTGAAATAAATTACCTAGTTTTTATACTGTAAATTAGTAATTTTAATTGATTTTATCTTATGTTTTTTTTATACTTGTATTCTTTTTTTTTTTTTTTTAAGGATCCATTTCAGTATTTTATTTTTTTGAGTTTCCCTAAGAAAGTTTGGAAGGTTATTGTGAGCCGCCCTGAGTCTTGGGAGAAGGGCGGCATATAAGTTTAATAAATAATAATAATAATAATAATAATAATAATAATAATAATAATAATAATAATGTTGATGATGATGATGATGATGATGATGCATCCAGCCCGCAGGCCGGCAGTTACCCCTGCTCTAAGGGGTAAATGGGGACAGGCAAAAAACTGGGGTTATTAGTGTTACCTCTGCTGGGCAGCAAATATCCACACAACTGCAGGAGGACAGCAAAATAATACAGGTGTATATACAGTTCACTCATTAAGTGACTGTTCCAAGTACTGAAAAAGTGACTTATGACTGTTTTTATGACTGTTGCAGTATCTCCATGGACATGTGGTCAAAATTCAGACACTTGGCAACTGACTCATATTTATGATAGTTGCAGTGTCCCGGGGTCATGTCATTACCTTTTGTGATTTTCTGACAATGGGCAGGTCAGATTCACTTAACAACCTTGTTACTAACTTAACAATTGCCGTGATTCACTTAACAATTGTAGCAAGAAAACTTGTAAAATGGGGCAAAATTCACTTAACAACTGTCTCGCTTAGCAATAGAAATGTTGGGCTTAATTGTGATTGAGGACTATCTGTATAGAAAACAGTAGCTTTTGGCTCTGATGAGAGGCCATCTGCAGCTTGCTATTCTGATCTGGTAGCTGTAGATCAGGTCCCCTCCTGACTTTCTCCACACAGTAATTTCTTATTACACATATCATCAAATCTTTATTATAGTCAGAGACTGGTGTACTTATTGCACATAAGTTACCCAACCAGGAGAGTCATTTTGATATAGTGCAGAGATGGGAAACATTTTGGGCTCAATGTGTCAATAATTCAGAAAACATCTAATCTGACTCTACTGGCATGTCACATACCATCCCCCTAAGCAAAAGAGAAAGAAGTCTTTACATCTTTAGGTTTTTTTTAAAAAAAAAGACAAATTGAGGTAGCTTGGGTCTCACAAGAATTTCATCCTTGAGGTGGCTTTGGAAAATGCTCCTCTTTGGCCTACGCAGCCTCTAAAAACTGTGCAAAAGCATGCATGTTTCTTATTTATTTGTATATTTATTAAATGTATTGGACTCCTGTCTTAACTTGGGGCTAGTCTAGGTGGCTAACAATAATAAAAAAGGAAGAAAACAAAAGGTGTTCTGAATCATATAGCTCTATGTAACCTCGTATAGCTCTATGTAACCCTAACTAGAGAGCATGTATCATGTATTTTAATTAAAATATATTTTTAATCAGAAAGAAAATTACTTGCATTCATGTGGCTGTCACTTCTGCAAAATACATCTTTTGTCCATTCCTATAGGTAAAAGGATGATGCTCTGTTCCATACCATCTTTATAATGGCTCAGGCTCATCGGGTGACATCTGATGGCCCATGCTTCTTTCAGACAAAGACATTCCAATCTGGCTTTTGTCCAGGAAGTTGCCCAATGGCCTTTAGAGACTCCTCCCACTGACCCATTAACAAATCAGCATTTAACCCAATAACTGGCAGATATTCAGTTGTGGGCCTTCCGCATTGTGCCCACATTTCACCAACTCTCCACATGCTGCATTGGTTGCCTATTGGTCTCCGAGCCCAATTCAAGGTGTTGGTTATTACCTATAAAGCCCTTCATGGCATGGGACCAGGATACTTACGGGACCGCCTTCTGCCACATACTTCTCTACGACCGGTGAGAGCGCACAGGGTTGGCCTCCTCCGGGTCCCGTCAGCGAAACAATGTCATCTGGCGGGCCCTAGGGGGAGGGCTTTCTCTGTTGTGGCGCCCCCCCCCTCTGGAACCAACTGCCTCCTGAAGTCCGCGTTTCTCCAACTCTCCCGGCCTTCCGGAAAAATCTAAAAACTCATCTTTGCCGGCAGGCCTGGGGATGATTGTGGTTGATTGTTGAATTGAATGTGTGTTTTTTAATTGATTTTTTAGATATTTTGTTTTTTTTATTGTAATTCATTATTATATATATGTTGTTAGCTGCTCCGAGTCCCCGGAGAGGAGCGGCATACAAACCCAAATAAATAAATAAATAAATAATAAATTCTAACATACTGATACATGCTCTCTAGTTAGGGTTACATAGAGCTATACAAGGTTACATGGAGCTATACGAGGTTACATAGAGCTATATGATTCAGAACAAAAGGCATATAAATCAAGAAAACAAAGGTACATAGTGAGAATAAATACATCAATATGATAACAAAAAATTATATGAGTTTGGGAGGGTGCAGAAGCCATGTGGTAGCATGGCCCTCTTGTGTGACTTCCAGAGTCCAGAAGCCACACAGGAGCACACCCATTCTCACTTGGCCTCTACAGCCTCCAAAAATTGTGATAGAATAGGGCATGCTTTTGAAAATAATGGTTAGGTGTGGGTGAATTCTGGCATGTCATTCAAAATATCATGGGGCGTCACCTTTGATTTGCATGTCACAGCTCACCATCACTGGTGTAGTGATGGTTTTATGATCTTTCTTGACACAGTTGTTAAGTGACTCACAGCAAGTTAGTAACCCGGTTGTTAAGTGAATCTGGCTTCCCTGTTGACTTTGCCTGTCAGAATTTCACAAAAGATGATCACATGACCTCGGGACACTGCCATCGTCATAAATGTGAGTCATTTGCCAAACTTCTGAACTTTGATCAAGTTGATGCTGCAACAGTTGTGTGAAAAATGGTCATAGGTTACTTTTTTCAGGGCCCTAGTTAAGGGAAGGAAAAGTTGAGTGTAGGGATTTTGGTGTGCAATTCTCAGTTCTGGCTATGCTTGACTGCAATACACTTGACTTCTAATAAACTATTCCTTTCTCAAGGAATGGACCAAAAATCATTTTTACTTTGAAGTTTAGTAGTGGCGGGTCTGACAGATTACTTTTCTCCTTGCACTCTGGACAAGAAGTAGTTAATCTTAGGGATGTGAATCATAGGGGGTCTGGTTAATGTCTTTCTTAGACATTTTTAGATATCTTAGTTATCTGTTTAATTATGCTGCTGTTCTGTATTTTTGTTGAGAGAGTACAGTTTTTCTTTCCTTGTTTTATTCTGTTCTGGGCCACACAGAATCCTTTGGAAGTGAGTTGGCTTATTAAAGTTGTTAAATAAAATGTGAAACATATATATATATATATATTTTAATGAGAAGGAAATAAAAGTTCCATGAGACCAGCAGAAGAGTGATGGCAGGCAACCCCTTCCACTGTCCCAATTAGAGCTATTCTGATTTGGGAGTTGTTTTCCCAAGCATCACATTGAAATCTCTCCTTGCTCCTCTGCACTTTCCTTTTTAATAAAATGGCCCCACGGTACTCTCTAGTCAATATTTAATGCAAAATGTCCTCAACAAACAGCTAGGACTGCAAAGTTTAGCTTGCAAACTTAAAGCATTAGTGCTGGTCAACCCAAACACCTCTGCCAGGGGTGTCCACAGGGACAGGATCCAAAAAAAAAAAAAAAATCAAGTTTGTAGCCACATCCATGTGATTGAAGTCCTGAGCTTTTTTACCTAACTACTTTATAGATGAAACTTGTCTCAATGTGTTTGTTAAATGGCAAAAATGGGCAAGGGATTCTAAGGACATCCTCCTCCGTCACATACCTATTAAACAGAAACCATCAAGAAAAGAAACAATACCCTAAATGGGCAGCAACCATTTAGAAACAAATAACAAATGTCACACCCTCCCTATACACTGATGATGTTACCTAGTTTGGTAATGCAACGTCTGCCAGAAGAAAAACAAGCCCAGAGAACACCAAAAATTCAATCCTGAATTTACTTATACAGAAAGTCCTCAATTTATAACCATTTGTTTACTGACCATTTGAAGTTACATTGGCACTGACCAGTCCTCGCATTTATGACCATTGCAGCATCCCTACAGTCATGTTATCAAAATTAGGGTGCTTGGCAAACAGCGTATGTTTATGATGGTTACAGCTTCCGGGGGGTCATATGATCACCATTTGCAACCTTCCCAGGTGGCTTCTGATGAACAAAGTCGATGGGGAAAACAAGATTTGCTTAACAACTATGTGATTTGTTCAACATCCGTGGCAAAAAAAAACCATAAATGTGTGTGAGTCACTTAACAACTGCCCTGCTTAGTAATGGAAATTCCGGTTCCAGTTGTGGTCATAAGTAAAGAACTCAGGGCACAAATGACCAGACTCAAATGATCCTACTTCAGATGCACCATGTGTTTTGTCCCAGCCTACGTACGTCCTTGTTACTTCACAAAGACAACCCCTCTTTTAACAGTAGACTGGAAAATAAAACCTTTTTATTTGAGTTACAGACCTGATAATTGTCCCAGAAAAACAAAAGCAACAGAACACTTTTCCAATGGAGACCTTGTCCAAAAAACAAAACGGAGCATGAGTCAAACAGGAAATAACTCACAGGCAAAATAAACAGACCATGATCTCTTGACACTGAAGTTCTTTGCAAACAGTTGCCACCAGCCCTGCCCACACATTCCCTTTTTGTTACTCAGCCCCAAAGGCATGGCTTCACACTGCTTTCTCCTCTTCCCCTGGAGTCACCCCATTGCCTCCCTCTGTCCTACTCGTGTGACCTGTCTATATTTACGAGCATCTCTGAGGTCTTCCAGCTGTGCTTCCTCTGAGTCCAACTCAGTTTCCCAGCACAGCTGGCTCTCAGCTTGATCACGAGTGGAAGGACCAGCCTCTTCATTAGTTTGTAAGTCCTGCAGCTCATCAGAGCCTCCCTCCGACTCTAATGGCTCTCCAGGCCCCTCCTCCTCCTCCTTTGATTCCCCAGATTCAGCTGCCGGGAGCACAGGCTGGCATGGAATCACAACACCATGCTAAGACGTAGCTCTCTGAAGAAGACTCTAGGAAAGGGGGAAGGAAAGACAAAAGAGAATGACCAGCAATCAGGTGGATGGACTCACTTACAATGGCTATGAGTATATCATTGGAAGACCTGAAAGACCACATGAGGGACAGATCACCACGGAGAAACTCTATGTGATTGCTAGGATTTGAAAATGATTTGATAGTCCATAAACAACCAGCCAACCAACCAAAACAATGTAAAACAGGATAAAATAAAAATACAGTGGAGAGGGAGATTTCAAAATATCACCAGTCCAAGAATTTGATATCTTAGATCAGCGGTTCTCAACCTGTGGGTCGCGACCCCATTTGGGGTCGAACGACCATTTCATGGGGGTCGCCAAGCACCGCAGTCCACCATTTTTTTTGGTCGGCCATTTTTTTTTTGGTCGGCCATTTTTTTCCCTATTGCGATATGGGCCATCGCGCCGCGCATGCGCGATGCGCTCCGTCGCGCCACGCATGCGCAATGCGCCCCATCGCGCCACGCATGCGTGATGTGCTCCGTCGCGCCTCGCGTGCATGATGCGCTCTGTCGCGCCACGCATGCGTGATGCGCTCTGTTGCGCCACGCATGCACGATGCGGGCCCGCCATTTTTTTTTTGGTTGGCCATTTTTTTTGGGTCAGCCATTTTTTTTCCTATTGCGATGCGGGCTGTCGCGCCGCGCATGCGTGATGCGCCCCATCGTGCCGCACATGCACAGTGCGGGCCCGCCATTTTTTTTTTTGGGTTAGCCATTTTTTTTTTGGTCGGACATTTTTTTCCCTATCGCGATGCGGGCCGTCGCGCCTAACATGCGCGATGCGCCCTGTCGCACCACGCATGTGCGGTGCAGGCCCGCCATTTTTTTTGCGCGATGCGGGCCGGGGTCGAGCCCCGGAAAAGGTTGAGAACCGCTGTCTTAGATCCTCTTATGGAAATTGCCACTGAAGAGAATTTTGACACTATATTGGTTCTAATGGAGCTCCTTTTCCTCATAAAGATTGAGATTTTGTTAAGGGGTGGTAAAGGTATGTCTGTACGTAAGCTGGTGTAAAAAAGGGCAATGAAAAACTACATGTGAATGGGTCTATGGATGCTTGTCAAGTCTTTCCTATCCCAAGATAGATGTAGGAGATGACCAGGCTGAGCCCAAGGAAGGGTCAAACACATCATAAGCCACGAGTCCCTGCGTCACCGCAAGAGATCTAAGTCCAGCCCACCTTGAATGCTTTTCTTATCTCTCGCTCATTTCCCTTAACAGTCAGTTGGCCAGATTCTTGTAAAGAGCTTAAGCTTGCAATAAATCTTTATATACATGTTTGAATTGCCCGAATCTTCTGATTTCTCCCACTTGACAGAAGGCAGGAACAAACTTCACTACATGGCAAACTCAAACCTGAACATCTCTGTCTTTATGCATAGCTGTCCTTATTCAGTAATAATTCTTCTCCTTCTCTTTTACAGACTTCTTTTGTTTTATTTTTAAGAAGTTGTCAAAACAGCTTCAAGGTTAATCCTTATTGAATTCCTCTCCTCTCCTCTCCTTTCCCTTCCTGATTAAAGCCCCATTTGCGATAAAGAAAAGGAACAATCAACGGTAGTGCTTTGTTAGGGCTGAAAGAGAATAAATGGCACTCCTTATGTGCACCCATTCTGCGTCTGATCTATTTGTCCATCAATCAAGTTATAACAAGGCTCTAAATCTGTAGCTGCTGCATGCTGGCTTTTAAGTTAGATGCTGTAGCAGCTCCTCAATTCTTAATGCCTTCCTGGCAATGTGCAATGATTGGGTATGGGTCCTTTACATGCTCCACTGTGAGGCATCTACTCAAGGTCACTTGAACGAGTTAGTTACTCCAATGGAAGAGAATACACATAGCTTGGGGTTGAAATGTGGAGTTCTTAATGCTCTTTCACTTTCATTGTTCGCTTGCAGATAGTTCAGTACCTAACTAGGTAACAATCTAGAGCAGCGGTTCTCAACCTGTGGGTCGCGACCCCATTTGGGGTCAAACGACCATTTCACGGGGGTCGCCAAACAACGCAGTCCACCATTTTCCCCCCTTTTCCTTAGCTGTGCTACTCCCTCTTATTCTATTGGCTTTTGAAAGCCAATAGAATAGACTCTCTTGAATAGAGTCTAATTCTATTGGCTTTCAAAAGCCAATAGGAATTGTCCAGGCTGTCTCCGCCCTGCTGAGCCCGCCAAAAGTTCCAGTCTGCAAACGGTGCTGCAAGTTGTCTGCAGCGAAGGTGAGCTCTCCGGAAGTTTCCACCCCTCCCTGCTGAGCAACTACTAAAACTGTGAGTAAAAGAGGGCCAGGGGTGGGAGGTGGGAGGCCGGTGGGCGCAGGGAGGGTTTTTGGCGTGCGTGGGGCCCGGCGGGTTTTTTACCTCCCTTGGGCTGGGCCAGCTGGTGGCCCAGCCCGTGGTCGCCCTGCGCCGTCACTGCTGCGGCCGCCCAGGAGCACCTGGGCCTGCCTGCTGCCGCCCTGAATGGGCAGCAGCAAAGGTAAGGCTAGTGGGGCAGCAGCGGGCGCAGGGAATGTTTTTGGCACGTGTGTGGCCCGGCGGGTTTTTTACCTCCCTTGGGCTGGGCCAGCTGGTGGCCCAGCCCATGGTTGCTCTGTGCCATCACTGCTGCGGCCGCCCAGGAGCGCCTGGGCCTGCCTGCTGCCGCCCCGAACAGGCGGCAGCGAAGGTAAGGCTAGCGGGGCAGCGGCGGGTGCAGGGAGGGTTTTTGGCGCACGTGGGGCCCGGCGGGTGTCTTACCTCCCTTGGGCTGGGCCAGCTGGTGGCCCAGCCTGTGGTCGCCCTGCACTGTCGCCGCCGCGGCCGCCCAGGAGCACCTGAGCACCTGGGCCTGCCTGCCGCCGCCCCAAATGGGTGGCGGCCTACGCCTCAGCTGGCACAGGGGGCAGCACCACGCATGCACGGTGCAGGGGGCAGCACCACGCATGCGCGGCGCAGCACCACGCATGCACAGCGCAGCACCACGCATGCGCAGCGCAGGGGGTAGCACCACGCATGCGCGGCGCAGGTTGGGGTCGCGGCCTGAAAAAGGTTTAGAACCGCTGATCTAGAGCCCTGGTGGTGCAATGGCTAAAGTGAGGTATTGGAGGCTAACTCTTTCCACAGCCTGGAGTTCGATCCTGACGGAGATCAAAGTTGACTCAGACTTTCATTCCTTCAAAGTCGATAAAATGAGGACCCAGATTGTTGGGAGCTATATGCAAATAATGCTTCTACATTGTAAACTTCCCAGAGAGTGCTGTAAAGTGCTATGGGGCAGTACATAAGCCTAAATACTGCCTCAAGCTATAATCTAGGTAACATCACTGTTGATATTACCTAGTTGAGTAATGAAAAATCTGCAATCAAACAGCCAAGCTCAGAGAGCACGAAGAATGCCACAGAGTTCGTTATTACTTAACAATTATTAAAATTAATGTTCTACCCAGCGTTCATTGCTTTCAGCTATTCCTTTGTTTTCTAGCTTTCCCGAGGCTGACACACATCATTTTAGAGAGGATTCTAAAAGTGTCTACTCAACTTGAGTTCTTGTAAGCTCATGTTAGATCATTGATAGCATTCTAGCCATCTTTTCCATTGTTTCTGATATTTTTCCGAAACACTGAGATCTCCAAAAATTCTTACCTATTTATTAAGTACCTGAAATATTTAAATTTTAATTTCATTGTTAATGCTTCCAGTGAACAGCCCAGTTTTATATCATCTACCATTGAACTTCTACTGTTTGTGTAGTTCAAGGTGTTCTCAACAGTTTTTCTACAGCATCCCAATCAAAAGATGAGCTATTTGGTCCTCCTTCCTTTCGCCCATTCCTGAAGGGTGAGGGCTATCTAACACAACTAAGTAAGTTGTGAAAATCAAGTGGGGAGAAGCAGGAGAAGCCACCTTGTTAGAGGTAGTCCTTGACTTATGACCACAATTCAGCCCAAAATTTCTGTGGTTGAGCAAGACAGTTGTTGCATGAATTTTGCCCCTTTTATGACCTTTCTTGATACAGTTGTTAAGTGAATCACTGCAGTTGTTATGTTAGTAACATAGTTGTTAAGTGAATCTGGCTTCCCCATTGACTTTGCTTGTCACAAGATCGCAAAAGTTAATCACATGACTCTGGGACACTGCAACCATCATAAATATGAGTGAGCTGTCAAGCATCTGAATTTTAATCATGCAACCACGGGGATGCTGCAACTGTTGTAAGTGTGAAAAAATGGTCATGAGTGAATTTTTTTCAGGGCCATTGTAACTTTGAATGGACACTAAACGAACTATTGTAAGTCGAGGACTACCTGTATTTGCAGTGGTGACCAGAAAAGTCCGACAGGCTGCCTCTCTTTGCCCTTCTCTTCTCTTGTATCACAAATGTGTACCCCGGTGAAATTGTTGGAGGCTCTTTTGTTTCTTGAAGCTGCAGTTCCTGGACTGGTCAGGTGACCATAAAGCCCTGTTGCATAAGGATCAAATTTAGGATAGCGTTAGCTAAAATGGTTCTTATTACTGCTGATCCAAATCATGGGTTTGGATCCATCCATCCATCCATCCATCCATCCATCCATCCATCCATCCATCCATCCATCCACCCACCCACCCACCCATCCATCCATCCACCCACCCACCCACCCATCCATCCATCCATCCTTCACTTTTTGCAAAAGATCATGGGGGTTTTTTTTGGAGGGGAGAGGAGATTATATGTCTTTAAATCAGTAGAAGCTGATGTATTTTTTTTTTCATTTTAAAGCTCTCCTTTCTCCCTTTTGTAATGGCTTGAAAAGCACTTTCCATCTTTCTTACACTGTTTGCCTGGTCACATAGTGTTGCATGGAAGAGAACTGAAAGAGAGCTTTAGCCTGACTGCAACCACACCCAAGAGCAGAAAAGGAAGTAGAAGAAAGGATCCAATTAGACACTGACTAAAGTAGGCTGGTCTCATTTTCCCACCATCAAATTTGGAATTGAATTTGCTCTGTTTGGAATGTGCCTTCACCTTCATAGGGGGTGTGATGGCTCAGTGGTTAAAAATGCTGAGCTTGTCAGCTGGAATGGTCACAGTGTTCCTTGAGCCTCAGAGTATAGTCCTGCTGGCCACATGACCACAGGAGCATCTTCAAACAGCACTGACTCTGTCGGCTAAGAAATGGAGATGAGCACTACCTCCCAAAGTCAGCCTCGAGTGGGACAGGAGAAACCTTTACCTTTTACCTTTTCTCCTTCATGAATGGTACAGCAGTTCTGCTTATGCATCTAAAACTGAGATGGTTAAAATGGAGAAAGAAAAATTCTCTCACAGCCCCCTTTCCCCCCCCTCAATACCCCTAAATGCACAAGATAATGTCAATTACTCTAGAGACCTAGCAGATGCAACTCTGTACCAGGTTAAGCTTGGTGAGTTTTAAAGTTTAGGATGGTGTCTGTCTGTCTGTCTGTCTGTCTGTCTGTCTGTCTGTCTGTCTGTCTGTCTGTCTCTCTCTCTCTCTCTCTCTCTCTCTCTCTCTGTGTGTGTGTGAGAGAGAGAGAGAGAGAGAGAGAAAATAGTTTAGCAAATTGTATAAACTTGGATTGCTCAATTAGAATTATGGAATGGGCAGAAGGAATAACCTGAGGAACAGGAAGAAGAGCAGCAACCAAGTTAACTGTCTGATAAAAGAAATTTGAGTCCAAGTCAGATAATGTAATTTGAGGAAACATTTGAGTCATGACCCTCCCTAGTTCTCATAAAAATAAAGAGGGTGAGGGAGGAAGCACAGCTAAACTTACCAGATTCTGATGATGATGATGATGATAATAATAATAATAATAATAATAATAATAATAATAATAATAATAATAACAAAAAAGTCTGGATAGTGGATGTGGCAGTGCCTGGAGATAGCAGAATAGACGAGAAAGAACTGGAGAAGATAACAAAATACAAAGACCTACAAATAGAAATAGAAAGACTGTGGCAAAGGCAAGCAAGGGTAGTACCAATAATAATAAGTGCCTTGGGTGCAATCCCAAAACAGCTGGAGCACCACTTGAACACCATTGGCATTGACAAATTCGCCATTAGTCAATTGCAAAAGGCGGCCTTACTAGGAACTGCTTCCATCCTGCGACGATACCTGTAATACCATCAAACATCCACATCTGCCTATCCCAGGTCCTTGGTAAGGATTCGATAGGTAGACAAAATGCCAAATCCAGTCTGAACATCTAACTGACTGTGCGATGATTAATAATAATAATAATAGTTCTGTTTTTGATTTCCAAGTTTGGTTTACCTCAGCTGACAGTTTATGGCTCCATGTACAATGCAAATCTAGTCATTGTGTCCAATGTGGAATTGAAAGAGATCTGCTGTACACCAGCCATATCTTGCATTATCTGAAGGTGTGGGTATTTCATGTCTTAAACAAGAGTCTTCTCCAACACCCCTTGCTTCTTTCTTTTGGCAGGATATATTGGCAGATTTTGAAACCAGAAATGGCTGCATGTATTGCAAAGGATACCGTGTTCTCTATAGTTTAGTTATACCCATAGCTCTTCCTGACTCCATTCAAAATCTATCTGATGACATCTAACTCACCCACATCATGGTTGTAAAGGGATTTAGAACTGGCCTTGAGGAAGATATAAAAGGACTAAGAAGGAAGGAACAAGTCATTTATGAGGGATTTGGAGAATAAATTAAACACTCCAGAGATGCTGAAAGAAACTAGAATGCTATCAGTCCTTTGAGGTAGTCCAGGTCAAGAAAGAGATGCTGCATGGATCCCAGGAATGCTATTTTATTGTTGTAGGAGAGGGTATAATAACGGAATCTTGAAAATCTGTTCAAGTCCCACTGTATACTACACAAAATCAAGGCGGGGTTATCTTGAGTTTCTTTCTCATGCTTCCTTCAATCTATGGGTTGTGCAGTCTCTTCAAGTCCACCCTTAATGGCTTGTTCCTTCCTCCCCCACCCCCCTTTAACAGTTCGTTCTTTCATATCTTCTGCAAGGTCAGCTCTCCATTCTTTATAATGAATCCCTTAAAATCCCTGGTTAATTTTGTGGCATCTTCAAGTTGAGCTGAAAAAAAGAATCAAGGCTTGAGGATGTCCAAGATGTGTCTTTAAGATCAGCCTCTCCCATACATATACCATGACATTTATCAGATGTTCACATACATTCTTTTTACATTCGTACATAAGATACTTTTAATAAAATGAAATAAATACATACACATGACTTTTGGTGTTGCTCGCCCATTTTCCCTTTCACTGTATCCACACTCCTTCTTCTCTACCTTCTTTCTCCCTTTCTTCTCTTCCCTACTTCCCTCTTCTTCCTCTCCTCTTCTCTTTCCTTCACCACTCTCCTCCCCTTTCTCCCCACTTCTCCTCTTCTCCTCCAACCTTCCTACTTCCTTCTCCCCTCCTTTACTCTTTTCTCTCTCCCGTCCTTTCTTCCCTCTCATCCCTCTTCAGATACAATTCAGGGTTAATGTCCGAGCAACTCCTCTCTCCAAATTTCCCTATCTGTATTATATACAATAAGAATTAATTTTCTCTTACATTAATATTTCTATTTATCTAAACTTCTCGGTATATACTTCTATAAATATTTATGTAACCTCCAGTTATTCAATACTATGTCACCTGGGTCTCCCTCTTTATCTACTCCTTCTTCCATCTAAATTAATGTTAACTATCTTTTAACCATATTCTCTTTTCAGCCAATCATAAAAAGTTACCCAGATTTCATAGTAGTCTGACTCTGTCTTATCTTTAATTGTCATTGTTAGTCTATTCATTTCTGCACATTCCAGTATTTTCCCAATCACCTCTCCCTCTGGGGGGTGCTTTCAGTGCTTTCCAATTTTGTGCAAACACAATCCTAGCTGCCGTAATTACGGCAGATCAGCCTTCTTAAGGAACACTGTGGTAGCCATACGTATTTTAGAAATCATTTACAGATTGGAGCTGGTCTGAAATTCCCAATTGTACATCCTTAAGAAAGATGCTTTAGAACTGGAAAATTGTATAGTATGAATTACATACTTTCAAGATTTCTCTAAGCATGTTTTACATTTGGATCTAACTCTCTGTTTCTATGACAAAGCCTTAATGAAATAATGAGGATCGCCATGAAATATAATTGGATTAAAAATTACAAAAAGATGCTAGTCAGCAAAGCATTTAATTTATTTGTGATTCCACTTCCTCAAATTATTTCTCTCTAAAAAATTATTTGTCCCCTAAAATGTGCCATTTGTTTTGCGCACACAATATTTATTGTGGATGCACGTATACATATATACGTCAAGCTTCCATTTCTAATGATTAGAAATGATATCTTCCTGGTGATTATTCATCAAGGAAAGAAAAAAAAGTGACATTTGCTAAACAGATTATTACTTATTAAGAAAAAGGCCATCGCTGGTTAGAAAAAACTTAACTAGCAATTTTTGAGTTCAATGAACTGTGGTGTTAATCAAATGCAGCATTATTTTCACTGGAAAAAGAAATTAGCTCATTGTGAAGAAAGTGCGTTGCTGCTCTGGGGTTACAAAAGATGAAAAAGAAAAAAAAGGATAAGTGGAAAAGTACAGAGGAGAACAATCTTAAGAAGGCAGAAACAAACTTAAATAGAAACGAGGATAAGAACATTTCTCTGATAATGATGATTCTGACAGTGGAAATACAAGTAGTGTGTGATTTACAACCATTTGTTTAGTAACCGTTCGAAATTACAATAGTACTGAAAAAAGTGACTTATGATGATTTCTCACACTTATGACTGCTGCATCATCCCCATCATCACATGATCAAAATTTGGATGATTGGCAACTGGCATGTACTTGTCTTGGGGTCATGTGATTACCTGTTGCAACCTTCTGACAAGCAAAGTCAATGGAGAAGCCATATTCACTTAAAAACTGTGTTACTTACTTAATTTCAGTTATTCAGTTAACAGCTGTGGCAGGAAAGGTCATAAAGTGGGGCAAAACCCACTTAGCAACTATCTTGCTTAGCAACAGAAATTTTGGGCTCAGTCGTGGTCATTTGTCAAGGACTGTGTATAATGGTCTTTTTGAAAGTTAAAGTTGGACATTGAAAAACAGCGAGAGAAAGAAGATGGATGCCCTTGAATTAATGCATTTGGAAACGGTTACTAAAAGTCAGATAGTTCTGGACCAAATCAAGGCAGACAGCTTTCTTGAGGCCACCAGAAGCAAACAGAAACTCACATACTTTGGGCCTGTGCTGTAAGCATTTGATGGAGGCAGAATGATTGTGCTTGGCAAATAGAGGAAAGGTAAGAAAAATGGAGGGGTGGGATTAAAAAAATTCTATGATTGTTTATGATCTTAAAGCCCTACATGGCATGGAGCCAGGCTACCTATGATCCATTTTCATCCCTTTCAGCCTAGCCTATCCAGTAAAGCAGGCAAAATACGTTGTGGAGTCCATCAGCTAAAAAAATCCTGACTGGTGGATTCCAGGAAGAGAACCTTCTCTGTTGTTGCTCCCATCCTGTGGAATATTCTCCTCACAGGTGTAAGGCTGGCCTCTTCTCCCCTGACCTTCTGGAAAGTCATGAAAACATAGCTCTGTAGATGATAGATAGATAGATAGATGATAGATAGATAGATAGATAGATAGATAGATGATAGATAGATAATAGATAGATAGATAGATGATAGATAGATAGATAATAGATAGATAGATAATAGATAGATAATAGATAGATAGATAATAGATAGGTAGATAATAGATAGATAGATAATAGATAGATAATGGATAGATAGATAGATAGATAATAGATAGATAGATAATAGATAGATAATAGATAGATAGATAGATAGATGATAGACAGATAGATAATAGATAGATACTAGATAGATAGATAGATAGATGATAGATAGATAGATAGATAGATAGATAGCCTTCCTATATCAAGCTGAAGGAATATCTCATGTGCTTGCCTACATTACTGTCTATTTATATGATTATGGCTGAAATAAGATGGAAGGAGAACCATTAGAGCATATCTTGGTTTTTAGATGTTTTCAGGATCCGTTCACAACCTAGGCACACATGATACAAGATCATAGGGAAGGATACTGATGCATTTGTGCCGAAAATCTTCTCCTCATCTCAACATATCTAGGTAAAACTTTCTTAGTTTTGGAAATTAGCTTTGTTTATAAAGCCAATTACACACATACAAATCTCATGCATGCTTAGTGCAGAGGCTGACTATGCTTTACCATGGAAAAGAGCTAGACTTTGAAGAGGAAACAACTTACTGCCCGTGTTTTAGGCTGGTAGAATGATGAAGCAAACTGATTAAGCTTGCTTGTAAAGTATGCCTCGTAAGTACACTATTCCTTGTACAATGGTCCAAAAGAATGTTCATTTGTTTATTCCCTCCACTAGTATTATCATCAAGACCAGATTTCAAATTCCACCTTAGTCCTAGTTATAATCAACGTATAATCAACACACAGAGTATAATCAACACACAGAGTAGCTATTCAGTCATGTGTGGGAAAATCAAATAGTTCAGTGTCTTTGATTTCATCGCATGCCATTGGTTCTGTAATTTATCCATTTGCCCTGGTCAAAGCGTTACACATTTTACTTCCTATCCTTCCTCTTTGCCTCTCCTTTGAGTTGAAGTTAGTGCTCAGATAGTGATGAGCTTGGGCTCTTATTGAAAGTCGGTTTAACAATCAGAATGGAATGGGGTGGAATTTTAAGAGAAACAGAATGTGAAGGGTCATTAGTGGTCTCGGAGCTGGGTGGTTTTCTTGCAGATGTTTTATTTCCCAAACTAGGTAACATCATCAGTGCTGATGTTCAGGACAGCACTGTTGATGTTACTTAGTTTAAGTAATGAAACATTTGCAAGAAAACAACCAAGCTCAGAGTGCACCAAGGACCCTTCATTTCAACTCTGAGTTACAAATATTCTCTTCTATCAAAAACAGAATGTATTCACTGGCTAAGACTGCATGGCAGCTGCTGTTGACTCTGCACAGGGCTAATGATAGATGATGATCTAAACTCCTCTGCTCTCATTCTCTGTACTTCTACAGTGTAGAAGTAAACAATCACATCCATTTCCAATATATTATTTTGCTGCCATCATGTTCTTTTCGACTCCTAGTCACCACACATAGCTAGATTTTCCCCGTGATGATCTGTCCCATGATGCCCCATGATGATACATGATGATTTGCAACATGGTCTTTCAGTTCTTCTAATGGTACCTTTATCACCACTGTAGCTGAGTTCATCCAACTTTCTGTTAATCATCCTCTTCTCTTTCCTTCCACTTCCCCCAGCATTAGAGCTTTTTCCATAATTTGAGCCTCAAGCAAGAACTCTGGGTTGATTTGATGATCGTTCGATGTTTGTTTTCTTGGCTGATGTTTTCCATATTAAATGAGAATTCTGAGAAACTGTATTTCCAACTCTTCTGGAGGATCTCAGCATGAAGAATTTTGTTTATTGTCATGGAGAAAGAAAAACCATTTAAACCTTGCTGGGAGACAAGGCCAAATTGCTTGCTTGCTTATTTATTTATTTGTTTGTTTGTTTGTTTGTTTATTTAAACTTATATGCCGCCCTTCTCGTAAGACCCAGGGCGGCTTACAAAAACAATACAATAAAATTATACAATAAAATTTATCACATTCATACAACATACAAGCACAGTCAACTCACAGTTGCTGATGGAGGGACATTCCTAGGCCCGGGGCAGAGCACAGCTCATACGCCCTAAGCCTGTCGGCATAAATGCATCTTCAACAAGTTCCGGAAAGCTAGGAGGGAGGAAGCAGTACGAACCTCTGAGGGAAGCTGGTTCCAGAGGGCTGGGGCAGCAACGGAGAAGGCCCTAGCCCTAGGCCCCGCCAGATGACATTGCCTAACAGACAGGACCTGTAGGAGGCCAACCCTATGTGCCCTAACCGGTCGCTGGGATTCATGAGGTAGAAGACGGTCCCACAGGTATCCTGGTCCATTGCTTGATCCCTCCTCCATGATTTTCTCCTTAGCTTTTCTACTTCTTACTTGTCAAGGATTTCCTTCAGGATGCCACTGTCATACATTTCATTCATGGTCAGCTTCTCCAAGATGGTAACATCACCTTCATTTCAACAAAATGCAAAGGCAGTGACGTCCTTACTTTTCTTGCTCTTTTCCCTGAAATGGTTCCTGTTGTGTCCTGGGCTTTGATTGATGGAGCAGGTGCAGGAAGCTGCACTGAGACCAGGGCAGACCATGTGGCCTGCCCGGGCCAGACAGGCTGTCTCCGAGTTACTGAGCATGCGTTTGAGCGGGACAATACGTTGCATTCATTGGCTGACAACACCCCAGGGTGAATGTATAAAAAGGGGCAGAGCCATTTTGTCGAGAGTTCTGTTTAGCTGCAAATAAAGAAGCACCTGCTTGTTACTCTGCCTCATTCAATGCCTACCAAGAAGAAACAGAACAGTTCCCTGTTTCTCTTGTCAACTTCTGTTGGTTATTGTCTGCAGAGCACTATTCTGCTTCAAAAAGCAAGCACGTTAGGCAGCCACTCGAGTTAATAGAAAGCATTAGATGATTCTGCCAAATAGTGAAGTGGTCCACACAGACCTAATTTACAGTCTGGCCAACTGACCTATTGAGACATCCCATTAATAAACTTTGCGCACAATCAGAATAATAGGGATAAAAATGAAATGAATTGATCTTGAGCAAGGATGGGTGCCAATGTGGGTGACTGAAAAGTGCTCACAATATGCTAGTAAAATATTAAATATGTGGACTGGCCAAAAAAGTTTAAAAAACCCAGTACTGGGGTTTGCATGTAATAGAAACAGGAATGCTTCAATCATGAGGTGTAATTAGAGAACTGCTCCAGGTAACAGATGCTGGGAAGTGACAACCAAATATTGGAGGACAGAGCTGTATGCCTTATGCTCTTCTGACTCTGTGTCCTATAAAATTCCTTGCAGCATTCAGGTGCAGTAGAAGATCAGTCCTATCATTAGTTTTTTGAGAAGTGGTGAAGCCAACCATTATGTTTTCATGAATGGACTGGGAGAAGCCATCATCTTCAGCAATAAACTATTTTGGACCAGCCATGGGGTCCAATTCTGTAATCTCAGAAAATGTATATGTTCATTTGAGTTGCATAGGAAAGCAGCATTTCCAAAACCAAGATTTCCAAGGTTGATACTCAACACTGTTCTATCATCTCACAAAAATATAATATAAATTAAAAATGAGGAAGGACAGCGACTTCATTTAATTATTATTCAGAACCACTTAAACGTTTCAGATTAAAACAAGATGCCAAGGGTTAGATAGGTGTAATATGTGTGTTCCATATGGCATTAATTTCTCATAATCAAAATTTTCAATAATAGGCTTAATAAACTGCAGTACCACATACTATTGCCAAGAGTGAAGTCTTCTCCCAGATGGGGAATAAATGCATCACTAGCATTTATTAAAGGAGCAGAGAAATTCGTCCTCTGATTCCATCTTCTTGCAACAGAAAAGGAGAGATTCAGAGGAACAGTAGCCAGTTCAAACAATGAAAATTAGGACAGCAATTCCTCCAGCAGATGATCTCAAAGTGACTCTGGGTGGCTTAAAGAAATAAGACCCAAAATACAAAACCCAATAAACCCCCCACCCTCCCTGTAATTTCTGCAGAGATGATGTTCCACAAGGAGGGAGCCATCACAGAGAAGCCCTTCTTCTTGGTCCCAATAGATGGACCTCCTTAGAAGAGGGGACCTGTAACATACAGGTGACATGATAGCTGTCTTCCAATATCTCAGCGGCTGCTGTTCTCCAAAGCACCTGAAGGCAGGACAAGAAGCAACAGATGGAAACTAACTAAAGAGAGAAGAACCTAGAACTAAGGAGAAACTTCCTGACAGTTAGAACAATTAATCAGTGGAACAACCTGCCTCCAGAAGTTGTGAATGCTCCAACACTGGAAGTTTTTAAGAAGAGACTGGACAGCCATTTGTCTGAAATAGTGTAGGGTTTCCTGCCTGAGCAGGGGGTTGGACTCGATGACCTCCAAGGTCCCTTCCAACTTTATTATTGTTATTATAATTAGTTAAACTGAGCACTGCTTCTGCTTTACACCCATTTTATGTAATGCATCTTTGCTGCTTTCAGTTTAGCCTCTCTGTTAGGATACTGAATTTAGTACAGGTAATCCTTGATTTACGACCAAAATTGAGCCCAACATTTCTGTTATTTAGTGAGACACTTGATAAGTAAGTTTTGCCCCATTTTACAATTTTTCTTGTCACAGTTGTTAAGTGAATCACTGCAGTTGATAAGTTAGTAACCCAGCTGTGAAGTGAATCTGGCTTCCCCATTGACTTTGCCTGTCAATAGGTCGCAAAGTGGATCCTACGACCCTGGGGCACTGCAAAGATCATAAATATGAACCTAGCTGCCAAGTGTCTGAATTTTGATCATGTGATCATAGGGATGCTACAAAAGTCATAACTATGAAAAACGGTCATAAATCACATTTTTCACTGCTGTTGTAACTTTGAATGGTCACTAAACAAGCTGTTGTAATTTGTTTACTTAGAGAGTGCTGACTCATGCATGAGGCAATCTACTATCACTGGTTGCTGTAAGTATAAAGGGGGCGTTTCCCTTTTTCCCGCCTTTTTCTCCTATGTGTTCTGTATACGGTTTGATTTAGCTCGTGATGTTCCTGTGTTCTTAACTATCTTATGTTCTTCCTTTTCAGGATGATGACAAAGTCTGCTATAAATGTAAATGTTAAATATATTTATATTTATATAAAAGACAACAGTTTGTATCAGTGTCTCCATCACTGCTGTACAATTTCTTTAACACTCTGCAGCAGTTCATTTTGCACAGGTTCAAAAAGAAATGTCTTCAGAGAGGAGCCATGTAGCAACAGTTGAAGTGAATTTATTTATGCTTTTATTAATTAAACACAAAAAGAAGAAGAAAATACTACATAAAGTTCTGAAGAAAGATATCTATAGAAATAATAGTAAGAAAAATATACAAATATAAATATAGAGGTAGTCCTTGACTTATAGCCATTTGTTTAACAATTGTTTAAAGTTACTACAGCACTGAAAGAAGAGATTTATGACCAGTTCTCACACTTATGACCGTTGCAGCATCTCCACAATCAAATGATCATAATTTGGGCACTTCGCAACTAACATGGATTTACAATGGTTGCAGCACCCGGGATCATGTGATAGTCATTTGTGACCTTCCCATCAGCTTCCAACAAATCAATAGGAGAAGCTGGATTTGCTTAATGTCCACATCACTTAACAATAGTGATTGGCAAAAGGTCAAAAAATTGGGTACAACTCACTTAAAAACTGCCTGTCAGACCTGCCTCAACTTGAGCCTCTAAGAAAAAAGCAACAAAAATTCTATATATATATATATCAGCCCTAATATCAGCCCTTAAAATCATTGTGTGATTAGGGGTATACATTTATTTTTCCAATGTTGAAGAGTAAATATTTTAGCCATAAATAGGGCAGGAAGAATCTACTTTCTTTAGATGTGAAGTTCCATGGAGTAGGAATATACTTCAAAAATAGGTGAACATCTGTGAATAATCAATCTTGTCTGAAATTTGGGTTAATACTTGTAGCTTCCTTTCAAAATGGAACAAGCATAGGGCACTGTATTATATTGTAGTGAATATTAAATATACAGACTGCTTCATTCTGAAATGCATTATCTCCTAGGACCGGGTGGATATCCTTCCCATTTTTAAAAAATGCCGCAAATTTCATTACATCGTTAACTTCCCAAGATTTCAGTAAGATTACTCATAATCTTCAGTAAGATGGACAGTGATTAATATTATATGTATTTATATGTAAGGGTGTATGTATATACATACTGTATGTTTTATATAGCATGGTTATATGTGTGTTATGTATGTGTAAACTTTTGAGACCAAGCAACAGAATTTTATTTTTAATGTATGTCAGTGTGCTCACAGTAGAAAATGACATTAAAGATTATCTTATCTTATTATAATATTCTAGTCCCAGGAGATTTTCACATTCTTGCTTGAGATCCTGGAAGAGGTCAGGTGAGATTGACAACATCCTGTCTTTTGAATAGTGAGTTGTGAATATGAACTATTAGGGAAAAGTTGATAAGTTTTATTTATTAACCTGTTGTGCAAAAGAGCCTCAGATGATCAAGAGCCGATCATCCCAAAGCCATCTGATGGAATAAAATACCATTTGGGACTTACAGTATATCATTTGCAATGGTTGTTCCTCTTCCTCATCTGAGTTGATGGAGCCATGACTGGTTCTTGTAGATTTCTTCCAAGGACTGAACTAATATACAAGGTAGTTCTTGATTTATGATCAGTTGTTTAGTTCAAGTTACAACAGACTTATTTTGGGGCTACTGATGACTCAGATTTGAGGTTCTGGCATTTGCCCCCCCCATTTTATGACCAAACTTTGGGTGCTCAGTTTAACTGCATTTAAGGCCTTTCACAACATCCTGCAGTCATGCTTCATGCAGTCTATGTTTCATGACAGTTTTGCGGAAAACTGGCATTTCCAGTTTTTGACAAAATCACACACATAGTGAACCAGTGAAACAAGTAGATCCACATGTGTAGAATTCAAGCTAACTATTTTATTGCATTCTGTCTATAATATAGGATTCTTCTCAGACAGCTTGCTTTTCCTTGGCAACAAATAGATATTGTTTGATGGAGTTTAGGGGGAATCAGTCCTGTCTGTGCAATGATTCAGGGCTAATTACTCACTTGATTCCTCCTCCCTCCCTGGCAGGGCATTTCTCAACACATTAGTTTGCTTTAACAATGGTGGTGTTCACTTAATGACTGTGGATTTGCTTAATGGCTGTGGCAAAAAAGGTTTTATCACATGACCAAGCCATTTTATGACTGTCACAACTTATATCTATGATGGGAAGGTTCCATTATGGTCATAATTCGAGGACTACCTGTATTTATCTGTTTGGCCACCCTAGTTTATTTCTTCTGAATAGTTTCTTGCTTTGACTCTGATTTCAAGAGTGCTGGGAAGATACATTTGCATTACAGCACTAAAGTTTCGATCAATGATCTTTTTAGAAAATTCCAAACAATGCTCGGCCTAACAAAGCTTTTGGTTGAGTTCGGTGCTGAGAAGGAAGTCTCTGTCTGGCATTCAACCCAACTTTTATAATATTTCATTGGTTTTTAATAGCTGGGTATCAATTTCTGCTGAGCAAAGTGTCATCAGCATTCCCCTAAGAGGTACTGCAGTCAGTATTCAGATAGCACTTGGCATATATCTCTACTATTCTGTTGCATTATCTTCAGGATGTCATTGTTTGCTTGCTTCAAATTAATATTTATTTATTCCTTCTAGCAAAAGCCAAATTGTAAATCTGGACTGATTGAGAGAATGGAAGAACCAACTGCATGAATAACAAGGAATATATATGAATCCCAGCGATGAATATATGAATATATATATGAATATATGAATATATATATGAATCCAAGCGACCAGTTAGGGCACATAGGGTTGGCCTCCTACAAGTCCCGTCTGTTAGGCAATGTCATCTGGCGGGGCCTAGGGCAAGGGCCTTCTCCGTTGCTGCCCCAGCCCTCTGGAAGCAGCTTCCCACAGAGGTTCGTACTGCTTCCTCCCTCCTAGTTTTCCGGAAGTTGTTGAAGACGCATTTATGCCGACAGGCTTGGGGCGTATTTATTTATTTATTTATTTATTTATTTATTAGACTTATAAGCCGCTCTTCTCCAGGGGACCCAGAGCGGCTTACAACATAGATAATAACAATCGCATTAAAGTCTAATATAAATTAAATTAAAATGATCATAAAATAAAACAATACCCCAAATTTTTAATAAAAAAAAAAACATTCATCCAACATTCAGCACCAATCATTCCCAGATCTGCCGACACAAATAAGTTTTTAATTCTTTTCGGAAGGCCAGAAGAGTGGGAGCGGTCCGAATCCCCGGAGGGAGCTGATTCCAGAGGGTAGGGGCCGCAACAGAGAAGGCCCTTCTCCTGGGGCCCGCCAGCCTACATTGACTGGTCGACGGGACCCGGAGAAGACCAACTCTGTGCTCTCTGACCGGTCGTGATGAGGTATGAGGCAAAAGACGGTCCTGCAAGTAACCTGGTCCTAGGCCATGTAGGGCTTTATAGGTAATAACCAACACTTTGAATTGCGAGCGGAGACTAATAGGTAGCCAGTGCAGCTCGCGGAGCGTTGGTGAAATGTGGGCATACCGAGGTAAGCCCACGATTGCTCGCGCGGCTGCATTCTGGACTAATTGAAGTCTCCGAACACTCTTCAAGGGTAGCCCCATGTAGAGAGCATTGCAGTAGTCGATCCTCGAGGTGATAAGGGCATGAGCGACTGTGAGCAAGGCCTCCCTGTCCAGATAAGGTCGCAACTGGTGCACCAGGCGAACCTGGGCAAATGCTCCCCTCGTAACAGCCGCCAAATGTTGGTCTAAGTGCAGCTGTGGATCGAGGAGAACACCCAAGTTACGAACCTTCTCCGAGGGGTTCAAAGTTTCCCCCCCCAGAGTAATGGACGGACAGTTGGTCTTGTCCTTGGGAGGGAGAACCCACAGCCACTCCGTCTTGTATGAACTGCACTCTGCCCCCGGGCCTAGGAATGTCCCTCCATCAGTGACTGTGTGCTGACTGTGATTGTATGCTGTATGAATGTTATTAATTTTATTGTATTGTTATTGTAAGCCACCCTGGGTCTTAGGAGAAGGGCAGCATATAAGTTTAAATAAATAAATAAATAAATATGACTACATTTTATACCTTTTACAGTACTTTATTTTGTAATTTTTATAGGGGTAACTATTTGGTTAAAATAATGCTTTCAGAAGAACACTGGGCAAATGTCAGATTTGCTTAGTGAGAGTTGCTAGTTAGTTCAACACTTTGTTTATGCAGTTGCCAATCAGAAGTCTATGAGAATTCATACCAGGATAGAAGCACAAAAGCACACTTATTGGTATTCCTAGCACACTGCCATTCAGAAGCAGGTAGCCATAGAGCTAGGATGATAACATATAGTCATGGTGACTAGTAATGACTGCCTAAACTAGTGAAGCCAATTAAATTAAATTAGATTAAATTAAATTAAATATTTAGCATCTTCTCAGACTGATAGAATTCCAGAACGTGTTGATCAGTAAGTTTATAGATGTGCAAATTTTGTCAGTCAAGGCTTCGGAAACCTATTGGAATTCCCAACTATGCCATGTCCTCGTTTGTTTGCAAATAAAAATGACTTGTGTATATTGTTGGATTGATGGTGCTTTTAGCAATGGTGAGAGAGAGGAAGGAAGGTCATCATCTTGTCCAATGCCATTGGATCAGCTATTGAAGGTGTGGGCAGTATGCTTGGAAGAATCCTAGGCATCATATGTCTACTAGAATGAATAGAAATCAAACTTAGATCCTTCATTCTGGAAGTGACTGATGTTCTAGATCATTCCAAGCAAGAAATTGGTTTGGTTGTTCTGATGGATGATCTGTTAAGGGGCTCTAGGGATCAACTTGCCCCTGCTCAAGCTCCTCTACCCTGTTTTTAAAGAGAAGAGCAACAAAGATAGTTAAAGGGCTGTAGGTTAAAACATATGAACAGTATGTCTAATTTAATGAAAAGAAGGACTTCCAATAACTAAGGGCTGCCACAAAGAAGAGGGAGTTGACCCATTCTTCACCTGAAGGCAGGACAAGAAGCAACAGGTCAAAACTAATCCAGGAAAGAAGCAACCTAGAACTAAGGAGAAATATCCGACAGTTAGAACAATTCATCAGTGAAACGACTTGCCTTCAGAAGTTGTGGGTGCTCCAACACCGGAGGTTTTTAAGAAGTGATTGGACAACCATTTGTCTGAAATGGTATAAGGCAGGGGTTCTCAACCTTGGCCACTTTCAGACTTGTGGACTTCAACTCCCAGAATTCCTCAGCCAGCTTTGCTTGAAGTCCACAAGTCTGAAAGTGGCCAAGGTTGAGAACCCCTGGTATAAGGCTTCCTGCTTGAGCAGGGGGTTGGACTAGATGATCTCCAAGGTCCCTTCCAACTCTGTTACTCAGTTCTAAATGAAACAATTACACAGTAGCGTATTGCAGTTGGAGTGAGGCTGGGATTGTAATTCAAACTCAGGTAGTAGGTAGAATTCTTGGCTGAGTAATGACATAAAATTGTAGAAGAAATACAGGGAAGGCAAGATTTTGCCTAATAGCTAGAGGACAGTAGCAACAGCAATTAGCACTTAGACTTATATATCACTTCACAGTGCTTTACAGCCCTCTCTAAGCGGTTTACAGAGTCAGCCTATTGCCCCCCAACAATCTGGGTCCTCATTTTACCGACCTTGGAAGGATGGAAGGCTGAGTCAACCTTGAGCCGGTGAGATTCAAACTGCCAAACTGCTGGCAGCCGGCAGTCAGCAGAAGTAGCATGCAGTACTGCGTTCTAACCACTGTGTCACAAGGGCTCTTAGATGTTTAGATTATCAGTGCTGGTAATACCAATTCAGATTGAAGCCAAAGAGTTCAGGGATCCAGTCCAGTCCACATAAGAGCAAGAGGTAGAAGATGGGCAACCAACGATGCATAGATCTAGGAAAATGGGGCAAGACAACAGCAGAGAAACAAGTGCTTTGCTGATCTAGATTTAAAATATCTTCCACAAACAAATCCAAATCACAAAACGGTCATGGAGTCCATCAGCAGGATGAAGGAATGCAGATCTGATGTTGTGAACCTGTTTGCAGTGGAAAGCAAACTCCTTGAGGCTGTTCTTAAATGACCCAAGTTGCAGGTGGAGTTCAGTTAAAGATGTTGCCATCCTTGCTTCCTGGCCAGCTTACCTTTCTCTGAACTTGCTGGGTGCCTCCTGGAGCTAGGCACCTTGCCAGGATTCAGCCTTTCATTACCCGAGTCTGCCTTCACCTGCTTCCATTCATTGTCTGCCTGGTGAGTTTCAAGTTAAATTGCCTGCCAGCTCTTGAGTTTGATCTGTTGTTGAATCAGGTCCTTCAGTCTCCGAGAAGAGCCAAAATATACCACAATGTTCTGGATGTCTCACTGGCCAGTAATACCATTAATTATAGTAGCCTTCTGGTTGCTTTCAGGAGTTCTGTGAAAGAACAAATTTCAGAAACTAGCACTGGACAACTTTTGCTCCATTCTGGATTTGTACCCTATGCTATTGAACATCTTTATAAGGCTATTAGAAGCTATCATTTGGGATTCAGGGGCTAAATACTACCTCCATGCAGGTGATAGATCTCTTTTCCATCTTATCAGATGCATTGACCTCCCAGACTGATCCTTTCCTGGATTGGAATGTGGCTTGGATGGGATGTAACTGATCAAAATTGAACTGAGACAAGTCTCAGGGTTTGATGTTCAGGGGCATTATCAATCAAAGTGAGAGAGCCCATCCTCTCTCAAAGAGAGGTATTCTTTCTTCCCTCAAATGATAAAGTTAGGTGGTTAGGACTGTGGAATGTGGAGAAGGAATATGGATGAATCTCAGCAAGATCATTGCAGTTTCCCAGGTGGGAGGCAGCATATTCCAGAGAGAGGTCCAAAATAAGGACCTACATAGTCCTGAACTGGATGGGGGAGGCAGGGAGAGGTTTAGGATAGCCACATCCTAGAATCTCTCAGGGTATATCTATTAGGTTAGAAGTTTATAACTTTAATCTGGCAAGATATTGTCTATTATGTATAAGCAATTAAAAAATTGGACTTGATTGGATTTCACTGTGCTCTCTTTGAGTTTGGACCTGACAAGACTGCTCATTACTAGATGCATACCTTTTGATGAAAATTGAGCTGGCTGCTGTAACTCAGATACTAGTTATACCCAAATTAGATTTTACCAACAGGATATAGGTATGTCCTTGAAGGAAACATGGAACTGCAATGAATCAGAAATGTGGCAGCCATCCAGATGGGAGGAATTTCAGCAGCAGTACCAAATTCCTCTGTTGGCTCTGTTGGATTGGATTCCACTTGTTGAAGGTACTTGCTATCAAATCTGTATCTTTCCACTGATCAAGACCCTCCAATGAGAAGGAATGGCTTTCTCCATAAGTGGTTAACCTGGAGTTAGATCTGAAGATAAGGGACACCTATGGGTGTTTATCTGCAAAGATACCTGACAGTTATTGCTGAGACCTTTTTGCTGGAGGTATCAATACTCTGGAATTCCCTCCTTCAAACCCTTCAGCAAACTTTTTATTAGATTTTAAGGAAAATCTCAAATCATATTTTGTATTTATTGGCTTGCTCTCATAATAGCTCTGCTTTCTTATTGGTGAGGCCAAGCAATTTAATTCTATTTTTAACTATATGTTTCATTGCTTTTTTTGTTTTGGTGTAATAGTTTTGTTATTTTGTTTATGATTCTGTTAATTTTATATGGCTGTGGTTTGTCCTGAGTGAGCTTTGCTTGACTTTTCTGCTTATGGTCTAGTATTGCAATGATTAGAATGCAGTATTGCAGGCAAACTCTGCCCACAACCTGGAGTTCGATCATGATGGATCTTAAGATTGACTCAACCTTCCAATCCTTCCGAGATAAGTAAAATGATCCAGTTTATTGGGGGCAATATGTTAACTTTGTAAACCTCTTAGAGAGTGCTATAAAGCACAATGGAGTATCTAAATGCTATTGCTATTATTGTTCAGTTGTCAGCCTAGCTTCTTTAGGCCAACCTATTGGTTGGGAACCTGTAGTACAATATCCTTGATTTATGACTGCAATAGGTTATATGTCATGGCAATCAGAAAATGGGCTGCCTACATGACTGACCCAATTTTACAACCTTTTTTGCAATAGTTGTTAAGTGAACCAATTATTCATTATGGAAGTAAATGCCAGTTTTCTGCAAAATATCATAAAACATGGTCAATGACTGTGGGATGCTGTGAACGACTATAATTTCAGGCCAGTTGCTGAGTGCCCAAAATGGGGGAATGGCTGTTGGGACTTCAGAATGGCTTGTATCCCTGGGTAGGTTTGTTTTAAACTGTCACTAAATGACTGGTTGTAACTCAAGGTCTGTATATAAATGAACAAAAATGAATAATAAAAATAATGTGTGGCAGAGAAACAGATCTGTACAGTGGCCATTGTGATTTATGCATATTTACCATCATAATGTTTTTACAAGGCAAGACAATTTCCTAGAAGTTGGTAGGAGGAGCAAAATGGTTGGGTGAAATGTTGTTGAATGGGATATCCAGTTGTAGGGGAAGAAGTGGCAGAACCTGGGGCAGAGTCCAAAGAGTGATCTGCCTAGAACCATGGTGGAGAACCTATGGCACCCATGCCACAGGTGGCACACAGAGCCCTCTCTGTAGGCATGCGTGCCATCGCCTCAGTCCTAGGCCTTCAGCTGGGTTTTATAAAACCTTTTCACTTTAGGCCTCCACTGCCGTGTGCAAAAAAAAAGGTTCAATCAATCAATCAATTTCAACTTCTCGCGGGGGAAAAAAAAGATCTTGCAAAGTTGGAATTGATTGATTGAACTTTTTAATCCCACCCAGTCTGCCGTTACCACCGCAGCCACGCCCACCCAATGGGCCATGCCCACCCAATGGGCCACACCCACCCGGCACCCGACAATACATAAGTGGGTTTTGGGTTGCAGTTTGGGCACTCGGTCTCTAAAAGGTTTGCCATCAGTGGCCTAGAATCTCTAGATAGCCACAAGCAAACTAAGTCCGATCTCCTTTGAATTCTGTTGGTCTTATCTAACTCCTAATAGGTTGAGAAGATTCCTATGCAAAGACATGAATACAATAAATCAGTTTAATTGAATCTTCCTGTATGGATCTGATCTTTTGCACCTGACACTAGTCCTTTATCCTTTCAACCCAAGACTGGGAGACAGACAATAAGAATTTTCTTTGTGAAGCTGTTATAGTTTGTCTTCCCTGCAGGTCACTACAAGAAAAAGAAGCTCATTTGTTATACCTCTACAAGGCTGACAGTATTCATTTATTGTGTGGAGATTCATATTTTGACCTTTTGTTGGTGGATAAAGTGGGAAATATGCTTGAATCCATGTGCTTGATTGTACATCTGTAAAAAGTATAGAAGCTAATCTCTTGTGCATTCCTGGACACCTAGATGAAGTTTTCTTGGCAATAGTAAGGATATGGATCGCTTCTGCGTTCTTCTGAGATGTTTGATTCTTTCCAATTTAGTAAATTATTCTGGAATTCACTGGCGATATTCCATCCAAATACTAATTAAACCTAACCATGCTTAGCTTCTGAGCCCAGAAGAGGTTCCTGCCAAATCATAACACTTCATTTTTATTTTCCACCTTTTTTTCACAGTGCTAATTCTAATTGTGGACTCTGCATTTGAATGTGTCAGAATGTGGGACTACAGTTAATATCCCTGGAGGTTGGGAATCAATTACATTTAGAAATGGAATTGTACTAAAACTGTATACACAGGAACGATCTTTTAAGAAAATTAAATAAAAACCTTAATTGCAAGTCCATTCAAATGAGAAAAAGAAAAGAGTAAGCGTTGGGTGATTTTTTTTTTATTGTGCCATTCTCCACAATGGCAAAATAGCAATTTGGAATGGAATTGCATAAACTCAGGAGTTCATTTATTAAAAAAATGTATATTCCTGGCCAACTTATGGTGACTCTGGGTGGCTTAAAGAAATAAGACCCAAAATACAAAACCCAATAAACCCCCACCCTCCCTGTAATTTCTGCAGAGATGATGTTCCACAAGGAGGGAGCCAACACAGAGAAGCCCTTCTTCTTGGTCTCAATAGATGGACCTCCTTAGAAGAGGGGACCTGTAACATACAGGTGACATGATAGCTGTCTTCCAATATCTCAGCGGCTGCTATTCTCCAAAGCACCTGAAGGCAGGACAAGAAGCAACAGATGAAAACTAGCTAAAGAGAGAAGAACCTAGAACTAAGGAGAAACTTCCTGACAGTTAGAACAATTAATCAGTGGAACAACCTGCCTCCAGAAGTTGTGAATGCTCCAACACTGGAAGTTTTTAAGAAGAGACTGGACAGCCATCTGTCTGAAATGGTGTAGGGTTTCCTGCCTGAACAGGGGGCTGGACTAGATGACCTCCAAGGTCCCTTATGACTTTGTTACTGTTATTGTTATTACTCTGTCTCCCAACTGTGGAGGCTGGTTAGATGTAACTGGGATAAGACCACTTCATTGGCTAGATGACCGATAGCAACAGTGCCAAGGGCTTCATCAGTCAGTTACAGTGCAAGAGGCCCCACAAACAGTCCTTAGGGTTGTGAGTAGGGCTGGAGAAGACTTTTGCTTAAAACTGTGGAATGGTGATTCTGGCCCATCCAGGTAGGACATGAACTAAGTCAGTGTTTTTGAGATGTATGGACTTCAACTCCCAGAAGATTTCAATCAGGCCAGAAGCCTGATCACTCCACTCTGTGTCTCATGGGTTGGAGAAAACATTCATGCACATTTTCTCCAAAATCCAGAGCCTAACATGTAGCTATCTCCAGGCAAGGAATATCTGCTTTTGTACACAGTCACAATAACTGGATGACACCAATTCATACTTTCTAGCATATATTTTGGCCTTTACCTTTTAAATCCAGCCTTCATGCATGTATTTATCAACTCCTCTCCTTAAGATCAGATGACTTTCATTCAAATTTATTAGATATTTCAACCTCCACTGCCCTTCATGTCCACTGAGGCTTTCACATAACAGAGTCCACTGGAGTTAGGAGGCAGATAAATTTAAATTTAAATAATAACACTACTTAGTAAGATAAGGAAAATGTTAACTAGCTTATCAGCCACCTACAGCATCCTGCTTGGAAAGAAGAATTGGATAGATCACTCCCACACATTTTGGGTCAATATATCACAAATGCTGCCTAAGTTTAGACTGGAGGAATTACCTTGCAAGTCAATGTATTTACATCCCACAAACATGGAGATGTAGACAGTATACTGATGGACTCTGTTCTTTCTTTTTTTTACAATTAAACATGAGATTATTCATTGGCTAGCATTCACCTATGGCTGGCATAGCATAAAGGGAAGGCCAAAATGCCTAGAGTTGGACAGGAGGATGAGCATTCAGAACTGAGGTTCTCCTGTACTTCTGCTTTTAATAGCTATTTAATTATGTCTGCCTGTCTCACCAACTCTAATTATAATTGTAGGAGAAGGAGTGGCAGAACCTGGAGGTGAACGATGGTGGCTACATAGGGATTCTAGGCTGATTGTTCTTTTAATACCATGCCCTGGTTTTGCCCTTTTTTCTCTTACAATGATGGGACTCAGGAAACTTCGAAAAAATTCCTGTTTGTCTGCTTTCAAACTGCAAAAGTTTGTGATTCCCCATTGCAATTACAGAAAGCTTTCCTTTAGATTTTTCTCCCCACCACCACCACATGAAACCCTCTTTGTCTGGATCACTTTTCTTGCTACTGCTTTCAGCTCTGCTTCTAAATAACTAGATGAAGCTTCAAAGCGTTTAAGATCTAATTTAGTTAATCCATTTAGAGCGCACATTACAATACTCAGTTTTTTTGGATGGGAAATCTACAGATGAGAAAATACTGCACATGATTTCCTCTCCTTTGAATACTTTTTGGGGGTTTTCAAATAGGTTTGGTTCAGTGAATTCCCAACTCTAACTAGAGATTGCCTTAGGAGGGTGGAGAATAAAGTTTCTGCATACAAATTAATGAAGGCATATTTGGGTTGTACAGAGACTGCTAGGTATATATGAAAGGAAATGTGTCATTTTGATTTAAAAAAACTCTCATAATTATTTACTTATTAAATCTATGGCTTCTTTAAATCCCCAAGTTTAGTATGGAAATCAAATAACATTCTTATAGAGCAATGCACTTAAAAAAATTACATTACCTGACTTGGTTGGTTTGAATTTAGCCAAAAGCTTTCTCTATGTTCTAAAAAGTGAAGCCTCCCTGGCCTATCTTTTATTTATTTTTATATAAGAATGGGCCCAACAAGAAAGCTCTGTTTTTGTTTTTAGCTAGGAACCAATTTATGAGCTCCATATCATGTTGTATCATGTCATTAGGCTAGTTCTTATATTGAATGCATTGCATAATCACGTACTAGGTTGTTGAAATAACACTAACACTTTGACTATTATATCTTTCCCTTATTCTGTACAATATATTGCAACATGTTGGTTCATTCTACTATATTGCAGCCATCTCCCAAATTAGAGTTAATTTAGAAAGGCCTGATCACTAATTAATTTCCTACAGTGCCTTCAAGCTAATACATATATTGTAGCTCTACCTTTATTTGTGGCAGAAGTTCACTATTGCTTTAATTAAAACAGTAATATGGCTACCCCAGTAGAAACCCACTTTAAAAAAAATCATTTGATTGTTCTTGAGGCTAGACTGTGAACATCTGCATTTATGAACTGGGGTGTTTCACGTGAGAAATATGCTGATGGTGGCCGTATCACATTTCTATTTCTGCTGGTCACTCTCTGATAGCTGAGTCATCTCTTCCTGCAGACGATGAATATGCATGTATAAACCAGATGTTTTTTTAAAAAAATTCAGCAAGCATTTAGTTCTATGAATGTAACAGCTGCAATTCATTGCTGATGTGCTAAAGCCTCTGGCTTTCAAAGGAAGTGAGTCTGCCTGACTTGCCTGGGCTGTTAGCAACAACAGAGCCACAGCTTTCTACGTATGTATTTTTGAATTCTGTGCTCACTTCTCATAGAAGCGGGTGGGCTAAATGCTAAATTGAACTTCATGTATCTAAGTTTAGAATACCATCTTTCGGCTGTGGCGAGGGGGGCATTCACCCAGGTTTGCCTGGTGCGTCAGTTGCGGCCCTATTTGGATCGGGAGTCACTCCTCACAGTCACCCATGCCCTTGTCACCTTGAGATTCAACTACTGTAATGCTCTCTACATGGGGCAACCTTTGAAGAATGTCCGGGGACTCCAAGTAGTTCAGAATGCGGCCGCGCGAGCCATCTTGGGTCTCCCAAGACATGCTCATATCACTCCAGCCCTCCGTGAGCTGCACTGGCTACCTATTGGTCTCCGAACACAATTCAAAGTGTTGGTTATGACCTATAAAGCCCTATATGGCAATGGGCCAGGATACTTGCGGGACCGTCTTCTGCCCCATGAATCCCAGCGACTGGTTAGGGCACACAGGGTTGGCCTCCTACGGGTCCCGTCTGTTAGACAATGCCGTTTGGCGGGACCTAGGGTTAGGGCCTTCTCTGTTGCTGCCCCAGCCCTCTGGAATCAACTTCCCCCAGAGGTTCGTACTGCTCTCTCGCTCCTAGCTTTCCGAAAACTCTTGAAAACACATCTATGCAGACAGGCTTGGGGCGTGTGAGCTGCGCTCTGCCCCTGGGCCTTTGATTGGGACTGTATGTTGTATGAGTGGGTATAGTTTTATAGTTTTTTATATTGTATACTATCTTAACTGATTTATATTTTGTACTTGTATTATTTGCTGTGAGCCGCCCTGAGTCTGAGGAGAAGGGCGGCATATAAGTCAAAATAATAAATAAATAAATAAATATTATTGTAATACAATTCATATGGTTTCATACAGTCATGAAAGCTCTCACCATTTGTGGGATTAAACATTACAATCTGATTGCCACGTTGTATATTCAGGTTTGCAGAGGCCATGTGTGTCACAGGGACCTCAGTACTGGATGCATCAATCCCATCCCATCATGTCATGGAATGGGGTCCCAGGAGGGTGAGGCTGCCCCTCAGAGGGCAAAGAGGCAGGAATGTCTGCTAAGCAGGAAGATGGCTAAGATGGCTCCTCCAGAGCAGTTTTGTTATGCAGATAGCTGCTTTAGTGTGGCAAGAATCTATAGGTCAGTGATGGCAAACCTTTTACAGACCGAGTGCCCAAAAACAGGCCCCGCCCCTATCCTGCCTGCTCTGCCCCCACCTCACACCCATCCCACTCCCCGCCCCCTGTCCCACCTGCCCACAGGGCCGCCTACCGCCTCTACAGATCGCCCAGGCAGCCCAGCAGTGCCATGGCAGCCATGCCCTCTGCCTGCACCCCGCAGAATCAACTGCGTGCGATGGGGCACAAGGGCGAAGTCTTGTCCCCGTTGCCCAGCTGCCATATTCTTGGCTGCGCTGCTCCGTGTGGGCCATGCTTGGGGGCGACTCTCCTCCAGGGGGGCTGCTGGTGAGGTGTGGGGAGGCGGGGCTGGGACGCCAGCACGCGTGCCCACAGAGAGGGCTCTGAGTGCTGCCTCTGGCATGCGTGCCATAGGTTCGCCACCACTGCTGTAGGTGAACAACAATAAAGAAACTACTCAAAAGTAACTCCTTGTGTCATTCTTAGTTCTTGGGGCCTGACAAGTCCTTGACTTTTGGTGACTGTTAAGTGAGTCACACCCAGTTTTATGACTTTTGCCATGGTTCTTAAGCAAATCAGTATGACTCTTATGTAAATCATGTGATAATTAAGCACATCTGGCTTCCCCATCGACTTTGTTTGTGAGAAGCTGGCTGGGAAAGTTGCAAATGGGGATCACATGACCCAAGCATCATATACATGCAGTTGCCAAAAGCCTAAATTTTGATCACGTGACTGTGGGGATGTAGTGATGGCTGTAAGTGCAAGAGGCAATCATAAATCACTTTTTTTCCGTGCTGTTGTAATTTCAAACAGTTTTCTAAACAAATGGTTGTAAACTGAGGTCTACCCGTACATAAAAAGTTTACAGTTGGAATAATCAAAGGCCTCTTTCTTTCAGGCTGTCCATAATAATTATTCACAGTATTATTTGCAAAGGCTTTGAAAAGTTCTGTACCTTTAAATATACAGATATTTAGAATGAAGATTGCTGTTAATCTTTTAATTTCCTGCCTATGCTTCATCTTTCTCTTTCCTTGCTTTTATTCAACTGTTGGCCTTTTTTGTTAACTGATTTTTAAATTCTTTTGAAGTTAAATCAATATCATGCTACATTTTTGATAAATGAAATGAGTGGCAGGTGGGCTTGCTTTAGTCTAGACTGAAGAAATGATGGGGAATGTGATGGGTGCTAACTAAACAGGAAATTAGGATAATATTGCACACACTTCTACATCTGAAACACAGGCAATCCAAGTTCTGTTTATTTAGAAACAAGTTATGTTGAGATTAGTAGTCTAGGTATTTGAACAAGGGCTGCAATCATAAAACCCTAATAAATATTCAGTGTTGCAAAACAACAATGAACGTCTGAAGAATTCTTTTCAAGGTGGCATGTTATGGATCATCAAATACCTCAGCACATCCTAGAACTTGGGCAGATGAATAATACTTGCTTTATTATGATTGGCCCCGTAATCATCCAGATGTTTAGATTGGATTGTCATTTTTATCATCTATTGGATTCTTCCCAAGGACCTGGGATAAGAAAATGTTATTTAATAAAAGTAACCTTGATAGAATCAAGATCACGTGACGTTCTAGTACCGCTTTACAAAGCCTTAGACCACCCTTGGAATATCGCATCCAGTTCTGGTCACCACAACATAAAAAGATGTAGATCAGGGGTTCTCAACCTTGGCAACTTTAAGACTTGTGGACTTCAACTCTCAGAATTCCTCAGCCAGCTTTGCTGGCTGAGGAATTCTGGGAGTTGAAGTCCACAAGTCTTAAAGTTGCCAAGGTTGAGAATCCCTGATGTAGATCATCCAGAAAGAGTGCAAAGAAGAGCAACCAGAATGACTACAAGGCTGGAGGTTAAAACATATGAAGAATGGTTACAGGAATTGGTTACATCTAGTCTAGTGAAAAGAAGACTTAGGGGAGACATGTTAGCAGTGGTCCAATATTTGAGGGGCTGTTACAAAGACAAGGGGAGTCAAACTATTTTCCAAAGTACCAGAAGGCAAGACAAGAAACAATGGACGGAAACTAATCAAGGAGAGAAACAACCTAGAACTAAGGAGAAAATTCCTAATGGTGAGAGCAGTAAACTAATAGAATAGCTTGCCTTTCGAGGTTGTGGGTGTTCCATCACTGGAGCTTTCAAAAAGAGACTGGACAGCCATTTGTCTGAAATGGTATAGGGTTTGGACTAGAAGACTCCCAAGGTCCCTTCCAACTCTATTATTCTATGTTCTATATTCTGTTCCAAATAAAGCTACCTTTTTCAGTTAACTGATAATGATTTTGTCAATGCCAATGGGGTTTAAGTGGTGCTATTACAGTATTATGAATTGTTGCACAGTCAGCCAGAAGTTTAGATTGAATCTGGCATGTTTTTCCACTCACTGAGTCCTTCCCAAGGAGTTTGGTTAGGCAGATGTTCTTGTTTAATGACATCAAAGGTTTTATCCTAGGATGTAAGCCGTACCAACTAAAGCTGCCTTTTGCAATTGACTGATGGTGATTTTGAAAATGCTGATGGTGTTTAAGTGATGCTGCAGATGTTTTGGGATTGCACCCAAGGTGCCTATCACTATTTGTACTACCTTTGCTTTCTTTCGTCAATTATTATATTGGTATTATGGTTGGTTGCACAGTCAGTCAAATGTTTAGACTGAATTTGACATTTTTGTCAACCTATTATTATTATTTAGATTTATTATGTCTACCTTATTCCCAAAGACTCTTTAGAGAAATACATCTATACAGCACAGATTAGAAGCTCCTTCTCCTATAAAATCAAATGGTTTCCATTAAAATTAAATCAAAGATCACCAGATTCCTATAGCTTGGATTTTATATTCCATAAATATAAAGCAAGCCTTGTATCTTATTGTCATTCTTAAGCCTAGTTTACGGTGTTTTATGGTTATGTTCTCCAATTAACTATTTTCTCCAATTAACTATGGTTTACAAACTGTACAAAAAAGAAAATGAACAATTTTCTGTCTAACAAAAAGGATTTTTTATTGTTAATTTTTCTTCTCCAAATGGAAGAATATACTTAGGGTTTTTGGTTAGAGAGATGCATTTTCAAGAGCATCTATGTTGCAATTATTGTATATTTTATGGGACTCTTTTCAGAAGTAGGTAGTTGAAATTAACTGAGTCCTGCAGTTTGCACGGTCCTGGTTAACAATTTGTAGCTTGAATTAATAGCGCCTTATCTTCCATTATGTGAACAGTAAACTGTCAAATGGAGACACTTATGTGTAAAATGATGTGGCTTAAAGAATCTATCTTTACTACTGCTTTGTCTCCATTTGGCAAAAGAAAAGTTATTTCCAGCTTGGGTTCCAGATTTATGAAGAGGTTTGAGAGCACATATGGGATCTGGAACTGCCATTAATAAACTTTGGCTAGTGCTTTGAATGTATTATGCAATTTGCCAAATTGTTTCCAAGATGCATTAATCAAAGGAAGTTAAAAAGACAGCCAAGGTTTAGCTGTCAAGCAGTGCAGCCTTTCCCAACTTAGCATCTTTTAATTGCAAGTTGTTGGTGCTTGGTTCGTTTGCTTGCAGGCGTTTAATTACCCAACTTGGTAACTTCATCAATGAGAGTGAGTGTGGGGTTTGCTGCCTGTTTATAAACAATAGCTTGCTCTGCCGGTGTTGGTGGGGTTTGGTTTCCTTTTGGGTGGTTGCTAAATTAGAATATTGTTTATTGACTGATTGTTTGTCTGGTGTTAATCCCTGCTTATCTGAATATTGGCTGCTGGAGGGGATGTGTTCTAATCTTTTTGTTTCCTTCCAGGGTATTTTATTGTCTCTTTTGAATGGTAGGTAAATGTGGTCTATCTGTATATCTATTGGTCTGAATGACAAGCTTTAAGGAATTCCTTAGTGTTTTTGGATTTGCCTTGGCCTAAGATACTAATAATATCTCAGTTGAAACTGTGCTTGTCAGTCTATGCATTGTAGAATTAAGGAGTTTTTGTCACCACTGGTTGGTGTTTGTGGATGTGCTATGTCAGGGGTGTCAAACTGCCGGCCCGCGGGCTGGTTTCATCATACCGGAACCACGCCCACCCCATTGCCGGCAATGGCGGAAAAGCTCCGATACATCGCGCGACATCATGTGATGTTGCGAGTTTGACATGCCTGTACTATGTTATTCTTTTGCCTGTCCATTCTACATAATGGCTCTTACTAGCTGGCTCAGGTACTGAAGATTTCTGAGAATTGTTGTTGAAACACACCTTGGTGGTGTTAATGTAAGCAACTCTGAAGGGATGGTTTTGAATTTCTCTGTTGTGGGTGGCTGCTATTTCTGGGGACATTGAGGAGAATCACAAATAGAGACTGGAGTCTATGAAAGATCCCTTATCCCAAATTAGGGGCATCCACAGGGGGTCAAGTGAGGGTAGTTGATGATACAAGCTCTAAATTTTCTATATGTATGCCATGGCACAGTAGGTGTGATAGAATTTTCACTGCAACTGTGCAATGGTGTTTTTGTCATCCTGTTGGCCTCTGAAGGTCAGGGCTCCCTGGGAACATCATCTCTGGTAGAAATAGATGGAGAATGAGCCTGTGTGAAACAGCTGCTATTAATCTTGATAAATGCTTGGGACTCAAAGCTGCTATTTGTCCCACTTGGCCACAGCAATACCAGATTTACTTCCCTGGAGCCTCTGAGTCACTCCAACTGCCCCATCTGATATTTCAGGCACCAGGAAGATGCTTTGATCAATGTGCTAAGGTGCTCAGAAGCCTTTTAAAATGCTGAGTGAGAGGCAAAATGCACAACAGCAACTTCCACTGGCTCTTTAACAGTCACATTGATTTTAAGGATTCCTTAAAGCAGAGGCAACTTTGCTGCATGCAAGCATGAATGCTTGAAAAACTTGAGAGAGAGTTTTTGAGAGAGAGAGAGAGAGAGAGAGAGAGAGAGAGAGAGAGAGAGAGAGAGAGAGAGAGAGAATGTCCATATGTCCATGTATATGTGCATTTATATATCTATAGTATATCCTAAATAAAGAAAAGGCGTAAATTACAGTATTAACTTGAATTATTATTAGCATTCCCTCCCCCCAGAAATACAGATGGCACCTATTCTCTTGGGGTTCAAAAAAGCTCTTAAAACCTGGCTTTGGTCCCAGTTCTGGGGTTCATCTATTTGGGGGAAGGGCTGTTGTTCTGTGTTTTAATGACTTCTTTAATCTGGTTGGGAGGGGAGGGAGAGAAGGTTGTCTATACTTTTAATTGAATTAATTTAATATTAGATTTTATAAGACATCCCAAGTCTGCTAGAGTGGGTGGCTATCATGAATTGAAAGAAATAAAATAAATGAGAAAGAAATTGTACTAGTATTAAAAAAAGGGAGAAGGTGGTAAGTCTACATTATTGTGTATTTATCGCTTGATTGGATTTCTGCACTTAAGAATCTGGTATATGAACACACAGAAATGTATCTCTTGTGTACTTCCGTCATGGGGTAATATTCAGTCGTGCAAGCTGCTCCTCATCTTCAGTTCCAAATACTCAATCAAGCAAAAACTTTATCAATCTTGATTGTTTTATTCTCCTGCTGATTTGGTTGGCGTTCACAGAAATGTAGCAAATTACTAGAATAACATCCTTCCTTCGTTCAAATGGCCTGCATGCTATTGCTTCTGTTGTGCTCGTAGTCAAGATATGAACAACCTCAGGATAAACAATTCCTCAGGATAAACAATTCCTGATTGGCTTAAAGGTCAGGCACTGAGTGACAATAAAGAGGGACAAAGATGAAAAGAGATGAAAGGAGAACTACTGTGCAAAAGGTATTTCATCTAAAGTCATCCAAATGTATGTGCAAGGATCTACGCAAGACATTTAAAAATATGTCATTGGGACAGTTATGTTTTTTTTGGAGCACATCCTTGAGATGTTGAAACTCATTTCTCAACAATTAGACCAGGGGTGTCAAACTGTGGGCCGGATGTGTCATGGTGAAACCGTGCCCATCCCATTGCCGGCAATGGAAAAAAAGTCGCGATACATTGTGGCACGTCACGTGACATTGCGAGTTTGACACCCCTAAACTAGACCAATATATGACTGGTTCAACTTTGCAGCATCTGAGTGGACATAATTTCCTGCCCCTGGAGTCAGGTTGATCATTTATTTCTATAGCCACCTGTCTTCTAATCAACTCTTGGCTTTCCCCCATCAAAAGTTAAACTTTGGAAGAATGGAAGACTGAGTCAACCTTGAGCCCTGTCAGGATCAACTCCAGGCTGTGGGCACAGTTAGCCTGTAATACTGTATTTTAACCACTGCACCAATAGAGGTCCTAGGAATTGTGCTTTGTGTTTAGTTAATCTGGATATAGCATTAAGTATGTTAAATGAATCTAGACACTGTGAATAGCCACATGACCTCTAATGAAAGGATCCAGTCAGAACATCTGATTTTTAAATACATCTATATATGATCTCTTCTTAGGCTCCTTCTCCTCCCCTGTTTCCTCCCACCCACTTTGCAAATCACTGTATGATCATTTGGCATATTTTGAATGCCACTTTTGGAGCCATGTATATCACATCACTCAGCAACACATTCATCTTGTTGGAAAATTATTGTAATTTCCAGCTTGGTTTCCACCCTGCACACTCCTAATCAAAGCCTATGTGAAGATCAGAGCAAGCATACATGGCACTGAGATCAGCTAGCAAAAATATAGCTTGATGCTTATTGATTAGGACATTAGGACATTTCAAAAACCAGTTAATTAGCAAAAAGAGGACAAGAGAGAGAGAGAGAGAGAGAGAGAGAGAGAGAGAGAGAGAGAGAGAGAGAGAGAGAGAGAGAGAGAGAGAGAGAGAGAGAGAAGAACAATAGAGAAGAATTTATATTATCAGAATTTACTTTATCAGTATATAAGTTCTGCAGCTGTTCTTCATATGTTTTAGTTTTCAGGCCTTGGATCATCTTAGTTGCTCTTCTCTGAACCTTTTCCAAGGTCTCAACATCTTTTTTGTAGTATGGTGACCAAAATTGGTTGCAGTATTCCAGGTGTGGTCTTACTAGGGTTTTATAAAATGGTACTAATACTTCGTGTGATCTTGATTCTATGCCTCTGTTTATACAACCCAGGATTGTGTTAGCTTTTTTGGCAGCTGCTGCACACTGCTGGCTCATATTCAAGTGATTGTCCACTAGGACTCCAAGGTCCCTCTCACAGTTACTGTTTTTGAGCCAGGTCTCGCCTAATCTGTACTTGTACCTTTGATTTTTCCTGCCTAAATGCAAAACTTTGCTTTTCTCCACATTAAAATTCATTTTGTTGGATAGGTCCCATTATTCAAGCTTATCTTCTGGGGTGTTGGCTATTCCTGCCAGTTTAGTGTCATCTGCAAATTTGATGAGTTCCATTTCTATTCCCTCACTTAAGTCATTTATGAAGATATTGAAGAGTACTGGGACTGGGCCTAAGACGGAGCCTTGTGGTACCCCACTGCTTACTTCTGTCCATGTGGATGCAGTACCATTGAGGACTACTCATTGAGTACAATTTGTCAGCCAGTTACAAATCCATCTGATGGTGATGTTGTCTATTTCACCCTTTTCTAGCCAACTAAGCAGTAGATTGTGGTCTACTTTGTCAAATGCCTTACTGAAATCTAAGTGTACTATATTCACACCATTTTGCTGGTCTACTAATTTAGTCACTTTATCAAAGAATGAAGTAAGATTGGTTTGGCATGGTGTTTTTAACAAACCCATGCTGACTACTAGTTATAACTTTGCTTGCTTCCAGTTGTTTTTTTTTTTTATATCTTTTCCAGGATCTTCCCAGGTATTGATGTTAGACCAGTGGTTCTCAACCTGTGGGTCGCGACCCCATTTGGGGTCGAACAACCATTTCACGGGGGTCGCCATTTTTTTTTTGGTCGGCCATTTTTTTCCCTATTGCAATGCGGGCCGTCGCACCGCGCATGCGCAATGCACCCCATCGCGCCGTGCATGCGCGGTGCGGGCCCGCCATTTTTTGTTTTGGTCGGCCATTTTTGGGGGGGGGTCGGCCATTTTTTTCCCTATGCACGATGTGGGCCGGGGTCGAGCCCCGGAAAAGGTTGAGAACCGCTGTATTAGACTGATGGGTCTGTAGTTTCCTGGGTCTGCTTTTTTTTCCCTTTCTTGAAGATGGGAACCACATTGGCCCTTTTCCAATCCTAAAGTACTTCCTCGGTGCGCCAGGATTTTTCAAAGATATGATGCAATGGTTCTGAGATAACATCTGCCAGCTCCTTCAGAACTCTGGGATGTAATCTGTTGGGTGATTTATATTCGTCTAGGTTGGATAGGTGTTCTCTTACCATTTTCTTATTTTAATTTTTGTTTCCAGTTTGTTTTTTGACGGAATTTTTTGGGTATGTTGGACTATAATTTCTTTTTGTGTGAAGACTGGTGCAAAGAATGAATTAAGCAGCTCTGCTTTCTCCCTACTGCCTGTTACTTCTTTGCCATCTTCTCTCTTTAGTGAACCTACAGTTTTCTTGACTTTTTTCTTGTTATTAATATGTTGAAAGAAACTTTTTTTTTATTATCCTTGATTTCTGTTGCAAGTCTTTGTTCATTCTGAGCCTTTGCTTTCTTGTCATCATCCTTGCATGTTCTGGCTGTCTGCTGATAATCAGCCTTAGTTATCTGTCCCTCTTTCCATTTTTTGTATTTGTCCTTTTTGTCTTTCAGTTTCAGGAAATTGATAGATGGGGATGATACAGTATAGCCAATAGATCCAGACACCTCTTTTTCTGGATTTTGCAACAATTGTGAAGGGCAGCTAAAAAGGAACTAGAAGTTCCTTTCAACTCTGTTATTCTGTTATTATTAATATCCAAATCACATTTTACCCTTCAAATCCAAGGTTCTGTACAGAAGTAACCAGAGCATGGGTAGGCAACCTTGGCTCTTTTATGACTGGTGGACTTCAATTCCCAGAATTCCTGAGCATTAATTTTGAATTTCAAATAGTTTTTTGGGGGGCATAGCTATAAATGGCTGCCAGAGACATTGTGAACTGGCCATCCTTACAAAATTGCTGTATGCTATGAAATGGATTCAATAAATATCAGGAACTAGGTCAGACATTATAAACCACTCTACCTGTTGAATAAAAGAGCAGCCCCCTTAGTCTTCCCTACATTGTTGTTGTCCTGTGTGTAAGGAATTGCACTTCTCATGATATATATTATTTATTATTATTATTTATTTGGACTTATATGCCGCTCCTCTCCGAAGACTCCATGGTTGGGAATGGCGCAATGGATGGAAGCTTCTCAGAGGAAGATCCAACCTGGAACTAAGGAGAAATTTTCTGACGGTGAGGACAATTAACCAGTGGAACAGCTTGCCTCCCAGAGTTGTAAATGCTCCATCACTGGAGGCTTCCAGAAATAAACTGGACAACCATTTGTCCATGGTGGTATAAGCTCTCCTATCTTGGGCAGGGTTGGACTAGAACACCTCCAAGGTCCCTTCCAGCCCTACGATTCTATGAATACTGGAAATTGTAAGCCTTGGCATGATACCAAATTGAGAAAGGCTAATTTAAAACCTTGCACTCCCGCGGAAGTCAATAAGGTTTATTTCTATAGTACAAATGTACAAGTAATTAAAATAGTTGATTTCTTAGGAACAAAGCCCCAACTACTGCTTTGTCTCATTCCAGCATTTCTTTCTCTCCTGCTCCATCAGTGACTGGAGTTTCTACTCTCCACTTCCTTTCAAAGGGCAGAGGAGGCACCAAAGGTTGCCATTAAGGAAAGTAAAGTGAATATTGCAGCAATCTGTGTCCTCAATTTTCCTCTGCTGGCTTCCAGCTGTCAGCTAATGGCTTAGCTTTATTTATTTCTTTGCAGCATAAATGGAGAGCAAGTTTCAGGAAATGTGAAGGTGTTACAAGCTTAGCTTCAGGAATCAATTTCCAATACAGCAAAGGAGCAGAAGCAACTTCCTATAATCAACTGTTTATGGCTCCAAGGATGTTCCTGAGATTCATTACAGCTGTGTGGGGTGTATGTGTGCATTTATTTGTGTGTGTGGGAGGTTAGAAGTATGTTTCCCCATGATTCATAGTATAATTTGGACCAATCAGTGAAACAATATACTATATTATTTTCTGCGCCTCTGAAAGCCCAGATCTGTGAAGAGAAGCTTCATACATATATGAGTAGCAAAGAAAAAGAAAATCCTACTATGGATTATTACACATATTTCTGCTTTAATTTGGCTTTGGTTGTCTCGAAGGATGAATTTAGTATTTCGAAACACAGGGTTTTTTTTTTCCAAATGCCTATTTATTTAGAGATCTTCACAAACAGCTACATGAAATCCCAAGAAATTGGCAAGAGATTTTCTGATCTTTCTGAAAAAGCTGCTCCTGGATTAAGACACTATTTTTCTATTATTAATGGCAGGGTTTAGAGAGTTGTTACTGTGGGAATTTAATGCTTGCTATGTCAACTTAGTAATAAATGCCCGTGAAAGTGCTTGTTTTCAGATTGGAGAGCATGGATTTTTTGCTCATAAGAACCCATCAAAGAAATGCAGCCGGAACTAACGGCTTCGAAGTATTGCTCACCAGGACATCACTCAATCTTAAGGCTACTATATCTAGGATGCAAAGATCCACATGACCACTAGATGGTAGCCAAGAGGTCCAGAAAAGTATTTGTTGCCATCCCGTGGCCATTTGTATTTGAGCAGCCCAGATAATGATTTCAAGCCTTCAATAACAGTATTACAAGAGCTAGGATCTGGATAGCAAGTGTCGAGATGCAGAAAATCCCTATAATATGTCCCACGATAATCTTTGGAGCAGAAAGGAAACCTGGACCAGAAAGTTAAAATTCTGAATTTCAGTGAGGCAGAATCAACCCTCACTATTCTTAATTTTGCTCCTGAAGTCTCAGCCATACTGCCCAAGCTAATGCAACAGCTAATGTGACCACCGCCACCTTCAAGGCAGGTAAAACCACCCTCTCCCACAAAAAGGAATTAATTACTAAACCCAACCATACGCCCCTTCTTGGGAGGTATTAATCAGCCAGGAGTGGCCTGGGTCCAGAACATAGATGCAGAATTCACAGCATCAAAGACCTGTCCACTTCCTGAATCGTTCTGCTCTTTGATGTTGCAAGTTTTGCATCTATGTCCTGGAACCATATCACTGTCTGAAACTCTTCCTAGATAAGCAAGCAAGATCATGCTCTGGTCACTTCCATAGGACTTTGCCCAGCCAGAATCAAACTCAGAATGAATCTGAACAACTTTATTTGACAGGTGTCTAGAATAGCGGCTCACCAGGCCCTTCTTTCCAAGGAGGGATCTGGTCACCTGAAACAGGGTTACTGGCAAGTTTTCTGCCAAACCAGTAAGACCAGAGATGACTTTGTGCTCATATTGCCATAAGTAAGACTTAATGCAGGCCTTCACCTTTTTATCTTCCTTCAGCAGCAATCAAGGTGTCTCTTTCATTGTTGCATCAAGTTCTTTTGTAAACCAAGGGCTCTACAGGATCCACGTCCACAGAGAGTCTCCATAGCTGCAATCTGATCCAAAGTCCTTGTTGCATGCTTATTTTAATCCCTGACTAAGGCCTTTGCCAAACTGTGCACCAGAGCCTTGGGAAAGACCACCTCAATTGCCTATAGGTAATTGCCTAATCAAATAGATCCTTACTCTGCAGCTGGAGGTGGTGGAATTTTAGAGGGAGGAGCAAATGATTTGTACATGACAAGGGATCAATGTGAACATCCTCCCAGCCCCAGATCATATCACTACTGTTCCAAGAGAAAAAACAGACATAGCTTTGGAACTCTGCTGGGAATTGGGCCTTCAGTAAGCTGGATCAGGTCCATGGTTGTTATGGTAACCATAAACTCCCAGATCAGGAACATCTCTGACTCCCGGCCCAGAAAAAGCAAGTTAAAGTCCCCACAACCATCTAACTAGAAAATTACACAAACCTGGCCCAGAGTTGAGGAACTCGAGCAGAGAAGCAGCTACGCTGCAGGGAGTTAGTTGAACTAACAGTCTCAGCTGATATTTATGGCCCATTTTCACAAACAAGGCCTCACATCTGGTTATATTTTGAGTAATACCCCTCTCCCTCTGTGTTTAACCAGATTTCAGTAATGCATATAGATATGCCCTCTCATCCAAGATTGAATTTGGTTCTTTACTTGGGCCTAACAAATATTTTGTGTTCCAAATTTTAAATCAGAGATGTTCACATGTGGGAGTGTCAATTGTGTCAAAATGGTGGCTGTGACTAAAGTGATTGAAACCTTGTCCCCATATGTGTTACATGCAATGCACATAAAAATTTATTTATTTATTCGGATTTGTATGCCACTCCTCTCCGAAGACTCGGAGCGGCTCACAACATATATATAAAAACAATTGCAACAAATCCGAACAAGAAACATTAAAAATAAAAACCCCATACATACTCATCAATCACACCACAATCAACAATCTTCCAATTGCATCCACCATTTTGATGCTATTGACCCTTCAATCCTCATGGACGTCACTGCTCTGAACCTTGAATTTGGATTGGACTGATAATTTGACCGAATGCAACTGGAAGAGCTTCTACCAATTTAAGACCTTGGATTATTAACAATTTATTAAAGCTTTGAGAGCTGGTGCAAAACCTGAATCTTTTCATCTGTACCCTGGATATAATTCAGTTGTTTGTAATGGCCTTCTAATGGTCTTCAGAAGATCAGAAGCAGCATGAGGAGGAAGGTCTTAAGAACATGGAAGCTCACCAGGAAATCTCAATCCCTTGGGAGAAACAACTTCTAGGACAGGAGTGGGCAAACTAAATATGGTAGACCTGGACTTATGACCACAATTGAGAGCCCAAAAGTCTTGTTTCCGAGCAAGACAGTTAAGTGATTTTTGTCCCATTTTATGACCTTTCTTGCCACAGTCATTAAGTGAATCACTGCAGTTGTTAAATTAATAACATGGTTGTTAAATGAACCTGGCTTCCCCATTAATTTTGCTTGTCAGTGGGGTTGCACATGGTGATCACATGACCCCAGGATACTGCAACAACCGTCATAAATATGAGTCAGTTGCCTATGCGCCTGAATTTTTATCACACAATCATGGGGATGCTGCAACGGTCATAAGCATGAAAAACTGTCATCTTTTTCCAGTACAGTTGTGACTTCAAATGGTCACTTAAATGAGCTGTTGTAAGATGAGGATTACCTGTACAGGGAAACTTGATGCTAGAAATTGTAGAGAATATTCATGGTTCAGATTGTAGATTTAGGCAAAGGTTTGTCTTCTAAGCTTCTCCCTTGGCTCCCGGATGTTTTGTTACCAAACTAGGTAACATCTTCAGAAGATATTACCAAGGTTGGTAATGAAATGTCCAGGAGCCAAGCAGCAAACTTGGGGGACAAACCTCTGCCTAAAACTTGATGCTCCTGCTTCTTGAAGTCTTTTCAAAACAATGGCTGAAAACCCTTTCCTGACATATCGTGACAGCCATCAAATGAGATGAAAAGCAGAGTTGATGCCTTAAAATAGGTTTTCATTGTTTGAAGAAGAAAAAATGAAAGTTCTGTAGAAGCCCAAGGCAAACAAAATTCTGGCTATGCTCTGACATGTGGTTTGGCTTCTCCCCTACAGTTTCCATAGCCCTACTCCCTCTGGAAATAATAGCTATTCCAACCAACTCAAAAAACGAGACTCAACGAACTAGGCAGGTTCCAATATATTTTGTTTTCTTTGGGCTTAATGTGTTGAGGAAAACCTGCTATTGTGGTTTGCGGCAACTGCGAGATGATAGATTTTAATCAGATTTATGAAAGCAGCATTGCAATGTTACCTTTTTCAATCCTTTCATTCACAGGTGGAATACCACAATGCAGATATAAAACATGCAGAGGTTGTGTTGTAACAAGATGCTGCTGCCTTTATCATTGACCCCCTGTGACACCCTTCTTCTCTGATTGCAGAGGTATATTTTATTCATTCAGGCAATAGTGGCTGATTCATCAGCCATACTGAACCAAACTGTGGTTTAGTGGGCTTGGTAAACTCAGCCTTGTGGTTTTCATCTAAGCTGACGCAGCCACATTTCCCTCGTCTGTTAAATTGTGCACCAGGCCACCTCCAACGTTCCCTACACACGCCTAGCTGCTTGCACAGCTGTGCTTAATTTATGCACATAATTTGTTTGGGATCTCGAAAGGAAGAGGATGGGGAATAAAATGTCAAAGTGTCAGAGAATTTGTAAAAACTATTATTTCTGTTGGTGGGACTAAAACGGCTCACAGTCAGGTTCCGATGGTATGTAATTGGCTCAGAGAGGAAGCCAGAGTATGTGCAACAGATTTATTTATTTATTTATTTATTTATTTATTTATTTATTTATTTATTTATTTATTTATTTATTTATTTATTTATTACTTAAATTTATATGCCGCCCTTCTCCCAGGACCCAGGGCGGCTCACAAAAATACAATAAAATTTTACAATAAAATTAATCATATTCATACAACAAACAAGCACAGTAAGCTCACAGTCGCTGATGGAGGGACATTCCTAGGGCCCAGGGGCAGAGCACAGGTCATACGCCCCAAGCCTGTCGGCATAAATGTGTCTTTAACAATTTCCAGAAAGCTAGGAGGGAGGAAGCAGTACGAACCTCTGAGGGAAGCTGGTTCCAGAGGGCTGGGGCAGCAACGGAGAAGGCCCTAGCCCAGTGGTTCTCAACCTTTTTCAGGTTGAGACCCCACTTGCCCCGCCCATGTGTGGCGTGACCCCTGTGTGCGCGCGTGTGCGCCAGACCGATCCGCGCATGCGCAGCACGCGCAACCAAAAAACAAAACAAAAAACAAAATAAAAAACAAAATGGCGGACTGTGACGGGCCGATCCGCACATGTGCGGCGTGCACGCGCAATGGCCGGAACCGCGCATGTGCGGCGCGCGTGACAAAAAAAAAAACAAAAAAACAAAAAAAAAAACAAAAAGGCGGACCGCGACAGGCTGATCCGCGCATGCGCGGTGCGCGTGCGATGGGCCGATCTGCGCATGCGCGGCACGCACGGGATGGAAAAAAATGGCGGACCGCGACGGGCCGATCCGCGCATGCGCGGCGCACGCGCACGATGGCCCGAACTGCGCATGCGCGGCGCGTGCGCGATGAAAAAAACAAAACAAAACAAAAAAACAAAATGGCGGACCGCGGTGTCCGGCGACCCCCGCAAAACGGTCGTTCGACCCCAAGTGGGGTCGCGACCCATAGGTTGAGAACCGCTGCCCTAGCCCTAGGCCCCGCCAGATGACATTGCCTGACAGACGGGACCCGTAGGAGGCCAACCCTATGTGCCCTAACCGGTCGCTGGGATTCATGAGGCAGAAGACAGTTTCCAAATTTATATACTTTTTGAGCTTTGAAAGTGAAAAGATCTAGGTAAGAATGTTAGGATTGTAGCATGTGATGTTCCTTAAAAACGCTGCTGTGAACATTGAAGATCTGGCCCTTAAAATGCTCTCAGATGGGTAGAAATGAAACCAATGTAATATCACTGAAAAGGACAGTCTCTGGCAAAAAAAAAAAAAACAGTCATAGGAATGCATTGATAAAACTGGGTCCATCCCATGGATGCCTCAACTTACAACTGTCATGACTTACCAAAGAAATTCCGGGCTCCATTATGTTTGTAAGTTGAGGACTACCTGTGGTTTTTGGAGGCTATTTTTAGTAAAATGCCATGTACAAAGAGCAGTTGACAATGATGAGGACAGGAGCTGGAAAAACCTCCATATTCTAGCTATGAGGAGGAGATGGAATGGTTGATAATATCACTATGTCCCTAATAAATATGGATTATGTATTTGTTAATGTTATTGGTTTATATCCCACCTTTATTATTTTTACAATAATTCAAGGTGGCAGATATATCCAACACACCTTCCTCCTCCTATTTTTCCCACAACACCAACCCTGTGAGGTGAGTTGGGCTGAGAGGAAGGGATTGGCCCAAAGTCACCCAGCTGGCTTTCATGGCTAAGACAGGACTTGAACTCACAATCTCCTACTTCCTAGAGATTATCAAACATTAGACATGCTTGGAAATCTTTTCTAGCAGCTATACTTGCTTTGATGATCACATTTTTGAGAGTTTCCCATGCTTCTTGGGTTGTTTTCATCCATGGGATCTTTTCTAGGTTCTCTCTGAGTTGTTAAAGTCAGATCTTTAAGACACTGCTTGGATTGTTTTCTGTTGCTAGTGTTTGTGTTATATTAAATTCCAGCATGACATGGCCACTTTCACCCAAGGTTCCAGCAACATCAACTCCTTCTATCACTTCTTCTCTATTAGTTAGAATTAAGTCCAGTATGGCTTTACGTCTAGTTCTCTCCTCTACCTTTTGGATGACAAAGTTGTCGTCTAGATTGGTTAGGAATCTGCTTGATCTCCCGCTCGCTGCAGAGTTTGTCTCCCAGTTGAAATCTGGATAGTTGAAGTCTCCCATTACTATTGTGGTATGCTTCCTATATACATTTGTTAACTGGTTGGCAAAGAGTTCATCTATTTCTTCTGATTAAATAAAAGTCTCATGCCAACTGGCAGAACCAGGTCTTTAAGTTCTTGTGGAAGGATTGGAGCTGACCTCACTTTGGGCAGGTATGTTTGTGTTAAGATGTTTCAAAGGGCAACTGCAATGGCAGAGATGATTTTTTTTCCTGGACCCCACCCACAGTAATATCCTGACTGAAGGTGTCGGCAGCATGATGCATTTTGACATGACATTTGCATTTGTACATTTTGAAGAAGCTGTTATGACTCAAATAAGTGTATAATTAATTTCATCACAGTGGGCAGAACCATGATTGGTTAGCTTTGTGTGCTGGCTTAACCTGTCCTGTGCCAAGTCTTTGAAGAGAATTTAAAGACTGTCGCTCGTCTTTCTTATGCCATTTCTTTCCAAATTAGGCAGACCTTCAGAGAGAACAGGCTGTCAATGAAATCTTCAGCATGATAGCTGTCTGCTGTAAAGGATGATCCGTGTCCAGTCTATCTTGTTCACTCGGCTGAAAATGCTGTCTTTATTGATGCTAACACTGAGTTTGATACACAATGCATACTAGATTGTGGGCAAATATATAACTGTAAATTGTTTCATGTACAGCTATAATTCCTGTGTGTGGAAGACCAGTAAAAGATGGGTAAACTTGCTCTAGTTAGAGAACACTCTTTTGTGTGGGTGTGGGTGTCTATGCATGGGTTTGTGTGTGTGTGTGTTATTCTAAGACGCACAAAAGCACGACACTGTCATGGTGGTGTCATTGGAGCTAAAACGACTGACATTTTTGGACTCTTGATGCGGGATTTTTTTTGGGAAAGAAGAAAAAAAGGGAGGTGAGGCAGGCAACTGATTGTCCACCCTCAACAGAAACAAAGGACACACAATAGCACTTTGCTTCACAGTGCTTTACAGCTTTACAGTTTATAGAATCAGCGTATTGCCCCCAACAATCTGGGTCCTCATTTTACTAACCTCGGAAGGATAAAAAGCAGAGTGAATATTGAGCCCCATCAGGATCAAACTGCTGGCAGTCAGCAGAATTAGCATGCAATACTGCATTCTAACCACTGTGCCACCACGGCTCTTACACACCTATACCTACGTATACTTTTTCTGATTAATGTAACTAAGAACGGCACGTGGCATGTCTTGAGCCATGAACTCATTCTAAACATGAAGTCCTGACACTTTTAGGAGTTATGTTGATCTATACTAAATATTTGAGCCATATTTTGTTTTTTGCCATTTTTGTGTGCGCTCTAATTTTTGAAATAGCTATGATTCGACTCTAGACACCTCAATCTGATTGTTGCTTTTTATGGGGTCAGCCAAATCCCAATTCTCTCTTTTCCCCCAGTTTCATGGAACTCTATGAGTCTTGAAGAAAGTCCGAGTGGACTTTTGCAGAAGAATATAGTACAAATAACTGTGCAAATTTTAATTTTACTTCACAGGTTGCACATTCAAAAATAATAATCACATCTGCAAATTTGGCTTAGCCCAATCTTTTGAAGGCAGCTGAGAAAATAGACATATAATTGCCTTCCTCCTTCCCTTATAGGAAGTAGTAGACAGATGCTACTTAAGCAGGATTTGGGTAATTCCTCCATTCCATTTTTTTAAAATGCCAGTGTTTACTTCTGTGGTTGCATAGACAGGTCTTTGTGCGTTTTTTTGGCAAAATGTTCAGAAGTAGTTCTCCTCCTCCTCCTCCTACCCCCCTCCTCCCCTCCTCTCCTCCTCCTCCTCCTCTCCTCCTTCAACTGGCCAAGATCATCCAATTGGTTTCATGCCTAAAGTGGGTCTGGCATTCCTTGTGACTGGAGTCTCCTTGTTTCTAGCCTAAGGCCTTAGCAACTACACCAAACTGGCTTTTCTTGTATAATTATAAATATTTATTGCAACCATCCCAAAGATCACTTAAAAAGGAGCTTTCAAAGTCTGTCATCTTTCCCTAGCAAGATTTTATAACAATAACAACAACAACAATAATAATAGTAATAAAGTTGGAAGGAACCTTGGAGGTCATCTAGTCCAACCCCCTGCTCAGGCAGGAAACCCTATACCATTTCTGACAAATGGCTGTCCAGTCTCTTCTTAAAAACTTCCAGTGTTGGAGCATTCACCGCTTCTGGAGGCAGCTTGTTCCACTGGTTAATTGTTCTCACTGTCAGGAAGTTTCTCCTTAGTTCTAGGTTGATTCTCTCCTTGGTTAGTTTCCATCCGTTCCTTCTTGTCCTACCTTCAGGCGCCTTGGAGAATAGCTTGACTCCCTCTTCTTTGGGGCAGCCCCTGAGATACTGGAACACTGCTATCATGTCCCCCCCTTGTCCTTCTCTTCATTAAACTAGACATACCCAATTCCAGCAGCCGTTCCTTATATGTGTTAACCTCCAGTCCCCTAATCATCTTTGTTGCTCTTCTCTGTACTCTTTCTAGAGTCTCAACATCTTTTTTACATCGTGGTGACCAAAACCAGATGCAGTATTCCAAGTGTGGCCTTATCAAGGCATTGTAAAGTGGTATTAATATTTCACGTGATCTTGATTCTATCCCTCTGTTAATGCAGCCCTGCACTGTATTGGCCTTTTTGGCAGCTGCAGCACACTGCTGGCTCATATTTAAGTGATTGTCCACTAGGACTCCGAGGTCCCTCTCACAGTTACTACTATTGAGCAAGGTACCCCCTATACTATATCTGTACATTTGGTTTTTCTTGCCTAAATGTAGAACCTTACTTTTTTCACCATTGAATTTCATTTTGTTAGATAGCGTCCAGTGTTCAAATCTGTCCAGATCCTCCTGTATCCTAAGCCTGTCTTCTGGAGTGTTGGCTATTCCTGCCAGCTTGGTGTCATCTGCAAATTTGATGAGTTCCCCATCTATCCCCTTGTCCAGATCATTGATGAAGATGTTGAAGAGCACTGGGCCCAGAACAGAGCCTTGGGGCACCCCGCTACACACTTTCTTCCATGTAGATGCAGTTCCATTGAGGACCACATGCTGAGTTTGGCCGGTCAGCCAGCTACGGATCCACCTGGTAGTGATGCTGTCTAACCCGCATTTTTCAATCTTATCCAGTAGTAGGTTGTGATCTACTTTATCAAATGCCTTACTGAAGTCCAAGTAAATTATATCCACAGCATTCCTCTGATCCACTAATTTTGTCACTTGGTCAAAGAATGCAATAAGATTTGTCTGGCATGATCTGTTTTGGCTTTTAGTAATGACTTATAAAAATGAAGAGAAGGAAAAGAAGCAAGAGTGTCATGAAAGCAGACCATCGGTTTCAGCTGTGCATTGGCAAAATAAAAACAAGATGGAGGTTGCAGATTAAATGCATTAATCAGTTGAATGTACAGGTAATCCTTGACTTACGAAAGTGATCGTTTAGTGATTGTTTGAAGTTATGACGACACCAGGGGTGGGATTCAGCCAGTTTGCACCAGTTCGGCAGAACCAGTAGCTAATATTTTGTTGTCAGGCCTAGAATGGACTTCCGGAAGCGGAATCCACACAGAGAACCAGTTGTTCACATATTTGAATCCCACCACTGAACGACACTGAAAAAAGTGACTAATGACTGCCTTTCATACATATGACTGTTGCAACATCTCCATGGTCACATGATCAAAATTTGGATGCTTGGCCACTAGCTCATATTTATGACGGTTGCTATGTCCCAGGGTCATGTGATCATCTTTTGTGTCTTTCTGACAAGTCATTGGGAAATCAGATTCATCCAACAACCATGTTACTAACTTAACAACTTTGATGATTCACTGAACAACTGTGGCAAGAACGGTCATAAAATGGGGGCAAAATTCACTTCATAACTGTCTTGCTTAGCAATGGAAATTTTGGGCTCAATTGTGGTCATAAGTCGAGGACTATCTGTAACTAGGTAAGGTTCCTTGGCAACTACAGGAACTTAAGGATGAACCTCAAGTCAGGAGGATTGAAAAATAATTTCAGGTGCTGCCTTTGGGGACAAGTTAGTGGAGCCAGTTTGGGTAGTATTACTTAACAGTGGGAAATCATGTACTCAAACTACAGAGGGCATGGGTGGGAAGGCCCTAGCAGTATTCTCAAGACCTGCTTGTCATAGGTAATGGCAGCAACCTTGGTTAATGAAAAAACTAAGTTAGGAAACCCCAAGGCTAAGGAGCTAAGCCAGGGCTTTTCAACCAGTGATACGGGTACCATCTGTGGTACATTGGCACCTGGCAGGTGGCACGCAACCATCCTAGAAAAGTGGTAGTGGGGGAGGGGAATGAGCTGAAACGGTGACAGCACTGCACAAGTCTGAGCGAGAGATGGCTGGAGCTGCAGGGCTGACAGGGCTAGCGGAAGCACCAGGATCAGTGCCAGGCTCCAGCTGGAGCTTGGCACTGATCCTGGCGCTTCTGCTGAGCCCAGAAGAAGCGCCGATCAGCTGGAATGTTGCAGCATCTCCAAGGTCTTGTGATTTACATTCAAATGCTTGGCAACTGATTCATATTTATGACGGTCACAGTGTCCCAGGGTCATGTGAAGTGACCAAAACCACTCAGCAGATGGGGGGAATAAAAACTAAACACCCCCCACCCCACCCCCACTGCCAATCCTCAACAGAAATGCTCACAACAATGAAAACCTCGGACAGGAGGAAGAGCGCCCCCGGGCGGGCAGGCAGGTGTCTTCTCAGCTGTGACTTGGGGGGCACTTTTTTCAGTGCCATTGTAACTTCGAATAGTCACTAAGCAAACTGTTGTAAGTCGAGGACTGCCTGTACTTTATCACCTTTTTCCTTTTTTTTTTTTTTGGTCATCACGTTTTTGACACCTTGCTAGGTGACTGGTGGTACTCAGATGTTGCCATATCCTAAAAGTGGTATAATGGGTGAAAAGGTTGAAAAGCCCTGAACTAAATAATAGCAATTCCAACTACTCCTGCAATGTTGCAAGGAACATTGGCATGCCACATGCCATAACATGGATATGTTACTAGGAAAATCAGTCAGAATTGAAGTCAACTCATGAAATCTTTCAGATCTTCTCTGTTAGCTAAATGATACTTGTGGAAGGCACCTTAAAGAGTAGCTCAGTGTTTCAAACGGTGGGCAAGCCTCCTTTGACATACAAATAATGGAACAAACCTAGCAATAACATAGAACTAGAAAACCAGCTGCCCAAGGAGATAATGGAAAGGTTTGCCAGACAGGCCAATCAATGGGGATGGAGGGTTGAAGAAAAATATGCAAAAAAAGAAATATTTTGCTCCTCTAAAATACTGGCTAGGATGATACTTACTTTCTGAAATTAACTGTTCTGCAAGGCAGATGAGAATCCTTTAAAATTTCACAAGTTGCTCCTCAGTCAGTTGAGGAAAGTAGCTGAGTTTTATATTTTGCTTTTGGAATAGTCTTTGAGGGAAAGAGGGGAAGGTGGCAGGCCTGCTGTGTACCCTTAATTTTTAAAGAGACAGGCAAAGTTGTAAGTGCAGTCTCTTTGTAGCAGATACTCTGTTTTCCAGCAGTTTTGAGACAGCAGTTAAAACAAGGGGAATATGTTTAAATAATGAGCCTTGGGAAGGGAGAAAACAGCAAAAGAGAAACAATTTACAGGGGGATTGCTTTGGACATGATCAGTAGCATCAGCACATGAAATGAACTGATGTGCATCTCTTTCTTTTTTGGCTGCAACAATATTATTTTTATCTGGGGTCTCTTTGACTACCAAGTAGCAAAACACTCCATTAATGCAACAGCAACTGTTCATACTTGATTTTAAAGAAATAAGACTCACCATTTCATTGTCAAAATAGAGAATCTTTATTGCTAAACCCCAGGCAAAGACATTGGCAAGTCTAAAGTAAATATGAGAGGTCACCAGAAGTTCAGCCAAGATATTGTTTAGCTTCATAAGCAAAAGGGCACGTCTCATAATAAAAGCTGACCTGGGGCCTGCATGTCTCCCAGTGGCTCATAAATGATAGTGTCCTTTCCCCAACTTTCTTCTTTTCAAACTGACTTCTTTCCAAGTTTGCTTGGAAAATGAAGATCCAGAATTTGTTAACATGTACTGTATAGGATAACTCACTGCAGCCTACTTGCTACCGCCAATTTGCCTTGGTCCACCCACCATGGACAACTAGCTGTGGCCGACTCACTATGGGACAAGAGTTACAGAAATATCAAAGAAATGGTGGAATAGAATAATTAAAGCAAGGATGCCAAAGGAGCAACAAAATGAAAAGTGAATGATAAAAATTAAAATATTTTTTTAAATAATTTTAAATAATTTTAAAAATTATTTTAAATAATTAAATTGGATTATTAAATTGTCCTACATTGAGTTGTCCAATGGTGAGTTGGCCCTGGGGAGTTGGCTGTGGCAAATTGTCCCATTCCGACTGCAGGAGGAGGCAATCTTGGTACACTGGGAATGTTGAGGGACTTCTGGTTTGTGTTGTGGTGGAACGGGATGCAGGAAGGCAGGGCTCTGCCTTCCATGCCTGATTTCGCCCTGCTGGGACCCTAAAAAGGGCCTAAAATTGCCCTGAAGAGGCGGGGTGCCTTGTCGATCACAGAAAGATGGTGGTCTTTCCATTTGATCCAAGGAAAGCCCTCCAAACTGGCAGGGGTAAAACCGGCTACATTCCTGTGGCTGGCCGCTAGCTGCTGACAACCAAAGAGGAAAAAAGCACTATTTAATACATTGTAAACAGCATGTCTGGAACTGGGTGAGAATATTGATCCTTTTTTTTACTATATTACAACTGAATTTCTTGGGAAAGGCTCCCAAGAAGCGAAAAACCTCTGAATGTAAATGGAAGTGGCGTTTTAATTTTATGGGGGACAAAAACATACAATATTGAAGTGGAAGTAACATAAAGCTACAGTTTCGATAAATTTGAGAACTGAGATAACTCTTAAGATTTTCTCTTTGAAAAAAGAAAAAAAAACATTTGAGGTGAAATATAAGAAATCAATCCTTTGTTTTAAGAGTGGAAAAGGACTTTGAATGACATCTAGTGGTGGATTTGTCTATAGCACTATAATTTGCTTTGCTTGGTGATTCCTATCCTGGGAGAACAGCTGGCAATAAAGGAAAATATTTTGGCATACTTATCATCCAGACCATCTTGGATTATAAATATCTACTGAGCTTGGACTTTTAACTTCAAGAGTCAGTGGGAGAGAAAGAAAAATTTGGACTATGCCTATCTGGGAGAGACCTTTGGGCTGTTTTCAGAGAGGTTGGACATTTTGAAAACTTTGAATATTGTGGATTACAACCTTGCCTGATTGACAATTTTTGAGACAAGGGATTACTATAAAATATTGCCTTCAGAACTGAACCTATACTTTGGAATATATTGGATTATAAAGGATACACATAAAAACCAGAAAACTAATCTACAGGAATGATGCCTCAAGAAAAAACAAACACCTTCCAGAAAGAAATATATTCTATGCTACAACTAATTCACCAAACAATTGTTGAATGCAAAGAGAATATAAAAAGAAATCATAATGAGACTAAAAACAATTTAGACAATATAAACAAACAAATCTCCAAATTAAATCTACAACTAGAAAGCTCCCAGATAATGACTACAAAGTATGAACAAATAATCCAGAAATCAGAAGATGAAACAGAGGAAATGGATTTAGAGATGGAAGAGATAAAAGAACTGCAAGACTTAGCTATAACAATGAAAATGCAAAAGACCTTTTATCCCTTAGGTCTGCAAAATATATTTGATGGCAAAGAAAAAGATTTTAAAAAAAGGGAATATAGAAAAGGGAAATGTCACAATTTGAGAGACAGGAAATGAAAAGAGAAATGGGAGGAGAAAGGAACTGGGAGCTGTTTAAAGAATATAAATGGGCGGAATCCCCCCCCCCAAGAAATACCCTACCCAAATTGTTTTCCTCATGCCAAGCAATTTTCACAAAAATAGAAAGATAATTCCTGAGCGATCTAATTGCCCTGGCTTGGAAAGCGACTTGTCAAAGAAAGAAAGAGTCAGCTTTAAAAAACAGAAGACTTGACCTTCTAGAGGGGACATTATATGTTTAAATACTCTTTTGCATAAGATTAAAAGAATGGAAGACTTCTAGATATAATTAGACTTTTACAATGAAAGAGATAATTTAGAATTAAGATAGCATTTTTCCCTCTTTTTTGATATGGGAAATATGAAGATAAGAGGAGGATTCATTTGAATAAAACTTTCAGCTATATAAATGTAATTAATATTGAGAAAATCAGAACTGACAAGGATATTTCAAATACTGATGGGTAATCAAACTTTAACAAGAGCACGAAAAACAGGATATTGATTAATGAACTGACATTATTTATTTATGAATTGATATTATTGTTATTTGTATGATACTAGTAAAATACGATGAAGATACTTATATCTAACTTTGGATACATTAACAGTACCAAAAATTGTAATGGTGTAATGAAGGGAAAATGGAAAAAATATGGAGAAGAAAGGAGGATGAGGAAAAAAATTACTGGATTGTGCAGTATTGAACAGATTTATATTGAAAAGGTTAATGTTAAATATTTGAACCCAGACAACATGTTGTTTACTAAGTACTAAAGACTGTAGTTTTTAAAAATTAATAAAACGTTTATGGGAGAAAAAAGGAATGTTGAGGAGATGCCCCCATGGATTTTCGAAAATATTGCCAAAAGGCAAACTGGTGAGATGTCTCCTTGCTATCCTGTTTTACTTGCACCAATCTTGGATGTCCTCTATGTTTTCAGCTTATCTTTGTCAGAATGACATATTTTGAATCAAGCACTGGGCTGTAGCCTGCCATAACTTTGACTAAGATACCTATGGTTAGAGCAAGAGGAGCAAGCCAGCTCCCATTCATAGCTATGTTTACAGAATTAAAAAAAATCTTAAAATAAGGGTGGGCTGATGGTGACGGGTACCAAAGTAAGGGTCAATGGGACACTAGTATTTACAGGCATCTTTTAGCCAATGTCTGATGTATTCGGTTTTAATTGCTACCTTCATTTGTTCCTTCATTTTGTCGTAGTCCATCTCTGGATGCTACTTTTTCATAAAACAGGTACATTTCACTTTGAGAAGTGCAATGTGGTCTTCATACATGTCTACAATCCCTTATCCTGAGATCCCTGAGGATTAAAAGGTAGTTCAAGTGAAATTACACAGACAGTAATTTGGTTTATATCCTGAAATAAGGGTTGCAATTTATTTCCAGGCAAGGAGAAATCCATGGTTTCTTTCAGGAGAGGGCATTCTAAGGTCTTCTTCCTTTCTATCTGTAGTTTTCAATGCCTCATCCTAAGGAACTTAAGAAGATGCCCAGAAGCTGCCATATAGAAGTAGGTCATATAGAAGTAGGTCCCTTCTGTTTGTCAACAGTTCTCCAGAATCTCTGGCATTACTATCTTGTGTCTTTGCCTGGAGTTTAAACTTGAGAACTTCTGCATATATAACATGCATACTTCGGAGTAAATGATGGATAAACATAAGTCATCCAACACCCATGCCTACTACTTTTTTTCCCCCTGGGCTCCAAAAACACAGACAACCATTAGATGGCAGTCAAGAGATACAGAAATCTAAATTCTTTACTGTCAAAATGTCTTGTTTTTGTAAAAATGATGGATGTTGCATTGTGCTGCTGTGCTGCAAGCTCCGCCCCTTTGGGCATGGATGTGATGTACGAAGGGGACAGAACTTGCAACATGATAGTGCAGTGCTGCCCTTCCACTCTGTTTTTAAATTCCCAGGAGGTGTTTATTCCTCACTTAAAGATCAACTAAAGAAAAATGTATTTTGCCTTAGGATCCAGTATCAACGGTTCCAAATGAATGCCATTGATTATAGCAAGCAAATGACAGGGTTTATTGCTCGAAAAAATTTGCGTGCTGAGAGTCTATCCCTATGGTCTGCTAGACAGCTCACTCCGCATTGGAGGCTGGGGAAGCGATAGCAATCAGGCGATGGAAGTTAGAGATTTGTAGGGTTCAAAGTGTGCCCAGCATTTTTGCTGCCATTCGTAGGTGCTGTCCCCTGGCTGGTTGGCATGGAATGAAAAAAAAAGGGAGAAGGGACCTAACATCATCTCTAGCTTACAAAAGGTTGTACTGCTTCTACTGTTCCTAAATTAAATGCATGATCTTGCTCACTACCCAAATCTTTAGTGGTTTACCATAAAAACCTAAAGGCTCATTTCCTTTCAATCAAATCAGTAACAACAACAACATCAACACAATCTGTTTTAAAAGACAAGCTTCTAAGGGTATATTTCAAAATATTAAGCGGCTACAGCTCTCGATCATGAGAAACAAATTAATGTAAATTGAAGACAAACCTTCTAGTCTAGTGAAGTGAAGTCTAGTCTACTGAAGAGAAGGACCAGGGGAGACATGATAGCAGTGTTCCAATATTTGAAGGACTGTCACAGAGAGGAGGAGGTCAACCTATTTTTCAAAGCACCTGAAGGCCAGACAAGGAATAACAGATGGAAACTGATCAAGGAGAGATTCAACCTAGAAATAAGGAGAAATGTTCTGACATTGAGAACAATCAACCAATGGAAAAGCTTGCCTTCAGAAGTTGTGGGAGCTTCATCACTGCAAGCTTTCAAGAAGAGATTGGACCGCCATCTGTCAGAAATGATGGTGAGTCTCCTACTTGGGCAGGAGTTGCACTAGATGACCTACAAGGTCCCTTCAAACTCTTCTCTTCTCTCCTCTCCTCTCCTCTCCTCTCCTCTCCTCTCCTCTCCTCTTTTCTTAATCTTCTCTCAAGTAGTTGGGACCCAGGCCCTATAGAGTTTTAAAGGTAATAGCCAGCCTTATATATTTCATGCAGAAACAGATTAGCAGGCTGCACTGGCCCTGTTAACAAGGTCCCTACAGACAACTTCAGAGGAAGTGATTTAACACTACAGAGCTTAAGAATGGTGCCCATGTTCTTTTGCAACTGCCTTGAGAGTAAACACCTGCCTTTTCCATCTCATGTTTCTTCTTGCTGCTCTAGGTCTATAAAACAGTTCCAATTTTTAAGGGGACCTTTGCATTTTGGACAGGTCATGTGAACTGAAAGATTGGAGGGGAGAAGGATGGGGGAAGAGGATGTATTTTATTTATTTATTTATTTATTTATTTATTTATTTATTTATTTATTTATTTATTTATTTATTTTCTATGCCGCCCTATTCCGGAGAACTCAGGGCGGCTCACAACATGATAGAAATTACATTATATACATAAATATAAAAAACCCTTAATTAAAAAAGAAACCAATCATTCCACAAACATTTTGCTTACTGTAGTGAATTGTTTCTGCTATGGAATCAAGTTAAGTATATGCCACAGCTATATTTTGCCTATAGTACGTAAGAGGGAGGAGAGGGAAACTGAAGTTATGCAAGAGTGTTTAGGAATCAAGACTAGAAGATCAAGCGTAATTCACAGATGGGCTACTGGAGAAACTGTGTGTTCACCCTCCCCCTGTTGGAGAGACTGATCAGCCATCAAAAGCTTGGATCAAAGGATTGATACAGGTGCAACCCCTTCGGCAAGATACGCCGTAATCAAGGAGGACCCACTGATGGAAAACTGCCTGGAGATACAAAGGGAGAGGCTAGTGGTGTTTTTTTAGGAACACGCTGCCCATATTTTGGATTTCCTGAAGCTATTAAAATTTAAAGAAAAAAGTGGCATAGAACTCACTGCTCAGAAGGCTTGACGATGTCCCTGGTGAGACGTATGAGGAGAAAGTTCTGCCTCTGGTATGATCCACTTGTCCCTGCTTTTGTTTCTATTTCAAGAATACATCTTGACCCCAAATGGGCTTCTTGAGGGTTTTTTTTAGAAAACAATTTAAAAAAAAGGCAACAGCAGCCTACAGCTATATAGGAAACTGTGAACTGTGAAAGAGAAGAGCAACAGTGTTGAGATAAATCCATGATTCAGAATGGATTAGGTTGCTCCTTATAGCTACTGTGCAAGAGCATCTATCGATCATTCTCCCAATTCCAAAATTCTATCCCTGAAACTTGGAAAACTTGCGAGATGTTACCTTTGGAGAAGGAAATTAAAGCAAGTGGGGGCATATATATCCTCTGGCAAATGGCTGTTTGTATTTTGAGCAAAAATAGCATGTAAGTCCAGTGTTGGCTCTCTTATTGATCAGGCAAATTCCACATCATTTTTCACATTTTTTTTTCACAATAAGCAAATATTCCTGGTCCCTAAGCCAATAGCTCTCCATCGGAGGGAAAAAAAAACCCACCTCCCTCAACTAGGCAAATCATGTTCATTCCTTCTAACAGAAATCTTAATTATACTGTCACCACACGAGACTCCCTTGAAATAAGCTACTGCTTCACATCATTGGTGCCAAGCCTGACCTAATTTGCATTGTGATTAGATTTTCTTCCCCCTCCCAATTTTCAATCTTATATGGCACTTGCAGAAATGTGCAGAGATTCCTAATGCCAGATTAGCTGAAAATTATGTCACTACCAAATATGGCAAAACAGGCTCTGGATAAGTCAGCTTTTGATAATCAAAGCAGGACAGCAGCTCGGAAGGTAAGATGAAGGGTATCCTTGCTCTTGGGCAGGACACAGCTCGGCAGGAAGACAGACAGTTTTAGGAAAAACCCTGGCATGTTGCTGTCACCCATTGCAGGAAAAATGAAGTTGTCCTTGCTTGAACAAGCTGTCGCTAGCTGCCTGAGGCATTGACAGGTACCTTTCTAAAGATGCTTCACAAGGGCCATTCTTCAGAGGGTGCCTGCCCTGCTTGCACTGAGCAAAAGAAAAGTTGGCTGTTGGTATTGCAGAAAAAAAGATCCAGTGAAAAATCAATCTCTTAAAAAAAAAAACAAGTACAGAAAGATTAGCGGCATTAAATGTAGCAATGAGTTGCTGCAAAAGAGCAGGGGGCTGGACTAGAAGACCTCAACGGTCCCTTGCAGCTCTAATCTGATTGATTGATTGAAGAAGCACAGGTAGTCCTCGACTTACCACAGTTCATTGAGTGACCGTTCAAAGTTAAAATGGCGCTGAAAAAAACGGACTTATGATTGTTATTTACAGCCATTTTGCAGCCAGGGCAGCATCTCCAGGGCCACGCGATCAAAATTCAGAGGCTTGGCAACTGACTCGTATTTATGACTGTTGCAGTGTCCCGGGGTCATGTGAACACCTTTGGCTAACTTCTGACAAGCAAAGTCAATGGGGAAGCCATTGGGGAAACCATGTTACTAACTTAACTGCAGTGATTCACTTAACAACTGTGGCAAGAAAGGTCATTAAATGGGCCAAACTCAGTTAACAAATGTTTCACATAAATTTTGGGCTCAGTTGTGATCGTAAAAATCGAGGACTACCTGTAAAGGAACCATCAGACTAGGGAGGGGTTCTCCATGGGGGGGGGGAAGCTTGGTGCTCTGTGAGCCTGCTGTTTTCTTGCAGATGTTTCATCACCCAAAACAGGTAATATCATCATAAATATTGATGTTACCTGGTTGGAGAATGAAACATCTGAAAGAAAACAACCAAGCTCAGAGAGCACCAAAGACTCCTCATTTCAACCCTGAGGTAGAAATATTCCCTTTTACTGGTTCTCCATTTTTTTTTTAAGGTCTACATTGGAGATAAGCTCCTAGGGCAGTGGTGGCGAACCTATGGTACGGGTGCCAGAGGCGGAACTCAGAGCCCTCTCGGTGGGCACACGTGCCCTTGCCCCAGTCCTAGGCCTTCAGCTGGGTTTTATAAAACCTTTTCGCTTTAGGCCTCCGCCGCCGTGTGCAAAAAAAAGGTTCAATCAATCAGTCAATTTCAACTTCTTGAGGGGAAAAAAAAAGATCTTGCAAAGTTGGAATTGATCGATTGAACTTTGTAGTCCCACCCAGTCTGCGGTTATCACCACAGCCATGCCCAGCCAATGGGCCACGCCCAGCCAATGGGCCACGCCCAGCCAATGGGCCACGCCCAGCCAATGGGCCACACCCACCTGGCACCCGCCGATGGGTTTTGGGTTGCAGTTTGGGCACTCGGTCTCTAAAAGGTTCGCCATCACTGTCCTAGGTGCTCTTAAGTTGAAGGGGCCCTGGGTCTCTTACAAAACATGATTAGGCAAACTAGTTAAAGAAGTTCACTACAGTTCTCTCAATCCCTCAGGGCACTTGACATCCTCAGGATTCTCCTCAGGGTATAGTCAAAAAAAGTCAAGATGGTGGCTGCAACAGTGCAAGCAAAGCTGTGCCCATTTCTTACGCACATTTTTATGTAATCATCCACCATCACAACTGCCTGGCTCTGATCATATCCTGAGGATGTTCCTGACATCCCCAAGTGGGTGACCATTAAGAAAAGTTAAGTGTATAGATCAGATTGGGAATTTGAAAGAAATATCCCAGAATGGATCAATGGAAAACCTCTTCCATTATGTTGCCTAGAAAAGTACAGGTCTGTTAATCATTAGAAGTGGAGGTTGATTTGAACTTTGCTTACAGAAACCGCATGCTTAACCCCAGCTATCTCAGTCAACAGGAATTGTAAACTGATGCCTGACAGAGCAGGCAATACTGGCCGAGATAGCTAAAAAGTCATTTATATGTTAGCTTCTTCCCAGGCATGAATGAAGAGAAGCTGTAAAATTGTGCGAAGATTAGGATTCTCTTCCTGATTCTTTCCAGCTGTCTTGTCCCCCTGTTGGCATATTTCTAGCCAAATATAGTCTAACAGGTGATAAAAGCTAATTTTGAATACAGGACAATATTGAACAAAATTGGAACCAGATTTTCAGTTTGCGGAGGACATTTTGAGAAGGAGCTAAGGGATACCGAGCCTCTCCCAACCCCATATTCTCTCATTAAGTTCCAGTTTAACAGTCTGTCTCCATTCACAAAAATCACCTTTCAATGTCCTGTGGCTTCTAGTTGCTAATAATCATTTCCAAAAGGCATAGGATGATGGTTAGCAATAGGTCATAGAAGGGCATTACATGGAGAGAGTAGAGAACTGCTCTGATTTCCAGTATGTTTATGATTGCATTTAAGGAAATGTTATTTCGCATTTTGAATAAAGAAATTATATGCATTTTTTGTATTATTGTCTCTTGAGGGTTTACTGAGATTCTGAAATTTAAAAAGTATGCTATAAAACCAGTATTTTTATATATAAAAAACCCACGTAGAATTTGAAGTGTCTTGGCAACGTTTCGACGAAGTCCCATTCGTCATCTTCAGGCTGGTGCTTTTGGCTTCGTGCTTCTAGCAGCAAGAAAGCACCAGCCTGAAGATGACGAATGGGACTTCGTCGAAACGTCGCCAAGACACTTCAAATCCTACGTGGGAGAAAACCCGAAGAACCAAAGACCTACATACAAACAAAACCACATACAAAACTACATACAAAAAAACAAAACTACATACAAAAAAACATATATATATATACACATACATATATACACATACATATATATATATATACATATATACCGTATATACATATATATATACACATACATACATACATACATATATACATATATACCGTATATACATATATATATACATACATACACACACACAACACAGAGAGAGAGAGAGAGAGAGAGACAGAGAGAGAGAGACAGAGAGAGAGAGAGAGAGAGAGAGAGAGAGAGAGAGAGAGAGAGAGAGAGAGAGAGAGAGAGAGAGAGAGAGAGAGAGAGAGAGAGAGGCGCAAAATTTGTGGTAAGAATTCTAGGAACTACTGATTTAACTCATAAATAATGAAAAAAGATATTTTGACCCCTAAACTGAATAGTATTTATTCATAGAAAGAAATCCGAATCTTTTTGCCAATTACATTATAATATATTCCACCTTCCCTTACAGCCTGCTATATAATATTGAAACATTCTGCAGTGAACTGATTCTTAACTACTTTTTAAAAGCTGTACTGCAGATCATCTTTAGGGATTTTTAAATTGCAAGAGACCTAGATCTCAATCTTTTTAAGAAACCTATATTATTCAAACTTCCAGAAGAGCTTGAATTGTCTTGAATCTGTGGTAGGGAGGAGTAAATTTAACTTTCCTTCCCTCTCATTTTTTATGTAAGCCATTTTCAACAAAGATAAATTGAAAAATGAATTATTTAATCAAATGTAGTTGATGTCAAGAATGCACTGGTGAAGATATACATGTGGAAATCGAACTGGTATATCTGGCATTGTTAAGCACTTTGTTCCCTATACTAGAAGAAAAATTTTGATTTTAGATTGATATAGTCTGTTAGACTACATTGTACTCAATAAAGCATCCTACTAAATAATGTACATGAAATTAGAAAGAGAAGCTAACAGGATTCCTATCTACTATACATCATTGTATGTTTGTGTGGGTGTGTGAAGGAACATGCTGTCATTGTTGTTTTAAAAATAACCTGACATAATCTCACTGTTTATGAAGTAATCACTATTTGGCGTTAAATACAAACAAATCTGGAAAGCAGAGGGGAATCGCTGATTTGTGGCAAAATCATTATCAAACTGAAAAGGATTTTATGTTTCCATCTTTCTTTTCCCTGATCAAACTCCTGTTGTTATGTCTCCTGGAGGCAGCTGAATGACGCTCTCTTCTGCTGACATAACAGTATTTTTTTGAAGCTTAGGGAGCCATTTAAGGAAGAGACTGATTATTGAAGGAGAAAGAGGATTCAATCTTCTATAAAACCTGGGAAAAATTTTATCAGTGGGTTGAAACCCGTTAGAATAAGAAGAGATATTAGAGATTTATTTATATTAAGTATTAAGCTTGATGTTTGGAAATAGTTGCTATGCTATTAACTATGTTAATTATTTAAAGGAATATTACTGCTTTACCAAAAGTTTGTTGTAACTATACCGATCTACTTTTATAAATGTTTAGTATTATATAAACAATAATATTCAATATGAAGACCCAGACGACAGCTTGTTCGCTGAATCACATATCTACTGTAACTATCCACACCCTGTCCCCTTTATCCCGATTTCCCTGTACCCCCCCGACCCCATCTTTTCCCTACCCATATAAAAATCTAATAAAATTTATTTATTTATTTTATTTATTTCTTAAATTTCTATACTGCCCCTCTCCCGTAGGACTCGGGGCGGTTTACAGCCCAATTAAAACAGATAATAATAATAAATATTTAAAAATAAATTAAATTAATACATGGCTGTTACTAAAACCTGTTAAAATCCCAATTCTAAAACCCGAACAACCTTGTTTAAAAAATTTACATAGAGATTTACATAAAACCTGAGGAGGTCTAGGCCAGGCCGGCTTGATTGAAGAGATGAGTCTTCAATTCTCTTCTGAAGGTGCGGAGATCATGACATGTCCGGAGTTCTGGGGGGAGCTCGTTCCACATCGTCAGTGCCCCCACAGAAAAGGCTCTCCCCCTGGGTGCCACCAGCTGACATTGCTTAGCCGATGGCACCCTGAGGAGGCCCTCCCTGTGGGAGCGAACTGGTCGGTGGGAGGTATTTACTGGCAGAAGGCCAGTAAATACATTTATAAGGACTCCACAGCTCAACTCTCAGTTACATATAGGGGTCTATTGTAACTCAGATTTCTCCTGTCCAGCTGTCAAGATCTTTTGTTCCTCCCATTTTCTGATTTGGAGGTTTTCAGCAGCCCTGCACACAATACAGGTACACACATTTCCATGCTGCCAACTGCCAATTGTAGATTCTTTTCTCACACAATGTCTTTCGGTTTCTAGCCTTCTTCCTGCAGCTTTCCTTTTTTCAGTGTTTTTCTTCCTTTTTTCCTTCAGCTCTTTTACTCCTATTCCTACCTTCCATGACATTGAAACCTGGCTAAACGTCCCCCCCCATCCCTCTCTAAACAGTTTCATATTCATTCATTCGTTCGTTCATATTGTTATAGCCACCCATCTCGTATATATGATTTTGGGTGGCTTACAAACAATTACAAGAAATATAGGTACTCCTAAACTTACAATCACAATTGGGACCAGAACTTCCATTGCTAAGCAAAGCAGTTGTTAAGTGAGTTGTGCTCAATTTTACAGCCTTTTTTTTTGCCACAGTTGTTAAGCAAATCACTGCAATTTAAGTGAATCGCCTGGTTGTTGAGCAAATCCAGCTTCCCTCGTTGACTCTGCTTGTTGGAGGCCAACTGGGGAGATAGTGAGTGGCAATCACCTGACCCAGGGACTCTGCAACTGTTGTAAATACACACCAGTTGCCAAGCTTCTGAATTTTGATCATGTGATCCTGGGGAATGCTGCGATGGTTGCAAGTGTGAGTACTGGTTGTAAGTCACTTTTTTTTTTCAGGGCTGTTGTAACTTTAAGTGGTCCCTGAATGAAAGGGGAGGGCTACCTGTATTAAAAACAACAAAAAGGAATGGCGCAATAATCGGCAAACAGGGAAATAAAACAATGTAAAAGCATGCATGAGCTACATACAATTCACAATCAAGGTAATCCTCTTCATCAGAACAATCAGTACAGCGACTGCAGCAGCTCTGTCACCTGACTGGGTCCTGATACTCTTGGCAAAGCTGTGTCTTCAGGACAGGAAAAGGGAGGAGAGACAGGGGCCAACCTGAACTCTGATGATTCCCGGGGCCGGTACCAGAGCAGACCAACCTCTCTTCCTGCATAGTGATGCTCCCCAGTTGATGGGACCCAAAGTATGTGTCTCCTGCTGGACCTGGTTGAATGGGTAAATGCAATTGGGGAAAGGCAATCCTTTATTTCACAAAGAAGAAGGCATTAACGTATTCTCCAAAGTAGGCCAGAGGGCAGTACAAGAAGCAATGGGCGGAAGCTTGTTAAAGGGAGATCCAACCTAGAAGTAAGGAGACATTTTCTGACAGTCAGAACAATTAATCAATAGAATAGTTTGCCTCCTGAGATCGTGCATGCTCCATCACTGGAGGTTTTCAAAAATAGACTGGACAACCATTTGACCAGGATGGTGTAAGGCTCCTGCACTGAGCAGGGGGTAGGACTACAAGACCTCCAAGGTCACTTCACGCTCTATGATTCTATGCTTTTAATAGGAAGGGCTCTGTTTTGTCCTTAGTGTGACCCTGTTAAATCTTTCAGGGGGATGGAAATGATAGAAAACAGCAGGGTGTTTTTTTTTCTTTCACAAGCATCCTTTGCAAAGGAGCTTGCTGCTTGAACGGCTCTCCAAATATTCTGAGGAACTTTATAGGACAGTTAAAGCTGGGTTTTGTGCCAAATGTATTTTCCTCAGAGATAAATTAAAACAGCATTTCATTTCTTTTCTCTACCAATACAGTGCCTGGCATTTTCACACACATCAACACTGGAAAGGACTTAAAACGTCTTCCTGAAGATTTTACAACTGATCTTCCTGCGTGTTGACCATTGATCAGTCCAGCAATTCTGTTGGTGGACCATGGGGCCTGCATCCAAGTGCAACTGCACAATAGGGTGAGCTGGTCGAAGGATCTAGGAGAGCAAAGTGTCCAAATTAATGCAGGCTTGGTTTTATGGTTAATCCTTAATAGCCTTTGGAAATTACATCCTTTTGCATCATTTTAAATAAAATTAACCATCACCTGGACTTAATATATGGCAGGACCAATGTGGGTGCCTGCATTCCGTATTTACAATTTGAAGTTCTGGTTTACCTGTCTTTGAAGCACACATGTTTTTTTGCAAGAAGAAAGTGGCAGATGCATTTATCAAATTCTGGAGATGCCCTTTGGAGGTGAATGAGTCAACAGATATATCTGTAGCTTCAACTGTCAGCTGGGTTGAGAAAGAGGACCAGTTGCATGCATGAGGTATGTTAAATCATCTCTGGCATTTCAAGAGGGAAGCTGAAAGCATTGACTCCTTAGACCACAGGGGAGCATCAACCTATGAAGCAAACAGAGAAAAGATTATTATTTTTTTAGCATCAAGACGCTGGTAAATCACTACAAAGAGATACCTAACACAGTGTCTGTCCTTGGAACTTAATGTTTCATTCCAGATCTTGATGAATAACAGAAGGGATTAGAATAACTTGTCCGAAGCACTGGGGATGTTAGACACTAAAAGGCACATTTTAGACACATGTTAGACACTAAAAGGCTATTTCATTTGGGGGTAGGTTACATTGACTCAAAAAGAAAACCATGAAATGAGCTATTCGGGAGTCTCTCCTCACAGTTACACATGCCCTTGTCACCTCGAGGATCGACTACTGCAACGCTCTCTACATGGGGCTACCCTTGAAGAGTGTTCGGAGACTACAACTAGTGCAAAATGCAGCTGCGCGAGCAGTTGTGGGCCTTCCTCGTTGTGCCCACATTTCATCAACTCTCCGCATGCTGCATTGGTTGCCTATTGGTCTCCGAGCCCAATTCAAGGTGTTGGTTTTTACCTATAAAGCCCTTCATGGCACTGGACCAGGATACTTACGGGACCGCCTTCTGCCATATACTTCCCTTCGACCGGTGAGAGCGCACAGGGTCGGCCTCCTCCGGGTCCCGTCAGCGAAACAATGTCGTCTGGCGGGCCCTAGGGGGAGGGCCTTCTCTGTTGTGGCGCCCACCCTCTGGAACCTCCTGAAGTCCGCGTTTCTCCGACTCTCCCGGCCTTCCGAAAGAATTTAAAAACCTACCTCTGCCGGCAGGCCTGGGGATGATTGTTGATTGTGGTGTGACTGAGGAGTATGTGTGGGGTTTATTTTTAATGTTTTTTTCGGATTTATATTGAATTGTTTATTTGTATGTTGTGAGCCGCTCCGAGTCTGCGGAGAGGAGCGGCATACAAATCCAATAAATAAATAAATAAATAAATATTCTGAAGGAAAATATGTGGTTAGAATTTTCTAGTATGTTCTGGGATATACAGACACTAGCACTGATGATGTTACCTAGTTGGGGTAACGAAATGTCTGCAAGAAAACAGAGCACCCAGGACCCCTGATATACAGACAGTCCTTGGCTTACAGCCAATTTTTTTAGTGACCGTTCAAAGCTACAGCGGCACTGAAAAAAGTGATTTATGACTGTTTTTCACACTTACAGCCTTTGCAGCATTGTCACGTGGTCAAAATTTGGACGCTTCACAACCGGTTCCTACTTAGGACAGCTGCAGTGTCCCAGGGTCATGTGATCAAAATTCAGACGCTCGGCAACTGACTCATATTTATGGCGGTTGCAGTGTCCCGGGGTCATGTGATCACCTTTTGCGACCTTATGACAAGCCAAGTCAATGGGGAAGCCATTGATTAATTTAACAACTGCACTGATTTGCTTGATGACTATGGCAAGAAAGGTCATAAAATGGTCAAAACCCCACAACAGCTGTCTTGCTTAGCAATGGAAATTTTGGGCTCAGCTCTGATTGTAAGTTGAGGACTATCTCTATTATAGGAAAGTGCCTGAGGGCCGATAAAGCCTCAGGTTCTACTCTATCATGCCTTCAATGCCAAAATTTGGGCAATTATGATTTTCTGTAGAGACTCTTGATGGAGTGATATATTGCAACTCCATGGCTTGCAGAAGGCTTGGATTTCAACTATCATCACTTCATTTCATATGGTTGTAGATTATGAACGTTGAAGTCCAAAACTTTTGGGAGGGTCCCAAATTGAGGAAAGCAGTATTAGAGCTTTTTTTCAGTCTGGGTCTTCGGAAAGAGAGGATGATTATTAAATCAGCTTAAACTTTCTGTGATAGAACTTCCAGATGCAATGGGAGTCTTCATAGCCCCTTCCAACAAAATTATTTAAAAAGGAGATCAGGTTTGGTTGGAAAGGAGTATAAATGCATTTATTATGCAGCTGATGTTGTCAGCTATAGTTTTACAGCTTCAAGGGACTTGCATGTTTGTTCAAACTGTCTGCTGATGACCTTCAAAAATGAGCAAAGGTATTTTTTTTTTGAGTCTTTAAAACAGGGCGATATGCATCAATGCACTTACAAGATGGGAAAAAACAGAAGCACTCTTCAGCTATTTCATTATTTCAGAAAAGTAATTATAGGTTTTACGTAACAAATTATAGTTCCCTTTGTCTGTGTTCTAAGCAAGTAGCATTTGTTATCTCAGTACCACCAACTCCAGACTAATGGGCAGTATTATTGTTGTTGTTGTTGTATTGTACATCTCACATTGATGCGCCCAAAAGTTTTTAATTGAGGTGACTTGTAAATCTATTGCCTAGATTTCATTTGAATTAGCAAAATTCATTTGTTATCCATGGATTTGCTAAGATCAGATTTGGAGTTGCAGAAATGATTCCAGTGGAATTTAAAAGAGGGAATTTGAAAAGGGGAAGTTCCACATTCCCATCTTTTAGCATACAAAAAAATAGGGATGGCTGTTTGTGTGTCTTTTTTTTTTTTAACTTCAACCATGAATCTGAGTTTGACTTATGTGTACCCCCTTTATATTTCCCTTCTATTAAATTAAGGCCACTTAATACACTTCCTAAATATTATGCTTAAAGGAATGCAGATTTTAGGACTCTTCCATACAATCCCTTTGTGCCAGTCCTTGTCCTTATACTGTCATCGCTCTTCTGCAGCTATTAATTTCTGGCTCAGGTAAAGTGCAGGAGGAAATGCCACAAATATAGTTTTGCAGCATTAATTAACTGTTTTTTATTGATCTGAACTTTTGCCTTGCCTCAGTTCTCAGCTCTCCATTCTCCCTGCTCCAGGAGAGTAAGCAAATGCATTACTGCAGATATAAGAAAGAACCCTTGTATTTGTTATTTTCCCCAAAATATTAATTTTTTTTGATTACTTTAATGTCAGGACCTTGAGTCAAGCTGGGAATTTGGAAATTTGAATATTTGTTTGGATGATTGGCAAATGCTGAGAAAAAGGATGCATTCTAATATTCTCTTTTTCATTTGCTTCAGATGCAGATTAAAATAGGCTCAGGAAAGCAGCCTTTCCTTGTACGACTTAAATGGTTCCACCTATGACAAAGTTCTTATGGGGAAAAAAAAGAATAGGTGCCTAATGAAGTATTAAGTATTATCTCTTATCTGGACAGGGAGGCCTTGCTCACAGTCGCTCATGCCCTTATCACCTCGAGGATCGACTACTGCAATGCTCTCTACATGGGGCTACCCTTGAAGAGTGTTCGGAGACTTCAATTAGTCCAGAATGCAGCCGCGCGAGCAATCGTGGACTTACCTCGGTATGCCCACATTTCACCAACGCTCTGCGAGCTGCACTGGCTACCTATTAGTCTCCGCTCGCAATTCAAAGTGTTGGTTATTACCTATAAAGCTCTACATGGCCTAGGACCAGGTTACTTGCAGGACCGTCTTTTGCCTCATACCTCATCACGACCGGTCAGAGAGCACAGAGTTGGTCTTCTCCGGGTCCCGTCGACCAGTCAATGTAGGCTGGCGGGCCCCAGGAGAAGGGCCTTCTCTGTTGCGGCCCCTACCCTCTGGAATCAGCTCCCTCCGGGGATTCGGACCGCTCCCACTCTTCTGGCCTTCCGAAAAGAATTAAAAACTTATTTGTGTCGGCAGATCTGGGAATGATTGGTGTTGAATGTTGGATGAATGTTTTTTATTAAAAAATTTGGGGTATTGTTTTAACTTTATGATCATCTTAATTTAATTTATATTAGACTTATCAAATGCGATTGTTATTTATCTATGTTGTAAGCCGCTCTGGGTCCCCTGGAGAAGAGCGGCTTATAAGTCTAATAAAATAAAATAAATAAATAAATAAATTTTACATTTAACTTAAATAATTTTTTCATCTTCATTTTATTTTTTACTGTCTGATGATGACTGCTTTTTAATGTGCTAGAATATTTTGCTATATTAGCACTGAACTCAGATTAACTCTAATTATTTCCCAGTTCCCACGCATAGCTTGAAACATTGTATATGGATAATATTTATTGATACTTGGCAATGCTAAACATCTTTGTGGAACATTTTACTCCTATGCTAGATTTCTTCTTAGTGATCAATACAGATAGTCCTTGATCAATGATCACTCATTAGTGATTGTTTAAAATTACAAAGCACTGAACAAGTATACTTTCAACTATTTCTTGAAGTTGCAACTATCACAGCAGCCCCAAGATCACGTGATTGCAATTCGGCACTTGGCAACTGGCTTGGACTTACGACAGTTGTAGCATCCTATGACCATTGCCATTTGTGATCTTCCCTGCTGAATTACCAAAAGCAGTCAATGGACAAGTGGCAGGAAAGGCCACAAATTGCTACCAGAAATTGCTTTTGTTCTCAAAAATAATTTTTAAGAACATAAATTCATGGATTTATAATACTAGAAAAATCCACCAAATCTAATTGCTGCTCAGAGTAGGAATTCAAATTAAACCATCCCAGATAGAGGGCTATACAGTCTTTGCTTGAACAAATATCCCCTTTTCCACCAAACAATATAAAAAGCACAACAGTAAAATAAAATAAAATAATAAAATAAAATAAAAGCAGCAAAACACAAAAATAATATAAAACCTATAATCAAAATATAATTCAAACTGGTATATACAAATCCAACTATCAAGAATCTTTGTTAGGCCTGCAAGGAAAAAATTCTCTTAGTTGCATTTTTAAAAACATGTGTGTTTTTAATATAAAGTAGAATCTGCTATCTGCTATCATGAAATATGTAGTTCATAATTTCAAAAAGTGACGATATTAATCTCTTTCAAATTAAATAGAAGGTACATAAAAATATTCTTTAGGTTGCAGGCATGTAATCTATTTCTGCAATTAGGACAGTACATGTCAAAAATGTTTTCTGACGAGTGTCCAATTAATAAAATGCTAAAGGACTAGAAAGTTTCATAATGGATACTAACTGCAGTATTAAGAGTAGTCTCTTGCTTTCAGCCCCTGGGCAATTATTTGGCATTCAGAATGAAAAAATGAAAAATAATTAGCTAGTGATTATAGAAAGTGTAGGAAGACAGCATCCCCTCCAGAGAAGGAACTACTTTGGGGGATATTAAAAAAAATATCAGAATATATTTCTCCAAAGGAATAATAGAAAATTTTAGGCAGAAACCACCTCCCCACAAGTCTCTCTGCCCCAAGCAGAAACCAGCTCTGTAGAAATGCAGATTTGATAATCCTTTCAGAAAGACTGGAGCCAGGAAGCTCGGAGCTGATGGGATTAGAAAGACAAAGATCCCACACCCAAAAATCTAACACAGGACATAGCCATCAGCCACAGCCACAGGGAAGCAGGACATGACCTTTAGGACATAATAAGATTAACCCACCACTATTAGAATACCAAAAGGACATGCTCAAAAGCTCAGGTCAAAGTTCATGCCACAGGAACAGGAACAACTCCAAACACAAAAGCCCAAGAAGGTATAAAAACCCACCACTCCCAACTCCATGTAGTCAGCTGCCCCAGAAATACATGCTGTGTCACTGAAGTTTCTGGTAAGTAAATAACAAGAATCTTCTTTCTAAAGCAGTCTCCATTTTGTTTATTCCTGGCTTGGACTGGACCCTGACGAAGATTTTTTTTTCAATAAAAGGAAAAGATCTGATAAAAAGCAGAAGTATGTTATTTATTCCATTCTTATTCTTACAAGGACAGGCTGTGAAAAAGTTTCACCCAGTCACCATTAAAAAGTGAAGGCATGAGGTTGTATTATACATGCAAATGATGCCTCTAGCAAGGTTAAAGACTGTCTCACTCTTTTCTGTCTTGCTGATTTCTGGCCAAAGTTTCTTCTCAAAGCCTCATCTACATGTCTTGCAGAAACTGTCTAGTGCCTTCTACCTTTTCACTCCCAAACACACTGAATTGCCTGAGAATTGTCTTCCTAAAGTACTGTCTACAGCTTGCACTTTGCCCAGCACAGCCATTGGCATTGTAATGGATCCATTGTTCCCAGTACTGATGCATATTTTGTCAGGAAATAGGGTGCCAATTGGGGTGGAAAGAACCATGCAGTTGGCATCTTGCAGATAGTTCCAGGATCTGCACAAACATAATAAACGGACCTAGCGTATGAGGCTTCTCTCTATGCCCTATATTCTGAGCACACTACTATCCAGATAGTCCTGGACTTATGACCACAGTTGAGCCCAACATTTCTGTTACTAAGTGAGATCACTTATTAAGTGAATTTTGCCCCATTTTACAGATTTTCTTGTCACAGTTGTTAAGTGAATCACCTCAGTTGTTAAGTTAGTGACATGGTTGTTAAATGAATCTGGCTCCTCCATTGACTTTGTTCGTCAGAAGGTCACCAAAGGTGAACACATGACTTGCCAGTTGTCAAGTGTCTGAATTTTGATCATGTGACCATGGGGACGCCGCAACTGCCATGAATGGGAAAAATGGACCTAAGGCATTTTTTTCAGTTCTGTTGTAACTTTGAATGGTCACTAAAAGATCTGTTGTAATTGGAGAACTACCTGTATAATCCAAGAGTGCACAAGATTCTTATAGGCCGGCGAGCACACACGCTCTTTCTTTCTCAGGCACAGAAGACATAATACTGAATGGAGATCCTGCAAGTTTTCTCCCTAAATCTAGCTTACAACAGACTGATGCAGAAAGAATAAGGGGTCCTTGGTGCTCTCTGAGTTTGTCTGTTTTCTTGCAAACGTTTCATTACCCTAACTGGGTAACATCATCAGCATTAGTCTAGCATCAAGGACCCCTCATTCCAACCCTGAGCTAAAAATATTCTCCTCTGTTGAAAACAGGAATAATATTCTAGCTTCCTCTTCCCTTTGCTTTATGTCAGAGAAAAGCAATAACTGTGTACACCAGGGGTTCTCAACCTTGGCAACTTTAAGACTTGTGGACTTCAATTCCCAGAATTCCTCAGCCAGCTGGCTGAGGAATTCTGGGAATTGAAGTCCACAAGTCTTAAAGTTGCCAAGGTTGAGAACCCCTGGTGTACATCTTCCCTTAATGTTTGTAGACAACAAGTGCAGAGAAGGATACGTGTGCTATACAAATTGATTCTGGGTTTTAATTTTCAGTCTCTACTACTTTGGATTTGATGACCTCCAAGGTCCCTTCCAACTTTACTACTACTACTACTACTACTACTACTACTACTACTACTACTACTACTACTACTACTACTACTATTCTTATTTATATCTTGCCCTGCAGTTGGTCTCGCAGATGGGAATTATGCAACAGGGAACACAATCATTTGCTAGAGACACATCTTGCATTTCTGCCAGGAATTTCATGAACCGTGTGTGGTATTCCCCCATCCTATTTTGCCATCGCAACCATCTTTGTGAAGTAGGCTGGGCTGAGAGTCCATACCCCCCAAACCACTTAATAGGTTAGGTGAGGGTAGAACTAAAATCACAAAACTGCACCTCACTTATTTGGCCATGTCATGCAGAGGAATTTATTTATTTATTTATTTTATTTATTTATTAAATTTTTATACCGCCCCTCTCCCGTAGGACTCGGGGCGGTTCACAACAGAATAAAAACATAAAAACAATAAATATTTAAAAATAATTAAATTAATATTAATACAAGGCTGTTGCTAAAAACCTGTTAAAAACCCAATTCTAAAACCCAAACAGCCTTGTTTAAAAATTTTAAAACCCGAGGAGATCTAGGCCAGGCCGGCTTGATTGAAGAGATGAGTCTTCAGTTCTCTTCTGAAGGTGCGGAGATCATGACATGTCCGGAGTTCTGGGGGGAGCTCGTTCCACAATTCACTGGAGAAAGCAATTATGTTGGGAAGAATTAGCGGTAAAACGAAAGCAGGCTGCCAAAGAACACGGTGGCTGGACACCATCAAAGCTGATACCAGCCAGAGTACAGAACAACTCAAAGAAGTAGTGCAAGATCAGAAGATGTGAAGAGACCTAGACCATAGAATCATCAAGGCTCAGAGACAACTGAATGGACAACATCATCATCATACCTGAACCTGGGTTTCTTTGGATCTAATTCATCACATTAACATCTACATGCTTTGGTTCCTTTAACTAGCAATGTTTCGGTTATTATTTTCTCCTGGGGGGGGGGTCAAGGGATGTCCCATCATCTCTCTAATCTACAGAGGTGAAGACATTTTTGGCTGTGATGGCAATCTTGCCTTCTTATGGCCAGAGCTGACTAATGCTCAAGGTCTTCAGCTAAAGGCACATTCCAGGGTCATGTCTTTTAAAAATATGAAACCTTTTGGAGAGGTTCCTTCCCCTTTCTCTGCAAGTCCCATATTGAAGCCAATTTGATTTAAAAATGCTACCCCCCCAAAGAAGAATCCACAGCCACACAAATGGTTGAGCTTTAGAAAGGGCAAAAACACAGAAGTCCAGGAATAGATATACTTTTCATCTTGTTTGCTTACCTATAGAGGAAATAAAGATCAGTATCAGAGGGGGAAAATTATAATTGACCTTAGGAAATTGCAGTTTGTCTCTCTCTCTGTGTGAACCTATGGAATGTCTGAGCTTTCTTACTAACTACTTTAAATAAACCTCTAAAGCTTCGCTTCATCATACTTATAAGCAACAAGCTATTCTCTCATGACCCAGAGCTGAAAGCTCCCTGTGATCTCCTTTCTGCTTAGTATTCCTCATGTCTTCCAATTTGTTCTAATGATATAATTTGTTCATAATTTGTACGCTTATATAAGAACTTGAAAGGACAGAAATGTATGTTCTCACAGAATTTCCAGGAGCCAAAGCTGGTGATCCTGTTGAGGTCCTTGTTGATCCTGGAATAGAAAAACTGACGAGTCATGAACACAATGCTTCCTACATGTGCTCTCTGGTGCTATGGAACCACATTTCTCCCTGGTTTTCTAGGAAGCCCATGGAATAAAACAGGCCATAAATAACAAGAGTAAAAGTCATGTGAGTTTTGCTAAGAGGTCAACTGGCTATGATTATGCCTACTACGTGGTGACTCATTTTGTGGTCTCCATTTCGCCATCAAGCATCTGTCCAGCAAAGCTCTTCAGAGGGGTGAAGCGCTTATTGTAGGGGTCTTCAAACTTGGCCCTTTTATGACTTGTGGACTTCAACTCCCAGAATTCCTCAGCCAGCAAGTCATAAAAGGGTCAAGTTTGAAGACTCCTGGGTTATTGTCATCTGCCCCAGACAACACACTGTTGGAAGATCTATAAGCCCCATTAAAGTAGATTTGCAAGACAACTTGAGGATAAAACCATCTGCATTTGTGCTTTAGACAAAATATATATTGCATTGTCTATTTATTACATGGTCTGTCCAATGATATGGGGTCACTTTCAGTTTATGAGGCTTAAAGATGAAGATGATTGCTAGGGCACCACATGTTCTCTAGACTTCTACCCATCTCATCATATTGAGATAGCCAAGCGTTTATTTCAGTCCCTTTCAATCTGGGTTCAGGTCTGGTTTGGGATAGAAATGCCAACGATTGCTCTGGCAGATGATCCCTTGGGGAAAGAGGGAATCTGTTACTCCTCTCTGATCCTCACAACTTTTGACACTGTTATTCATAGTACTCACTTAAGCCAATTAGGTGAGTTGTGGCACACTCTTACATTGGTTCAGCTTCTATTTGCAGAGATGGTCTTAAAGAATAATATTGGGGACTGTGGCTCCATACCTGGCAGCTACGCTGTCGCATGCCATAGGGCACTGCTTTGTCCCCAGTGCGTTTAACATCTAACACGGAACAACTTGGGGAATTCCTTGGGGCTTTTGGAGCTGGGAGTTATCAATGTGCAATGACACTCAGCTCTTGGGGAGACAGCGCAGGTTCAGATTAATGGCTGACTATAATGATGAGACGGAAGAGGATCATTAAATTGAGACTGAATCCCAGCAAGATGGAGACTGATGGTTGTCTGTTCTAAATAGGATTGCACGTTTTCAAAAAGAATGGGTACATAATTTAGAGATTTTCCTATAACCTGAAGGCTAAGTTGCTTTCCATGGATGGTTAGGCATCTTATCTATCACTTGTTTGCTTTCCACAGACATTCCTTCCTTCCTTCCTTCCTTCCTTCCTTCCTTCCTTCCTTCCTTCCTTCCTTCCTTCCTTCCAAGGTTGGTAAAATGAGGACCCAGATTGTTGGGGGCCATATGCTGACTCTGTAAACAGTTTAGAGAGGGCTGTAAAGCACCATGAAGTGGTATATCTGTCTATGTGCTATGGCTATTGCTACCTCATGAATGTTAAATTTCTTAGTAATGCCATATCTATATTGCAACAATCCAGATAAGCACTAGATTACAATAAAGACAGACGGAAAACATTTTCTTCGCTGCCATTTAGTGATCATCTTGAGTTTTGTACATGATATGCCTGAAGTTTCTATAAAACCATCCATAAATAATATAATTGTTTAAATATTCATATTTAGATATTTCATTAATGTGAATGAATGATTTCTCTCTTTCTCTGTGAAACATTCACACATTTAACTTCAGCTTCTCTTAAGGATCTTTCTCTTGACCTTATTAGTCTCCCAATTCTAAGCCTTCTTCTGAATGCTTCCTTTCTTTCCTGGGCTAGTTACAAATCAGTATTAATTGGCATGTTCTAATTGGAAGAAGGAGAAATGTAGCAATGAAACATTTGTCCTAATTACCAAAGGCCCACAGGAATACAATTATCTGTTAGAGATTTATTTGGGTTCCACTAATTACTTTTAAAAAAGTCATCATAAGAAACAAAGCTACTTTCACCAAGATTACCTGCTAGTAGTAGTAAGACACTCCAGCTTCTGTCCCTTCCCTGGAATTGTCATTTTTTCCACACTCAGTTTATATGGAGAACCCAGATTATTTATTTTTCTTTTTATGACTCTGTAATCCCTTAATTAGGGATCGAGTCAGGGTACCTGAGTGTTTACTGTCCTTCTTGACGCTTACATGCAGTTTGCAGCAGATATTTTCTCTTTGCGCCCTGAGGGAGAAACATTGATCAGTTCCTGTGATTGAACTCTCAACCTTCTGAGTGGGAGCGAGCATCTTCACTTGGCCACTTGGAAGAATCCAGAGTGTATTGTTGCATAATGTAGCATTTACTGATTTTCCTCCTAAATTAGATTGGTATTTATTATTATTATTATTATTATCATCATCATCATGATGCAGCACTGTTGCACCAGAAATCGTTTGAAGTTTTATACCTTCAAATGAAAATCTCCTATGCAGAGATTCTGCCTATTTTTATTTTGTTCTGTTCAGCATGACTGGAGATTAGTGACAGATAAGCCTTTAATTAATCATCTGTGGTCCTCTTGTGTCAGGTGCTACAGTTATTAGAACCTTTCAATTATTATTATTATTATTATTATTATTAATTATTATTATTATTATTTTCAAAAGAAAAAATAATGGGAAATAAGTAGTTAAAATGAACTCCAACCCTTAGAATAAAATGACTAATTAAAGACTACACTCTAGTAATCCCCCACAGATACAAAGGATTTTTTTTCCTTTTAAAAAGCAGTATTGGTAAGTAATATTAATTATTTAATATTAGTGTAGAAAGTTTGCTGATCAGAACATAGCTATGTGAAAACATTATTAGAGAAAAGATTTTGACAGCTAAAATAAATTTTAATCTTTTGGGTTACAAAGGATGTTCCCATGTCAAATGTTCCATGAAGTAGGAGTTTTGCTAATGGAATGGAGTGGAGTGGAGTGGAGTGGGGTGGAGTGGAGTGGAGTAGAATAATCTTTAGCAACCTTGTTTATATTTCTTAACTTACCTTCTCTTTACTAATTACCATAAACAACAGTCAAACTTGGAAACCAATTTAGGGTCTCATTTATTTGTCACTGTATTACTGGTGTCCTCAGAATGAAACCAATCATTAGAACCAGTTCCTTGCTTTTTATTCCCAGAAGTGCTTTTCCAATGTACTTAATTGGGTCTGTAAGGGGGAAGTGTATCACAATACCAAAAGCAGTTTAACTGATATAGTTGATTAACCCTCTGAAGGTTACATTTAATCCAGAACAATTATGTAAAATTATTTACTGCCCTACCCCCAAATATGTCTGCAACTAGTATGCTTCCCCTGCCCCCTTCAAAATGCTAAATAGAAAGAACAAGCAAGTGTTCAATTATAGAATATAGTGATTTGAGGACCTTTTAATGTTTTTTTTGCTGAAGGATATTCTTTGTTGTTTTCTCATGACTTAATATTATCAGACATCATCTGCTTATTGTCAAAGTGATGTCCAGAACTTTGCTTGGGCTAAGGCTGTGTCCACAGTTTTTTATATTTTCACTGAAATTCAGTCTGATTTCTATACTGATATTGGACAACCATTTATATAGGGTTTCCTGGTTGAGCAGGGGCTGGACTAGAAGACCTCCAAGGCCCCTTCCAACTTTGTTATTCCATTATCTTGAATTATTGTAGCAGCCTGTTGGCTGGGCTACCTAAGTCTTCATTCTTCCCTTGTTTTGCATTCAAATTGTACTATTTATATTTTTCTGAGTCTTATTTTTCCCCTACCTATTTTTTTTCTGCCAGTCATTACAGTGACCTGGTATTCATGAAGGTCACAGGTATATTGCTGGTGCTGACACATCATGCCTGTACATGGACTCAATCATTTCAAAGACCTGTGGGTGGCTAGTGTGCATGATCTTGTTATCAGGTCAGGCATAACTGGTTTCTCAGCCTCCTAGAATAGTCATGACGTTTGCGAACCTTTTCACCTAGCTCTGTTTCTTTGAAATCAGCTTCTACCATGGTTACACTTGGAGTCAGATCTCTTTAAAAAGCACTAAAAATTCTACCCGCTCCCCCAGATCCCTATGAATTAATTAAAAAAAAACAACTTACATATTAATCTGAATTCATAATTGTTGACAATATTATGTGCTACAGGGGTGTCAAAACTGCCGGCCCGTGGGCCGGTTTCATCATATCGGATAGGTGCCCACCCCATTGCCGGCAATGGCGAAAAAGCTCCGATACATTGTGCGACGTCATGTGACATTGCGAGTTTGACATGCCTGTTTTAGAGATTCCTTATTTTGTTGTCATGGTTCCGACAGATTATGAGGTCATGACTGCTTATGTTAAATTATTAATTGTTATTTTATCCTAAGCTTGTACTGTGCTTAAGTTATAATTGCATGATAAATTGCTAGTAGTATTCCTGACAAGGCCCATCAGAATGGTGCATACTTCCCAAGCTGTTGCGTGTCTGGTGAATAAGGAAAGAATGATGTTGCAAAATGTTGTCTATGGAGATTTTCAATTGTCCTGGTCATGGTTGTCCCAAAGGTGCTTTTCCAAAACACAACTGGGCTTTCTTGGTTTTTTTCTTTGAAAATGTTTCGCTTCTCATCCCAAAAGCTTCTTCTTGCTCCCAGTGTAAGACTAACAGAACTTCCTGGAGAAAGTGAGTAAGGCTTGTTTATTCTCAGAACAATGTTTGACTCAATTATTATGCTTATGTGCTGCTAGAATGATCTGGGTACAGGCTAACCTGGATGATTGTGGGAACATGACTACTGAAAATTTGTATTGCCCTGCTGGAGCTCCTGAACAGACCTTTAACTTCAGGTTGATTTGGTACTTATGTGCAGAATTGATTATAAAGCCCCAGACAAAATTATTGCAGAGCATGTTTTGTTCTAGTTATGGTAAGGCAAGAAGTAAATCCATTATGTAGAAGATTAAAAGAGCAAAAGAATACATATTTTAGAAAGTATTCATTTTACTGTGCCTCAGGAAAGAAGCTGGTATGAGTTTCTGCTTCAGAGAGGGGAGGAGTTGGCTGCCAGTACAATTGCAGGAGTGAGACATAGAATTGGAAGGGACCCTGGAGGTCATCTAGTCCAACCTCCTGCCCAAGCAGAAAACCCTATACCATTTCAGACAAGTGGTTGTCCAAGCTCTCCTTAAAGACCTCCAGGGTTGGAACACCCACAACTTCTAGAGGTAAGACACAGAGAAGGGCACCGGGATTCCTTTTTCTCAGACCAAACATGGATCTTTCATCTTTCCTGCACCTTTCCTCCTCGTTCTCCTTGCTTGCTGGATGTCATTGCTGCTGCCCCAGCAGCAGTAGCGCAACAAGAACTTACTGTCACATCTGGCTCAAGCATGAATTCTTCCAAATGTGGTAGTTAACAGTGGTTTACTGTTGGGCCCGCAGATGCCACTGCCCAGCAAGCATGGAGTTCCTTTGAAGAAAGTTGTAGCAAGGAAGGCAATATATTTGCACTTGATTTTGAGGGGCTGCAAGGAGGCATGAGGATGAAGCAGGAAAGAGGAAAATGGGGCAGGGAACCAAGATAGATTACTGGTGGGAAGATTGGCATGGTGGGAGTTGATGGTAGGCTAAGAACATGCTACTGATGGGTCTGTTGATCTCGGGGACAGTATCCCCCAAGATCAATATTGTCCTGAGCTATGTTGCCTTGCAAAGTTTTGGTCTTTCTGTCTGCCAAAGCAGGGATAGGGATATTTCCATGGAGGCACAGAGTCTTAAGGAAGTATGCACAGGGTCAGTCCTGGGTTGAGTCCGGCAGGTCATTGCCTTTCTTCAGGTTCTTCTTCACGTGACCCAGCATGTTTACCTAGTAGGTTTTCTTCTTTTTTCTAACTGAAAACACTAATGTCCTCCCACATCACCTTGATCCAGGTTCAGTCTACCTTTGCAACAGGCTGGAATGAGAAGGTCTCTTGCTGTGAGGGGTCAGGGGTGCATAGATGAGGTGAAGGACATGCACAAGTAGAGAACATCAAGAAGAGGACTTTTGGCCAAATGCACTTGAATTACCGTAATAAATCATTACAATGCAAGACTGAATAATGAATTATAGAAAATAGCTGTATTTTTCTGAACTGTGCTCTAGTGATAATCTAGTGATAATTATATCTAGTGATAATATCATTAAGTATAAAATGTAGAGTATTAAATAAAATGGGGAAAGGAGAATTTTAATGTTGTTTTAAAAAATGCATTTTTCTTTTTTTCAATCATCTTTAAGCTCATTGCTTTAAATATTTAAGTTGTTTTCCCTCTCTCTTGCCCTAGATTAGCAGTTTTCTTCCATCACATAGTTTTGTTTTCATTCGTATGCCGCCGATGTGGTTATTTGTTGAGAATTTCATTAATATAAAGAGATTGCAAGAGCGTCTCAAATTATGAAGAGACCCAGGGAAATTAATTCCCAACCACACATGCACAAAAGCAGGCACATTTCATTATCCTGCCATGATACTGAACGATTAATGATGAAAATAATGCTGAACTCAGGAAAAAGTAAACAAAAATTATGAGTATAATTGTGAAGAACTAGAGCACTCTTCAACAGTAACCTTAGTCCTGGTGAGCTAAGAAATGAAGACAAAATAAGTCTAGTATGAAATGCTCAGGACACCAGGAGCTTAATGACTGCCATAAAACAAACAAACAGCAAAACTCTAGATTGTAAGGGGAAAGATAGTGACTTGGCTTATTCGAGACGAACCAAATAACCTTGGAAGGAAAAATGAATGGCCAAATCAATAAACCAAAGGATTAATTTGCTTCAGGTTTTTTCTGCCTACACAATACCTACATATCGTCCTTACTCTCCACAATGTACCAAACAATTCTGAATATGAAGATATCCTCTGTTTTAACAGCCATCCAGTTCAATTTAATAATAGAAAATTATAGAAAGGGAGAGTAAATTACCTGAAATTTTCCATTATGAAAAAAAATGTGTAACAATTATTGTAAAATACTTTTAGCATATGCATATTATATGTATACCAATGAAATATTTTTTCCTTTCTTTTGGTAATGTATTTCTCCTTTTATGATGAATGAGTAAAAACTGTCTGTCCATCACAAAGATAAATCTGTGGCCTATTCCCTAGGTTGTATGAAATCTATATAGAACGGGATTGTTTTAAGTTTATCCTGTGATAAAATAGTTAATTTCTTTTCCTCTCTTGTTAAAGATAGAAGCCTCATGGTTTGTCCACGTGGATAACCCTTCTGGAAGATTCCTCTCCTGGATTGTGTCTTAGATTTCTTTCAATAAATATTTTCAAACATATATCAGCTTCACTAGTGTAATGTTTGCTATGTAAATAGGAGTTATAGTATAGAGTGATTTTGTGCATTTTTCCCTAGATGTTAAACTCCTTGTAAATACATACAAGATAGCAGACTTAATCATGGGATTGATATGGAAATGTTGGACTAAATTTAGACGCAAGCTGTCTTATTATGAAATTTATCTGCTGCCCATCTCATATCCAATGACTCTTTTGAAGACTTTTGAAGTTCTTCATTAAATTTATGAGCAGGGGAATTGAGAAGATGATTCTTTTGAATTTCTCCAGAGGGAAGAGAAATTTTCCAATAATTTCCCAAGGATATGATTCCACTTTAAAAATGACTAGTAATTAAAAAAAACCCAAGTGGATGAGTTCCATTATGACGCCGTCTCTTTAGATCAAATCATGTAAAATTAGGGAGGCTATAGAATGCTGAAAAGATGATTGTGCAATAAAAGATATGATAGTCTTGTGCATTCCTGGGCCACCTTGTAATTAAATACTGTAAATGAAAAAAACACCATAGTCCATGCACATGAGAATACCTCTGAAATTCTCTTGAAGGCCATTTCAAAAGCAAATTCCCTTTAATACAGCTGAAGAAGAACCAGCAGAAAAAATGCAGAGAATTTCTCTGCCTGGCACTTGAATAAATACACCTAAGGAACAAGTACTATCAACATGCTGAAAATGATTACTTATTGTATTTGGCTAGGAATATCAAAGCATTTGTTGAAGACAGCTTTCAAGGGAAATTAAGTGATCTTTTAGGCAGCAATTCCATTTCTAACATATGCTCACAATTCAAAATATGTAATCTTCAAAAAACAATTAATATGTCTGCTGCAAATCCGAGACGACATTTTCAAGAGAATAAATGAAAGTCGCAAACAGGAAAATAAATTTTGAATGAAAATTATTATACTCTCTTGGCTTCCTAATATTTCCTTAAAAAGATAGAAAATAAATGCAACACACCCAGATTTATTCACATGCCTGAAAGGGGAGGATGGGAAATAATAAACTCCGATCATTTGGGATTTGAAAGAACACCACTTAGAAATATTTTGTAAAATGGTACTGAAGTCACACAATGTGAATTTAGAAAGGAATTAAAGAAAGATGGAGTGTTTTGATGCAAACAATCTCAATTGATGATGCCCTCTGATTTTAGATAAAATACCTCTTCCCTAAAGATGTGGAAGACTGCCCTCTTCTAAAATAGTAGTGTAACAAAATGCATGGCAAGATCACTATTGGGCACCCAGTTATTTGATGATTAAATTATTTGCGGAAATGCTGACAACCAAATACTAGTAGATTGTCGTGGGAATGGCTGCTGATCAGCTGAGGAATCCTTATCTACTGCTTTTACTAAACACAAGAAATGGAATTCTGCAGATTGTTTAAAGCCTTTTCTTTATGATTGGTGAATTTATCATCAAGTAGTTCCAGAATTAGCACCAGAGATTTTCAGATGGCTGGAATTTACTGTAATGTGCTCAAAAGGGCTTGATTTTCTCTTGGATCTGCTGAGCTGAACACTTCTTCTCAATTGGGAGAAAAACCTTTGTGAGTCTTCTGCCCAGTCCTTCCCCAGAGACCAGGGCTTTGCCAGCAACAGTCTATCCCCATCTTCCCTTCTTTGATCTTGGGTGAAGCTGCCATTTGCAACCAGCTGGGTCTTGCCTTCCTATTCTTGGGCCTTGGGTGGAGCTCTTGTCCATCTGGGTCTTCACATCCCTTCTTCCAGATAAGTCATCTGTGGACTTTTCTTCTCCTTTCCCAACCAGGAACCAACAACTGTTCCACATACTTAACTTCTCTCTCAAGTTTTTTTTCCCTCCAGCCAAAATCATTCCAGGCACAGACCTTTTCTCTCCTTTCTTTCTTTCTCTTCAATTTTTAGGCTAGACCACTGGAATATCCCCCAGCAACTGAGGAAGTGGGAGTCCTCTTAGGACTCTAGACCCTAACATCTATATACAAGGTGGGACCAATGGGACTTCTGTCTCAAAATCTTCCCACAGTAGCCCTAGCTAGGAGCCAGGTCAGCCCATTACACTTTGTGACACTGCAGCTGCCCTTCAAGGCCAGAATTGAACTGCTTTTCCTTTTTTACTCACTCCAATGGCTGGCTAATGCCAGCAGAACAGCAACCACATTAGTCACTCAAGCCCATATACTACAATCCAATTTCTCTACTTTGAGACATTCATCCTGATATCACGTGCATGAAAGTTTTATCATCTCAGTTCTGGGACCCGATGAAAAGCTTTCAGTGCAAAATGATTCTTCATTGCATCCATACACATCCAAGGCAGAGATGTCTACTACACAAAATTATATATTAAAACTGTTTGGCTGAACCATAACGTATGTATTTTTAGTTTGTATGCATTAAAATTTGATAATGTGTATTATTATGAATAAATAAGTATGATACACCCAACAGTGTCAGTGAGGTGGTAAAAAAAAAAAAGCAAAATGGCCCATGTAGCCCCGTGATAAAAGCCTTGCCCCTTTTGTACAATGTGAACACATATATCAAAGGAGCAACACTTGCATTGTGATGCTATTATTTCCATTATGCTTTTTTTGACTCTTTTCCTATAAATGCTGCTTCTTTTAAGGACATAAAAATGACAAGTTAATTCTATTTACCATATTTCCTAATTCAAGCCATATATGAACATCCAAGAAGCATGTAAAATTCATTTTTGTAAAAGGCATTTGTAAAATTTGTAAGAAAAAAGTGAAGGAAATGATTGGTCCATTAGTGGGTGAAAGTGGCAAGAAGGTAACAAGCAACAGGAAGAAAGCAGAACTATTTAACTTGTTTTTTGCATCTGTCTTTACACAAAAAGAAAAAACAGACCAACCTATCAAAAATAGTGCCATAAAAAACAAAATAGAAATACAAGTTAAGATAGGCAAGAAAATGGTAAGTGAACACTTGTCTAGCCTAGATGAGTTCAAATCACCAGGACCAGATGGATTACACCCCAAGGTTCTTAAGGAACTGGCAGATGTGATCTCAGAACCACTGAACTATATTTTTCAAAGATCCTGGAGCACTGGGGAACTACCAGAGGACTGGAAAAGAGCTGATGTGGTTCCCATCTTCAAAAAAGGGGAAAAGAAGGACCCAGGAAATTACAGACCTATCAGCCTGACCTCAATACCTGGGAAGATTCTGGAAAAGATAATCAAACAACGAATCAGCGAACACCTACAGGCAAACAAAGTCATTACTAAAAGCCAACACGGGTTTGTCAAAAACAGATCATGCCAGACAAATCTTATTGCATTCTTTGACCAAGGGACAAAATTAATGAACCAGAGGAATGCTGTGGATATAATTTACTTGGACTTGACAAAGTAGACCACAACCTACTTGATAAGATAGAAAAATGTGGGTTAGACAGCATCACCACCAGATGGATCTGTAGCTGGCTGACTGGCCATACTCAGCGTGTGGTCCTCAATGGAACCGCATCTACATGGAGGGAAGTGTGTAGTGGGGTGCCCCAGGGCTCTGTTCTGGGCCCAGTGCTCTTCAACATCTTCATCAATGATCTGGACAAGGGGATAGATGGGGAACTCATCAAATTTGCAGACGACACCAAGTTGGCAGGAATAGCCAACACTCCAGAAGACAGGCTTAGGATACAGGAGGATCTGGACAGACTTGAACATTGGGTGCTATCTAACAAAATGAAATTCAATGGTGAAAAAAGTAAGGTTCTACATTTAGGCAAGAAAAACCAAATGTACAGGTATAGTATAGGGCAGTGTTTCTCAACCTTGACAATTTTAAGGCATGTGGACTTCAACTCCCAGAATTCCACAGCCAGCACTGCTGGCTGTGGAATTCTGGGAGTTGAAGTCCACATGCCTTAAAATTGTCAAGGTTGAGAAACACTGGTATAGGGGGTACCTTGCTCAATAGTAGTAACTGTGAGAGGGATCTCGGAGTCCTAGTGGACAATCATTTAAATATGAGCCAGCAGTGTGCTGCAGCTGCCAAAAAAGCCAACACAGTGCTAGGCTGCATTAACAGAGGGATAGAATCAAGATCACGTGAAGTATTAATACCACTTTACAATGCCTTGGTAAGGGCACACTTAGAATACTGCATCCAGTTTTGGTCACCATGAGGTAAAAAAGATGTTGAGACTCTAGAAAGAGTACAGAGAAGAGCAACAAAGATGATTAGGGGACTGGAGGCTAAAACATATAAGGAACGGTTGCTGGAATTGGGTATGTCAAGTTTAACAAAGAGAAGGAAGTGTGGGGACATGATAGTAGTGTTCCAATATCTCAGGGGCTGCCACAAAGAAGAGGGAGTCAAGCTATTTTCCAAAGCGCCTGAAGGCAGGACAAGAAGCAATGAGTGGAAACTAACCAAAGAGAGAAGCAACCTAGAACTAAGGAGAAACTTCCTGACAGTTAGAACAATTAACCAGTGGAACAACCTGCCTCCAGAAGTGGTGAATGTGCCAACATTGGAAGTTTTTAAGAAGAAACTGGACAGCCATTTGTCAGAAATGGTATAGGGTTTCCTGCCTGAGCAGGGGGTTGGACTAGATGACCTCCAAGATCCCTTCCAACTTTATTATTATTATAAAACAGATTTTTCTGTTTTAGTTCATTTTATTATAAATAAGTGTGGACCTTTAAGCCTTCCTGAAAATATTGGTCCTATATTGAAAATATAAGAATATTTTCCCTGATAGCTGAAATATTACATAATCCACATAATTTTCTGTTGTCATTATTTCAACATCTGTAGTGTGTCTAGTGATATAAACCGTGCAGTCTGCTTGAAATATCCATCAGTGCAAAGTTGAATGCCAGTTCATGCTGCATTAATTCTATGAATGTACATATTCCCAAAGATCAATTGTGCCACTCAATAAAAGCAACAACATATACAACTCAATATTAATAACATATTGGATTATATAAAGAACCTGTTTCTATGAAATTTAGCTAATTATCAGCTATTGGCATAACATCACAGTCACCAGGTTTTTTTTTTTTTTAAATTCAGAACCTGAGCAAACGGGAAAATGAAAGTGCATGAACTTGGCAACAGGGATCCAGGTGACTGGGAACTCGGAAATTACTAAAAATGTGTGATGACATATTTGATTGGATCGACCTTTTTTTCCAGTAGAGAAGTATGCTAGATTTTAAATTACATGCTTTTACAAATCCCTTGTTTACCTTTCTTGAATCATGAGTAATGTATTGGATGCATGAAAAGAATGTCAAAGGTCCAGAAGCTTTCTTTCTTAACAATAAAAATGAGTTACAACCTTCAAAAGACTGAAGATCTTCTAGTTATTAATTTATTTATCACATGTACAGTATAAGCTGCGCCTATATACTAGGATTCTGGGTGGCAAATAATACAGGGTAAGGAGTTAAAACTGTAGTTAAGTCCAAAGAAAGTAAAAAAAAAATAAACATACAAAAGGATAAACTGGGGGCCTGCTGGAATAACATGAATTTAATTTACCTCACAAATATCTGGAAGGAGGAGGCCATCCTTACCACTAGGGGTAACGAAAAGGACTACCACTGAGAAAGCCTCTTGTCCTACTTCTCATGGATCTTATCAAGGGGAGGTAGGTTGGCTCAACATCTCTAGACGTTTGTACTAGCCAGCCACATACTAGCTTGCCAAGATATTGTTCAATACAATCCAGTATAGGGCCAAGAAGGACTTTAAAATGATGGCTAGCACTTTGATTTGGGTCTGAAGTCAAGTGGCAGCCAATTCAATTACTTCAGAATAGAGATAATTTTACTTACAGCATTGTCTTGTCAGGAATCTTATTACCAATTTTGAACCAGTTAATGATTTGGCTCTCTTTGGAGACTGCTTCTAATGTTGAGCTTAAACTATGTGGCATGAAATAGCATCGATAGGTCTAAGATCACGGTGGGTGCATTGCACCATCCAGTTTTTGACAATTGTCTACTGGAGTGTCCAAAGTTGTTTCTGTCCTACAACTGGGTCTGAAACTTGACTGGAAAGAATCAAGATAAAATAGTATTGTTAAAACTTCCAGTATTGTCTGAGATTGAACTGCTACCATGTTCTCCACAATCCTCTTCAGAAAAGGATGCTAGAGACTGACAAAATGTTGTCAATGTAGACTGAGTCAAAGAAAGGTATATTCAGAAATTAAACTATTGTGTCCGCCTGCCATGGGCAACATCTTGCTCTCTTTCAAAGTATTTGATTTCCCAAATCCAGCTGCACACATACTTGCCTGACCACACAGAGGAGACAGGAAGAGTACTGGTCAAGATTACTGATAGTAGCATTCTAACCACAGAGGACCCTGTCTGCATCTTCAGATTCCATGGTGCAAAAGAACTCTAAATAATTTCATGAACATAGCTCCACTTATTGCTGTGTAGACTACCGGTATGTCAAATCAGTGTCCAAAGCAAAGCAGACATGAGCAACTTTATATGATAGGAAACTCACAAGTTTTATTTGGCTGTTAAAAAAAACTCCCAAGGATCTGGCTGGGGTACAACGCAGACATTTGCTTACACCACTGGTTGCCTCAGAAACTGGGATTACTGTTGTCCTTATTGTTGGGCACCTTATCTGACATGTTTGAGATCTTTTCCAAATAATTTTCTTGATGAGTTTTTTGCGGAGTAGGTTGCTGATCTTATTGATGAAATGGGACCACTGCAGCATGAATGTCATGAAACCATACAGGATGATCTAGTTTAGTGATGGCGAACCTTTTAGAGACCAAGTGCCCAAATTGCAACCCAAAACCCACTTATGTATCGTCAGGTACCGGATGGGTGTGGCTGCGGTGGTAACGGCAGACTGGGTGGGACTAAAAAGTTCAATCAATCAATTCCAACTTTGTAAGATCTTTCCCCCCCCTGCAAGAAGTTGAAATTGATTGATTGAACCTTTTTTTTTGCACACGGTGGGGGCCTACGACTGGGGCGATGGCATGCGTGCCCACAGAGAGGGCTCGGTGTGCCACCTGCGGAACGTGTGCCATAGGTTCGCCACCACAGACCTAGTTAAAAGAAAGGCTTATGGTTACCTCAAAATATTATGGTTGTCATTTTCTACAGAAATTTTAACATAACATTAAATGTTTGCGCAATGTACTGTTTGATTTTCCATATACTATATGCTCTAATTTAGCACTTATGAAAAAAGTATGTTTATTTCTTTTTGATATCAACCATCTAGTTTTATTTTTTCTGTTAAGACTGCAGTAATTGTTCTTGTAGTCAAATCAGTATCACCTCCTGATTGACTGTTTATGGGATTAACTAAAATAAAGTGTATACTGGCAATGAAATCCTGAGCATGCTTACTTAGAAATAAATCCTACTGAGTTTGATGAGTCTTACATAAATACATTTACATAAAATTGAAGCCTAAAACTAGCATTTTGCATGAACAGAGAAATAATTAAATCTGCTGCAGCAAAACTACTATTATCTGCTTTTCTGATGGTTTTGAATCTACTAAATGGATTTAATTCCACTAAAGCATACTATAAGAATTAGTTCTGTCATAACATTATATGCATTTTACAAGCACAGCATTTTCACATGTTTAAAAATGTCTGCATACAAATCACAGCACCTGGCTACAAAAACAGCAGAATGCCAGAATTTTTGCATTTTAAACAAAAAAATCTAATAAAGCTAAGTGGTGGAATATAAAAAAATATTCTTGGGTTCTTGCTGCTAAGAAAAAACCATTAAGCCACAGTGGTAGGACTTCACAAAAATCTGACATCTTTTCTCACATATAGGTAGCCCTTGTTTAACATTATAATTTGGATGGGCAACTGTTGCTGAGCAACACGGTTATAAAGCCTGTGCCAACTTATGATGGAAATTGCAGTAGTTCTGGTAGCCATATATAATAACAGAATTATATACATACTTCCCTACGACCGGTGAGAGCGCACAGGGTCAGCCTCCTCCGGGTCCCGTCAGCGAAACAATGTCGTTTGGAGGGTCCTAGGGGGAGGGCCTTCTCTGTTGTGGCGCCCGCCCTCTGGAACCAACTGCCCCTTGAAGTCCGCGTTTCTCCCACTCTCCCGGCCTTCCGAAAGAATCTTAAGACCTATCTTTGCCGGCAGGCCTGGGGATGATTGTGGTTTGTTGTTTGAAAGTTGTACATGTGTTGGGTGTCTATTTTTAATATTTTGATTAGACTTAGATTCTTTGATGTTTTGTATATGTTGTAAGCCGCTCCGAGTCTCCGGAGAGGAGTGGCATACAAGTCCAATTAATAATAAATAAATAAATAAATAAATATGCCTGAATGCGCTTCCCCATTCTTTTTATCTTTGTGTGAATTAGGGAGGGCTTATCTGAGACATTTCCTCAAGTTTTGATTTATGGAATAGGCCCTAGTCCAGTGATGGCGAACCTTTTAGAGACCGAGTGCCCCTGCTCTGCCCCCCACCCACCCCCAGGACCACTCACCTTCTCCAGGCCTGCCACAGATCGCCCAGCAGTGCTATGGCAGCCACACCCTCTGCCCACGCCCTGCAGCATCAACTGCATGATGGGGTGTGAGGGCAGAGTCTTGTCTATGCTGCCTGGCCGCCATGTTCTTGGCTGTGCTGCTCCGTGTGGGTCACGCTCGAGGGTGACTCTCCTTCAGGGGGACTGCTGGAGAGGAGGGGGTCGCGGGGGGAGGCAAGGCTGGGGCAATGGCACATGTGCCCACAGAGAGGACTAAGAGTGCTGCCTCTGGCACCCGTGCCATAGGTTCGCCACCACTGCCCTAATCTCTCTTACCTGACCACAGTCTTGGCAAAGGATCTTCCCTCTGTCCTTCAAGGCCATTCCTTGTGCCAATAAAGAAGACTATTTCTAGGTCAGGGTTGAAATGAGGGTTCCTTGACTGGTCTCTGGCTGTTTTCTTGCAGACATTTCATTATTCAAACTAGACATCCCTCTGGGGCACTGATGATATTACAAGTACTCAAACAGCACCAAGGACCCCTCTTTCCCTGTGCCATCTATAGATGGCTGGCTCACTAATCAATCTCCAGATAAAAATGGCCTGGAGACTTGGCAACACCATTTCCTTCCTCCCCCCCCTCGCCTCTTGCTCTGCTACTGCCTTTTAAGTTTTCTTCAGGTTTTCTAATTGCCCTGGAATTACTGAAAATAAGAATATTTAAACGAGTCTATTTTGCATACTAGCTATTATGCAGATTGGAGAAGCTGTATCGGAAGTTTGGTGGAGAGAAAAGCACGGGCCAACTGATTCAGAGACTTCTCAACGGCTCCAGCTGCAATTCCAGAGTAATGGAAGAGGTATTTCTGAGGGAGCGGCAAGGATGAAGGTCTGAGGAACTCCGGCTTCTCAAACGAAGAGGCTTTCTCTGTCCTTCCTCAACGTGGCTTCCTAGGCGGGATATACATCATTCAGCACCCAGGGCAAACCGTACATCTTGAAACGCCGGTCTACCATTCCCAATCGTCAGCGGAGCAAACCTGCCAGCGCGCTTTTTTTAAAAAAAACAAAACAAAAACGTCCCCACACCGCGTTCTCTCCGCCGCCGGGCACGAGAAGACGTTCTCCTTCCCGCCTTTTTCATGGGCTGGCCAATTACGCCGCGGGGCGCGCGGGAAAACCGTTGGGCGAAGAACAGCAGCTCGTGACGCCACAAGAGAAACCCCTCCCCCCACAGACACTCCGCGCGTTCGAGCCCCGCCCCTTTTTTCGCTCGCTCGCTCGCTTGTTTTGTTTGTTTGTTTTGGGGCTGGGCGGCAGCCTGAGGCGGCGGGGTCTACGGAGCTGACGCCCCATTGCCTCTGGCTGGACCGGGGAGGGAGGTGGAAATATGCCGCGCAAGGAACCGCTGACCCCATTGCAAGAGAGGAGCGAGGCGGAAAGCTCCATGAGGAACTGCCGTGCGCCATGGAGACCAGATATCCTTGCTCTCTCTCTCTCTCTCTCTCTCTCTGCCTTTCGGTTCCCACGCGTGGCTGAAGAGCCCTGTGGGTTTAGCGGCTTTGCCGTCTGTGGAGACGGACGCTGCCCTATGAATTAGCAACTGGGCGAGGTTGTAGAGCCTAAACTTTCCTTCTAAACTCAGTGAGTTCATCGTTGCATGGGGAAGAAAGGTCCGCCGTGTCTTCCTTGACATCGAAATAAATACCTTAGTTTGCTTCTTATCCCTTGGGAGACATATTTCTCCCGTGTGCCGTTATCCCTCTTTAACAGGAACAATAAATACCTGCCATCCTCTTCTCTTTGAAGAAGGAGCATCGGGCAGCTTGTTAAGTGAGTTACTTGCTATTATGGTTGGTCACAGAATCAGCCAGATGTTTAGACTGGATTTTATTTTATTTTCCCCAGCCAGTCCTTTCCAAGGACATGGATGATCTTTACAGATAGTTCTTGACCAACAACGGTTTGTTTAGTGACTGTTCGAGGTTAAAGGGCATTTAAAAAAGCAATTTAATGACCATTTTTCACTCGACTATTGTTAGTGTCCCTGAAGTCATGTGATCAAAATTAGGACACTTGGCAACTGATTAATATTTATGACAGTTGCAGTGTCCTGGGGCCATGTGATCACCTTTTGCAACCTTCTGACAAGCAAAATCAATGGGGAAGTAGATCACTTAACAGCTGTGTCAATAAACAGTTGCAGGAATTTGCTTAATAACTGAGGCAAGAAAGATCGTAAAATGGGGCAAAATTTACTTAAATGTTTCACTTAACAACAGAAAGTTTGGCTCAATTGTGGTCATGTTGAGCAGTGCCTGTACTATTATTAGATTTGTGTGCAGCGTTTCTTATACATAAACTCAGTGTGGTGAATATATATGATACTCCTTCCTCTCCTATTTTCCCCAAAACAACAACCATGTGAGGTAGTTTAGACTGAGAGGGTGACTAACTCAAAGTCACCTTTCTGCCTTTCATGCCTAAGGGATCATTTATTGCTCTGATCACAGCTTTTTTTAGTAGAAACTTCCAATTGGGGGTGTGTGTGTGATACATTCCTTATTTCCATACTCTGAAACAAAGGCATATAAATTTAATAAAAAATCATTGCACTCTAAAGTGGGAGGAGAAAAAAATTGCTGTCTTCCAGATTATTTTATTTATTTTAGATTTTTCTTATCCTTAAGGTGACCAACTTTTTTACAATGAAAAGGAGGACACAAATAAATTGAAGAAAAAATATCGTAAATAAAAGAAACATTTTATTCATTGCAACAATAATACAGAATACACTATCATAAATGCATAATAAAAACTTTGTAACAATAACATTTTATATTGTAATTATGCTTACATGCTACACCCCCGCCCGCAGCCACCCCGCCAGCACTTCTGCCCCGCCGTGTAGAGCAGGCCCCGCAGCTCCCAAAGCACCAGCTGCGCCAGCTCCGGCCCCAGGGGGAGCAGCCCGCCAATGACACATCCCACCTGTAGTCGTCCCGCCAGCACCACCGCCCACCCTTCACAGCCCCGTGTAGAGCAGGCCCTGCGGCTCCCACAGCACAGGAGGCAACCGACCATCACCGCCCCTCACACACCCCCGCCCGCAGCAGCCCCACTGCCCCTGCCTCTTGCGCCCACAGCCATTACTACCCTAGCAGGGTCGAAGATCAAGAGAAAGTTACTGTGGTGTCGCCACTCCAGTCTCGTCCAGGTATCTTTGGGACTAACTAGGAGATGGTGTAGTTGGGTAGCAGGGAGGGGTGCAAAGTTCCTGCCAATTCGCCTTCGCTGCAGACAACTTACATGTGCAAAGTTTGCCGGCCGGGTGTTTTGGTGCACTCAGCAGCAATTCCTATTAGCTTTCGAAAGCCAATAGGAGTAGCACAGCTCATGCAAAAGTTGAAAAAAAAAACCATCAAAAAAGGTGTCGGAATGCCGTTCTGAGCGTTCTATGAGAAAAAAAAGCCCTGCAGATTAGTCTTCAAATATTGAAAAGGAGGACATGTAGGAGGACACTTTGAGGGAGGACAGAACTTAAAAAAGGAGGACTGTCCTCCCTAAAGGAAGACGGTTGGTCACCTTATATCCTATATTATTTTTTATAAATAACCCAATGTGGTCAATGTACCAAATACTCCTTATTTTCTCCACAACTCTGTGAGATGGGTTGGGTTGGGTTGAGAGAGAGTGATTGGCCCCAAGTCACCCATTTGACTTTCGTGCCTAAGGCAAAACTAGAACTCATAAGTCTCCTGGTTTCTAGCCTGGTATCTTGACCACTAGACCAAACTGGCTCTCTTATGTCCATAATACATGCTTCAGGGAAATAATCACCAAAAGGTTAAGAGTGCACTGTTGACTACATTATTTAGAATGTATTAATTCAAAGCTGGATTTTGGAGTGAATCATTCAAATGTCATTGATTAATCCTGTCTATAAAGAGGTATTTTTGTATGTAAAATGCATGGGTTTTGCTTCTCCTTTTCCAGTCTGTATAAACCATTGGCTCTCTAACCTCTTTGAAATACGTTTTTGTTATTCGCTGGCTGTAACCTTTTTTTTTAATTTGGCTATGTTTTTCAAGGTTCAATAGTTTTCAGCATTTAAAGTACTGCCATATATAATAAAGCATTCTTAACTGCTGTCCTATTGAAATGCCCATTTTAAGCATCTTGGAATCAGACATCTTTATATCTAGGTTATCTGCAGATTTAACAATTTGGTAGGTATGTATATTTCAGCTTGACACCAAAACAAAATGAGAATTATGATTTATATTTATTTCTGATTCCCTTAACCAGCTTTTCATTTACATGGTTTTTAAGCATTATCCACGACAGGTTTAGAAAAGGAAAGATTAATTTGGAAAGTACCCTGGAACTTCTTAATAAATTTGACATTCCTTTTGATTATATTCATGTGAAATACATTTTTAAGGTGAGAAATTATTATTTAATCATTTTAGAAGTAATACTAACATGCTTTTATTTTTAAAGATAAATATATAACATGCTAGATATTTACCAATTTAGTTATCATATCCTTCAGTGATCATTTGGGGCAGTGGCAATTATTTTGTGGGACAATTGTGTGTTTCTTACAGTGCATGTATGATAATTAAATATCAGAAAGAAACCTATAGACATACTAAATATCCATGGTAAATTGGTGGAATATCATGCAAGCAGTATTGGCACTGGCCACAATTTAAAATTATTGTATTAGTTAATTTAGTGCAGTAGCTGTATATATCCAATCATATATCCTAATTAGGAATGTCCAATTTAATTTCCTTTTGCAAAAACGATCATAGAGGTAGTCTGTATCAGGGCCACAGTACTGAGATAGAGTTGAGCAGTTGAGCAGTGCATGCTCAGTGAAGGTAATTTAGGGCTTTCTTTGCTAGCCAATAAAAGACTGGCATTGTGTTCTCTCTGAAGGGAAGTCCTAATCCACCTTTCCAGAAACAGACTGATTTGTGAACGTTGCCTTTTTAAGTGTGGTTAACAGTGATTTCATCAAACATGCACTAAAGTAACAGAGCTGTTGGTCTTTTCTACTCTAGAAGCCTCACTGCTTTAAAAGAGAATCACCTACTGAGGTGTTCTATCAAAAGAGTTTGGAGGTTTCAATATTTATAGATTGCTTACATTTCTTACTATAGGTGGTCCTTGACATACAACTACAATTCAGAACAGAATTTTGGTTGCAAGCAAGGCAAAAAGAATTGCACCTGATTGTATAAACTTTTTTTGCCGCAGTTAAGTGAATCATTACAGTTAAAAGAAGCAACATGATCATTAAGCGAATCTGGCTTCTTGCACTGACTTTGCTTGTGGAAAGCCAGTTTAGAAGGTTACAAATAACGATCATATGACCCCAGGATACGGCAACTGTTGTAAATTCAAACAGGATACCAAGAGCCTGAATTTTGATCACATGATCATGGGGATGCTGTGAAGACGTAAGTGAGAGGACTAGACATAAGTCACATTTATTTCAGTGCCTTTGTAACTTCAAATAGATGCTAAATTAATGGTTGTAAGTTGAGGACTACCGGTAAGCAACAATCCTCTAAGCTTCCTTTAAAACTTTACACCTCTGAAAGGATAGTATATCCACATTGTCACTTTGATGACATTGCTAAAATAACTGAAGGATAATTAATTAACCTTAAACTATTAACGATAACTGATAAAATTAAATATTTTAAAAATAATTTAAATATTCTAAATATTTCCTTGAGGTAAAAATCTTTTATTTGTAATATGTTCTGAAATAAAATATTCTGTTACGATAGAGCCATACTTTGTCTTACCTTCTGCGTGTTAGAAATATATGTGCTTTTAAGGATTTTTTTTTTAACAAAAATTTTTTGTTGAAAAATAGTAGCAGTCTTATAGCATGGAGAAATTAGTGCTAATGAAATCAGCGAGCCATATTTCTAGATAATAATAGATAGATAGGAGTCCTGGTGGAGCAATGATTAGAATGCAGAATTATCAACTAATTCTGCCCACAGTCTGGAGTTCGATCCTGACAGGCTGAAGGTTGACTCAGCTGAGGTTGGTAAACTGAGGACCCAGATTGTTGGGGACAATATGCTGATATTGTAAACCAGGGGTGTCAAACTGCCAGCCCATGGGCCGGATACGTCATCTGGAAGCTGTGCCCACCCCATTGCCGGCAATGGCAAAACTGGCCCGATACGTTGCGTGACGTCACGTGACGTCGCGAGTTTGACATGTCTGTTGTAAACCATCCAGAGTGCTACAAGGCACTATGGGGTGGTATATAAGCCTAACTGCTATTGCTGTTGCTATTGCTAGATAAAATAAGGAGTGCATTGTAGATAGTATGATTAATTTGTTTAAATGGCTAAATATAATCAACATAGTTTGGGATGAATTTCTTAAAAACTGGTTTAGATTTTACTTGTCAGAACCCTTAAAAATTATGACCTGGATCCATCCTAGTTAGACTAAAAACAGCAGATAGTTGTATTAAAGTGCAGTTGTCCATTCCTTGAGTCAGCAGAAAAGTATTCTAATTCTGCCACAATAATGAGGCCAGTTTTGTTACAGGACAGAGAAAGGAAGGTGATTTCCCCTCTCACTGAATAGCACTTGCTAGTGGGATAAAAGCCATTAATTACTTTTTTTTAATGGGAAAGGGGCTGAGGGAGGAGGTAAATTTGAATCTGACAAATGACTAGATTCATGGGTTTAGCTACTGATTTGTGGGATGGATGGGGCTGTCCTCTTTAACAAGGTAGCCTTCTACCTTGCAGATCGAACAGTGGCCTTTCAGCTGAATGGCAAAGGTTACCTAGCTAAATAAGAGAAGTCATTCTGCTCCCTTGGTCACCAGAATGGAAATAAAGCAGGATCAGATGTGGAGGCAGGGAGAGCTCTTTAACTGTAATATTTCTAATCCACCATATCAAAGAGCTGGTGAGTAGTAGACTTCCAGATTGTCCTGCCACTTCACCCAACTCTGCTATTGGGACTGGGAGGGATACATCAGGAATATTAGTAAGTCAACTTATGTATCCTTTAGTGCTTGTTAGCTCCTGGGACTTCACAAATTTCTCTCCCTACCAGTCAGCTGTTTTTCAAGCTATTTTTAAATATACGATTGGTTTGGGACTGGGTGGGTGGGATAGCAGGACAATCTGGGAGACATAATTCTTAATTGCCTCTGATCCTATCTCACTATAAGATTAGAAACCTATTGGATAAAGGGCCATCTGCTACCTCTTACTTTCTTCCACCATGGATGCAGTAAAAACAAGAAAGATGGCTCTTTATTATCTACTGGTAAGTGTCCAATTACAGGAGAAGCAGAGGGGGAAGCCAACTTTATCTATATAGACTCCAATCCCATTAAGCTGCCTTTTGGAATTGTAGATCTGGCAGGAAAAGACCTGTCTATCCCAAATTACTGTAGTTTGCATTCATAGACATGACAGGTAAATATTAGTAAAGTTCAATAACATTTAATTTGAATATTAACAAGTATGGAGAGGGATGTGTCTTGAAGTGATAAAAATTGTATTCTATTACACTCAGAATGTAGGAACCTACCATATGGCTAAATAGTTGCTGTTTGGGTTGAGCTAAGTCTCTGAACCAGGATTGACTCAAAGACTTAACTGATTAAAGGAGAGAAAAAGATTTGAACTTGCCACCTGCACAGAGCAGAATGCTCCTGAAAATCTGTTCCCTGGGACTGGAAATGTGCATGTATGTATGTGAGCTCACAGCAGCCTAAAATGATAACAAAAGTAGAGATATGTAAATTTTTGAGTTTAAAGAGGAAATTGTACTTAAGATTTGAAATGGGGGCATTTGCCAAATACAGTGATGTGCCCATGCTGGGCATCTTTCCCATTTCAAATTTGACCCTCTAAAGCAGGGATCCTCAACCCCCAGTCCATGGATCAGTATCAGGCCATGGCATGCCAGCAACCGGTCTGCACAAACAAGCAAGGCCCCATCCGTAGGATGCAGGCAGCGCACAAAACCACGCACTCCCTGGTCCGTGGAAAAACCTATCTCCACGGAACCAGTCACTGGTGCCCAAAAAGTTGGGAACCTCTGCTCTAAAGAGAAGTCATGTTTAATTTTGTATAGTGATATCCATGAGGACTAAGTGAAATTGTATTCAGATTTGTATTCAGATGAGAAAACTAAATATTGCCTGAAAAAAGTGATGCTATAACTTCTGGGTGATTTATAGTAGGATCTACAATATTAGCATGAATGAAAAATATAAGTTATTTCTAGCTACAAATGATATTGAAGCAAGAATTGGTTTCCTAAAAGGTAATGCTTACAAGTCTGCTTTACAGCAGCCCAGGTTATAATAATTACTATACTACTTTATATCAGTATACATTGAAATAAAGCTTTTCAGTGGCGTGGAATACAAAATATCCTCTCTACAGAAGCCCATTCCATAAAGATTCATAAATATCTAAAATGTGACTTGCTTTCTATTCTGTTTCTGTTTTGAAAAAAAAATCACTAGATAGCTGCTTGATTTGATGTCCTGTTGAAAGTAGGAGGCTGGTTATGGTTGGAATAAAATGCTGAACTAGTGTTAAGTTATTGCTAGAGGATTTTTCTTATGTTAAGTTTTAAGTTTATGTGTACTTGTTTTTAAAAGACAATATCAGGGAGCTGAATTTGGTTGAATGATTAAATCTAGTCTTCTACCTGAGCCCTCCAGTTCAGAGGAATCTACTTCATGTGGTGCTGATCTTCTCCAAGCAGTGAAGATATGTTTGTTGTATTTGGTAAACTGGCCAGCTAGAAACTTTCCACATGAGCTTGGGTGAATTGATCCCTACTAACAATATTACAAGATAACTATAATATTGGGTGACAACAGCAGTAGAAATAGAGATCGCTCTGTTAGACCACAGTGCCTTCTTGGTACAATAAATATCTAAGAAGAGTAACTGAATATTTTTTGGTGTTTTTCTTTTTCTATTCATGATATTATGTATTATATATATCTTATTATTTTTCTTTTAAACCAGACAAGTGATTCATTCAAGGCTGGAAACATTACTATAGAGGATTTTAGAAGAATATATCGTGCTATAGCACATAGATGTGAAATTCATGAGCTCTTCACAATCCACTCTCCAAACCACAGAATACTATCACTACCAAATCTAGTTGACTTTCTCAGAAATGAACAGTTTCAGGATAATGCTGATGAAACAATTGCATCTCAACTTATTGCAAAATTTGAGCCCATTGAAGAAGGTATGCTTTATTTTTAATTTCTGAATATCACATTTTTTTTTTACCAAATGGAATTCAGTAATACTACACATATTACTTTAGAAATAAAACATACTCTCAGGAATCTAATTTTCAAATATAAAAATATGGATCACTTTTAATATTGAAATAGCATAGATTTTTCAATGCAAATTACTTAAAAATGGCAAAGATGGAATTGTCTTCCAGTTGTCGTGCTAAAAATTATTCTTCTATTTGCTGGCATTTCTTAATGGAATTGGGATGATGGAGAGGGGAATAATTGTGTGCTATTTTGTCCTGCTTTCCAAAGCAGCTTTGGACAAAGATACCCTGCTTATCTGGTCATTCTTAAAGAAAAGGTCAATATGTCCATATAGGGATTTTTTTCATTTAATTTAAGCCAGTTGCTGCTGGAGTATAGTGTCCTTTCCTTCATTTGGTGGTGGTTGGATTGAGAAATGGTTGCTGCTGAGCTCAGATATTTTTACAATTCACAAATGATCTAAAATAAAAGCTAAGGGTAGAGTCTTGTGATGGTACCATTTTATGCATATTGCACTGAAAATTGCACGTGGGTAAGGGACAGCTAGTATGTAAAGGGTTAACATTTCCATCTTTGCAATATTTACATCCTGCAGACATAAATAAGAAAATACATTCTGGAAAAAAGTCTCTGGGCAATTTGAAATTTTATTCCTAATTTATACAGTATTTGACATCTGTTGATACAGATTTTTCCCGTTAATGATTAATTCAATTAAAAATTATATATCCCACAATTAAATAAACAGTTGCCAGGTCTCATAGACCAATAATCAGTACTTCATAGCCAATGGTTTCAAAGACCAGTGATATATTTAATTAGTCTAATATGATAATTCTTCTCATCTGCCTCTCGGTAAGATTTAAGTCAATATAACTATGACATCTTCAGACTATAAGCTGTGTAGCATGGGAAAAAGTAATGATATCCAGTCTGCAATTGTAACTGAAAGCAGACTGTGCAGAAAAGTCTTAAAGACAATACAGAATAAAATGACAGATATAATCAAATGCTGGTAAATTTGAAAAACCTAATCTTCACTAAATTTACATAGATTCATTCTTAAAAAGATTTAGAATTGCTAATAGAATTTTAAAAAATGACCATACATGAATTATGGATATAAAATTTGATATTTTCAAAGCTTGAATGCATTGCAGACTTGTTAATTTGTACTTATTTTGAATAGTAATATTCTGTTTTTCACTTACAAGGATCCATAAAGTAATCTTAGATAAATTTATAAAAATAATATGACTTTACAGAAACAAAGCTATAATAGCATTATCAAATAAAACCAAGAGCTCCAAAAATGTGTAGATGTTAAAATGCTAATTATGAATTCTGTTAAAGACTTTAAAGAATAAGATTATTTTAGCTTGGTATTAAGGCATAAGAGAAATTAAGGCCCTCCATACTTAGTCTCATATTTCCCTCCTAACAAACTGGACAGGAAAAGTTAATTGAAAGAACAAATCGTTCAGAACTTTGATTAGTAATATTTATTAGAAGGAAGATTAAGATTACTACATAAGAATCCAAGTGAATATTCTACTCTTAAATGAGGCACTAATATATAGACAACAGCAATGGTCACAGGCTTCAAAATAATGGGAATAACTGAGAGACTTTACAGTATGTGCCTTTTTATGTGCTTGCAGTGCTTGTGACATGCTTTAAAACAGGCAGACTTTGATCATCCATTTGGTTTTGCCATTTTTAGACTATAGCTGTTAGAACCCTATGTTCTGTGTGCATGGGATTTCTTATTCTTTTCGGGTTCTGCCGTTCTCCTGGGAGAGGGGGAGGGGAAAGCTTGAGGTGCCGATGTGTATTTGCTTTGCTCTGTCTTTTGCTCTATCCTCTTTGATGTGTCTCTGACGGGGTGAGAATGGAATGTACCTCCGGCCATCTGCCTTATCTCTGAGCGTGGAAGAAACGGTGCAGATACCTAACACCCTTGGAAGTGGCGCCTTATCACTCTGTTCTCACGGTGTTTTCACACCTGTGGATTGGCCTGTTTAAACCATCCAGATAGGGTGGGGTTACTATGGACACTTTTAATTACTTGATTTGCGTGGGAAACCCTCAGATCCTGCCCTCTATTCCTGCTGTCAACACCTCCCAATAAAAGTTCCTTTTGAAATGATGCTGTTTCAAGAATTCTGCTTTCTTGGGAGAACTGATTGAGGTGGGTCCTTACATTAGCTATGAATTTCCACGATAGATAATATGATGGAAAAACCGTCTTCCATGTCCTTATACTCTTTCAAATGCAGGGGCCTAGAAACCTGCTTCTGGGGGTAAAAGAGATCGCCCTGTTTCTGTTTTGCTATTAGATGTCTTATCAATATGAGAATCAACCCTCGCACTTAAATGAACAAAATAAATGAGTATCAGAAAGGAGTAATATTTGTATAGCATGTTTTTGACCTGTAGGTGTCAAAAATTAAAGGTATATAAAAATTAAAAGATTTAGGGAAGGATGAAAACAGTAGAAATACTAAAAATAAAGGATTTACATTTTAATTTTCCAGATACTGTAATCCTTGCAAGTTTAAGCATAGCCAAATCCTACATTTGTCTATTCTGAGTATGTTAAAAGTAATTAGTGTACTTGGCCTTAATCCCTATAGTGTTCTAACTTTAATTATATTTAGCTCATATGAGTTGCTTAAAAATATTTTACAACATTTCAGAATGTGTATGCTAAGTCATAAAATGTTAAATCAGAAGTACAGAGCATCTGTCTCGAAATTAGGATTGCCTTGTATGATACTAATGCTGATGCGGATAACAGTCTGGAAAGGTTTTTGTCTGACTCTTAAGTGTTACACTCCATCAACAGTTATTTGGTTATTCCAAAAATAATTTTCTTACTTATATATGAAAATGAAATTGTTTCCGATCCATTTCACTATACATTTCATGTCACACTATTTAGTTGTGGATATTGCATTTTTAAAAACTCTGTTTTGAAGAAAATCAAAAGACACTCCCCCGAATAGACCTATACTTTATGCATATAATGTGTGTATGTATATATATATATATACACACACATGCAGAGAAAAGATAGAAGGAACATTTTCCTGAAACAAATAAAGTGAAGAAACAGATCTTACTAATGCATTATGGGTATTACATGGAAATGTCGCAGAGGAGAATAGAGATTAATTATTCACACTAGTCAGTAAGAATTGGTTGTGTCTCCATTTCTGTACCTGATGTTAAACTGTGAGTAAGATACATAAAAAATCAAGACGGAGATAAGATAGTGATGGCTAATTTGGGTGCCATTCACACATATAAATAGAATTAAATGGAATAAAATAAAGTAAGATGGAATTGAATGGAATAGTGTTCATCTAGAAACACTGAATAATCCTCTTACTGGCTCTGAAAGTATAAATGACAGCTATAATTAGTTTACCATTCTGAATTGATACAGCACTTAGGGAAAACAGGACTAGTCTCACTTATATAAGCCTGCTTACCTAGAGACTAGTACTACACTATGTCTATGTCATGCCATGTAGATGATGAAATGAAACATTTACTAATGAATGTGGTCATTAACACTTAGAACTAATTGGACTATCTATCCTCTATCAAAGATAACTAAAAGTTTGCCAAGAAAGAAAACTAAGAAAGCTTAAAATAGATTGCAGGAACTGTTGAATTTGGAATATTGTTTATTAAAGTACTTTTGAATTAATTAAATATAATATACATTCCTATAAGGATTATTTAAACTTGTTACAAAGGATGATTGGATGATTTCCATAAATAAAGAGACAAAGAAAACTGGAAGCTGTAAAAGACCATATATAGAACTACAGAGTGCTAAAAGGATTAAAAAGTTAAGGGAAAAAAGCCTCTCTTTATTTTCTATTTCTCATTTCTGGATTGCGAATTAAAAGAAAAATGGTTACTACTAAAAGAGAAGTAAAAATAACAAAAGGAGGAGATCATGGTTATAGAGCAAATAACAGAAAAAGAAATGGGGGCACAGGTTTTATGAAAGATATTTATAGAAATGGGGAAGAAGTATTAGTCACAATATTAGTGACTGAGATCAGGGCTTTTCAACTTTTTCACCCATTGTACCACTTTTAGGATATGGTACCACCAGTCGCCTAGCAAAGTGTCAAAAACTTGATAAAAAAAAGTAAAAGAGTGATAAAATACAGGTAGTCCTCAACTTACAGTAGCTCGCTTAATGATTGTTCGAAGTTACAGTGGCACTGAAAAAAGTGCCCCCCAGGCCACAGCCGAGCAAGACATCTGCCTGCCCACCCAGCGGAGCTCTACCTCCTGTCTGAGGTTTTCATTGTTGTGAGCATTTCTGTTGAGCGGCAGTGGAGCTGGGGGGGTTGGTTTTTATTCCACCCATCTGCTGGGTGGTTGCAGCAGATTTTGGTCACTTCACATGACCCTGGGACACTGTGACCGTCATAAATATGAATCGGTTGCCAAGCATCTGAATGTAAATCACAAGACCCTGGAGATACTGCAACATTCCAGGTGATCGGTGCTTCTTCTGGGCTCAGCAGAAGCGCCAGGATCAGCGCTGAGCACCAGCTGGAGCCTGGTGCTGATCCTGGTGCTTCCACTGAGCTCTGACAGCCCCGAAGAAGCGCTGATCAGCTGGAAAGTGGCACTGATCCTGGTGCTTCCACTGAGCCCTGACAGTCCTGCAGCTCCAGCCATCTCTTGCTCAGGCTTATGCGGTGTTGCCACCAGTTCAGCTCATTCCCCTCTTCTGCTACCACTTTTCTAGGATGGCCACGTACCACCTGCCAGGTGCCAATGTACCACAGGTGGTACCCGTACCACTGGTTGAAAAACCCTGACTGAGATAACAGCAACTATGACTGCATCAACTAAAAGTGATCTGATTTCACTAGAAAGAATGGAAAGATTTGCAAATATTGAAAACAAAAACTTGAAAAATCTCTAATACAGATGAATGGAGTGTCATAGGTCCTATAGACAGAGATGAATAAAGTAGAATTCTGAGGCTTAAAAATTCCTCAAAGAACATGTTTATTAGGTACAAAGTATTGGCACAGTCAAAAGTAAAATGAAGTTTGAATACACAAGTAACAATTGCCCAATTACAAAGTTTAATGTCTCACCCACAAAACTATGCAAGCAATTACATTCCCCAATATACTTATTTGGTGGGCTTTTTATGCAACGCCCAGTCCCTGGTCACAGGAGCAGTAGATAACTTTGGTTCCCACGGGACAGAGAATTATTTTGACTAACAAAGCACCTGGGCAACGCCCCTCCGTTCAGTGTGGCAACCTAGAACGAGAAGAAAAAATGGCTGCAGCCATACTCATCATAGAGTTCACATGGAGAAGTTTAAAGGAAAAAATTGAAATTTTGGAAAATAAGACAGAAATGGAAATTTGGATAATTTGGCACTACTGGAATCAAGAGAAACACTTTTTTTCTAGGCTGAAAACAGCTCCAGAGGAACCTGGTGAAGATATTAGTTGTTGAAGCCTTACTAAAATTTTTTCGAAGGAGACAAAGATAGGGATGCAAAAATGGTCAAAGTATACAGAATTAATACAAGATATGCAAAGATAATAAGAAATGTACCAAGAGATAAATGCTTGTGCTCTTTATCAGGAAGAAGAGAAGAGGCCAGGTTCTACAACAACATATTAACATTGTTATGGATTAACAATTCAGAAGTGATTATATTCAAAGATATACTTATCAGACTATTGGAACTGGAGGAGACACAGTTGCATCAAAAAGAAGGGTAGGCAGAACAAATACAATAAGAAATTGAGGAAAAGATTACTATGTTGGGAGCTACAGGGATAAACTTTGCTTAAGGAGGAATGGATTGTGAAGATGGCACAGAGATGGCACAATTGATCAATTGATGGCACAGAGATGGCACAATTTAGTTTGATCAGGGATAAAACTAAATACTTTTATAAAAGACTGAAAATCCTTTATGGACTTTTTGCTGAAAATGGAAAAAAATGAGTTGGTGATTTTTGTATTTGTACATAAAAACAGTTTAATATGGGATACAGAGGAATATGCTATTTAATCTTAGAAAGGGAGAATGGATAATAAGTTTGAAACTGCTGCAATGGAGATCAGAAGTTTTTTTTTAATTATTTCTTTTTTTCTTTATCTGTATTGTCTTTCATATTGTTTCTTTCATTGTATTTTTTTCTTCTTAGGAAATCCTGACTCAAATCTTAATAGACTAGAATAAGTAATTTACTAATTAAATTAACTAAATAAAATTATTAACAACTGTTTTTCTTTTAAAATTTAGAGCATAGATAGAATGTGTGATGCTATGTGTGGCCCCTATTATGCTAAGCTTGAACCAGAGGTTGATGACAAATGTTTAATTTTGGCAACATATTTTGGGGTCGTTTTTCAGGTTTGGGTGGGTTTAAGTGTAAAATCGGTACCAATTTGTTCCCCAAAGCCTGTCATTTCCCTTCTTATTCAAAACAACAAAACAACAACAAAACAGGCTTAAAAATGTCAGCAGTCCCATTTCCAGTGACAATACACAGTTAACAGGTGGCCTCTTTAGGTCCTTCAGACTAAAAGACTGGGTTACAACTTTTGACTCTTTAACACTTGCTCATTCCTGACTTGGTGGAAGACAATAAGAGTCCTGCAATTAGCATGTAATTAGTAAGTAATCTACTCCAGAAGGTTTTAGGGAGAGAATTTTTCTGATGCCTTGCACTGTAGGTTGTGGTCATAAGTAACTGTAAATGTATCTTATTTGTAAAATTGTACATAGAACTTTAATGGCAAGTAATGAAATTCTAGACCAATAATGAAATTCTAGAGAAATGTACTAGTAAGTCATATATCAAACAAGGCAAGTAGTATATGTAGGAATGTATTAATGGATGGGGTTGTACTGCCCCCGGCAGATGGTGTGCAACTTGGGGGTTCTTCTGGACTCATAACTCCTGTTCAAAGAGCAAGTGGCAGTCATGACTAGGAGAACCTTTGCACAACTTCATGTTGTGCGCCAGTTGTGCCCTTTCATGGGAGTCCCTGTGCTCAGTCACTCAAGCCCTGGTCGTCTCATGTCTAGACTACTGAAACGAACTCCACATAAGACTACTCTTGAAGAGTATTCAGAAGCTACAGCTGGCAAAGAATGCAGCTCCATGGACATTCTTGGTGCCTTGAGGGTGGCCCATGTAGCATCACTGCTGAGCTAGCTGCATTGTTTGCAGGTTGCTTCTGAGTCCAATTCAAGGTGTTATTACTTTAAAGCCCTTTATGGCATGGATCCATAAAGTGTTATTACTGTCACCCAATGGGATTGGCCTGCCCAGTCCAGGCTGGCAGAAAGGGCATACTGCGGAAATTCCATCAGTAAAGGAATTCTGCCCAGTGGGGTCCAGAAATAGATAGTTTATTGTCTTCGCACCTGCCCTTTGGAATATCGTGCCCCTTGAGGTGAGATCTCCACCCATTCTCTTGGCTTCCCAAAAGAGCCTGAAGACCAGGCTCTACCAATTGGCCTGAGGCCTCTATGGGGGAACATCATACTGGAGGTAGCTAATGAACTAACAGAAGGGTCTACCTATAACCCATGTGTACCTTGCTCTCTTTCTCGCTATCTTTGTCAATTTTAAGTTTAATTTTAATGCTAATATTTATTATTTTAATATTTTAATGTTTTATTCTATTTATTTTACTTGTAAGCTACCTAGAGTCTCCTCTTGCTGCGATGGGTAGCGTATACATTTCATAATAAAACAAATGGAATAAATTAAGAATATTCTTGTTATTATTTTAGGTTTCTTTGGTATAATAGTGAGTGGCATTGTGGCTTATGGTAAAGACTCTTGCCTCCCACTCAGAAGGTTGAAAGTTCAGTTCTAGGTAGTGGCAGAGGTTTCTCTCCTAGGAAGCAAAGAAAAAATATTTGTAGTGTCAGGAAGGGCATCCAGCCAGTAAACTCTCAGCTCCATCCAGTCGCCCCAACTGTACCCCGAATTAAGGGATTACTGGGTTGTAAAAAAGGAAGTTAGGTATAATAGTGTGTGAGCGTGTTTGTGATGTAGTCCCTGAGTTTAGTTTGACTCCTAGTCATGACATGTCCACATAGTTTTTGAGTGGCTGTCTTCCATATATTCCAGAAAACACTCCTTGAAACTTCCCATATTTGCTGTTCTGTAGCTTAGAAAAACATGTCAAAATCACTAAAATGCACCACAGTGCAGAAAAGCTAACTTTCCATCACTGCATGGCACTTTTATGAGAAAAAATGCCTCAGCAATTAATTTCGCTAAATTAAAAGCTAAAATTGTTAAATTATTCTCATGGCTAAATGGCATGAAACTGCATGTCTAGTCCATTTGCCAGTAGTGACTTATTGTTTAATAGCTGTTTTGCCAAGGATTTCTCAAGTGGAGATTTTTGTTTTAAAGTCCTCTGTTCAGGAAATTGTGAACAGAAATTTAATGTAAACTCAATCAATCTTGCAAGTCATCTTAGGAAGGAAATATATTAAGTTATAAGCCTACAAGCATACAAATACATTATTTACTGATATATTTGTGACTGTATTTATAGGCTCCAAAGATGGAGAGAGAGAAAAATATATTTTGAATTTTTTAATACTATATAATAAAGTTTGTATACTAGCAAAAAACAAATTGTTTCTTGATTTGCTTTTGTTAATTTTCTACTTTTTTCTTGCATTAAAATAATGGAATATACAATTTTTGTACACAAGGAGTGTCACAGTCCCATATAGTTAAGATCTCAATACAAATAATCATATCTGTATGGCTATAGCAGATTCATTATCTGGGTCTTTCACTTTGCAAAATTTGGTGGGTCATTGGGTAGGCTAGATCAGTGGTGGCGAACCTATGGCAAGGGTGTCAGAGGCGGCACTCAGAGCTCTCTCTGTGGGCACGCACATCGTCGCCCCAGTCCTAGGCCTTCAGCTGAGTTTTATAAAACCTTTTCGCTTTAGGCCTCCGTCACCGTGTGCAAAAAAAAAAAAAAAGTTCAGTCAATTTCAACTTCTCGTGGGAAAAAAAAAGTTCTTGCAGAGTTGGAATTGATTGATTGAACTTTTTAGTCCCACCCAGTCTGCCGTTACCACCACAGCCGCACCCACCCAATGGGCCACGCCCACCCAATTGGCTACACCCTGCCAATGGGCCACACCCACCTGGCACTCGACGATGCATAAGTGGGTTTGGGGTTGCAGTTTCGGCACTCAGTCTTTAAAAGGTTCGCCATCACTGGGCTAGATTAAAGCAAGGTTCTGTTTACATAGTGGCAATTTATGTACAGTATCCCATAATTGCATGTGACCACATATGAGTTGGCTTTTGCATCTGGATGAGTACGCAAAGAGAGCCAAAAATGGATTCTGAAAAGGAGCATATTTGTGAAAGATAGTACGCAAGCCAATCTCCTTTGATCTAGCGGCTACAAGAATTAAACTGTCCTCTTGCCTTAAACATCTGAAACAGTCTTTAATTGCCGTTTGCCTTCATAACCTTTGCATCTGAGAATAGTATTTTTAGTCCTATTGTCTTCTTAGCTTCTTAGCTTCTTAGCACTAGCAACAGCATCAGATTTGTATAGCAGAGACCTGCTAGAACATTAATAACAGAATGCTTGTGGAATGTGGCAGCCTTAAGAAGCAGTAGATAAAAACAGACCACACGCTGCATATACATTCTAGCTGCCGCATTGGAATAGGAGGGTGAGAGATGGCATATTGTCTTCAGGACCGTAACCTATGTTCTGTTTAACATTTTGAAGTACATATAACAGTGAATGCAGTCATTTAATTAGTTGCAGCCTAGATGTAGGAGGAAAGTGTTCCTCCTTGACAAATACAGTTACTCTCTTCGTAAAGAACTTGTAGCCTAAGAAAGTGAGCCTTGAAAATAATTAGGATCAAAGGGAAGAATAAAAGTAAAATATGCTTTGGGTGGAAATAAAGCCAGTCATACACTTCATATTCTCAAACCCTCATTTTATTCGGCCTTTTGCATCTTTTTGAAGAGTCCATTTTTATATCCTGAACCTCATAAGTCCCAAATGCAAGAGTAAATATATGAAATATAGAAATAGAAACATGTTATACACCTTTTTTAAAAAAGTCCAATAGATAAATTTATGTGATCCATGATTTTTTTTTCTTAAAAACTAAAGAAAAGAAAATATTAGTATCCTACCTACACAGATTTATTTGGAAAATCAGTCCTATTGACAGCAAATGTATTTTATCTGTCTGCTCTTTTGCAGTATTGCATGATATTCTAGTGTGACTAGAATTCCTTTCTTACGTAGAATAAATCTTTTTCCTATGAAACCTCAAATTTAACCCAGATCCCGGGAGGCTCGGACTCATGATAAAAATCCCCTGAGGGTTTATAAAATGGTTATACATGGATGGAGATGGGCCAGAGTCTCTTTATCCAGAGTCACTTGGTAGAGTAAAATGGGTAGCAAATAAATTTAATTAATAAATAGATACACCACATATTTATACTGCATTGGTGTTTTATTTCTGTATCATTATATCAATATTGTGTGATAGAAAGGAGGCAAAACAATCATAATGGTGGTTAACTGACTTTGTTTTGAAGCAACGTCTTTTAACAAGGTTGAGATTTTCTATTTACTGAGGAAAAAATTAAAGAGATTTGGGTGTCAAATTCAACATGGGCATTAAAAAATCCAGTAACGTTAGGAAATTAAGCACTTTAAGTAAAGAACAATAATTGGGGGAAATAGCGCTGCAGCATTGCTTTAGAATCAGAGGACAGAAGTCAGTTAAAGATAGGGTTTTAAATTTCATTGTGTCTGTAAAAATAATTTAAAATGGATTGAACATAAGACTGCAATCCCTAGTTGAGTCCTACTCAACTATTTTCTGTACAAAATATGAATAGACATACACTGTGACTTGGGGATTGGCAAAATTGTAGCTCTAGGCCACAAAATCAAGTGCAGCCATAGATGCATTTCCTCACAACCTCACTAAATTAAAAGAGGTAGAAATCTCATAAGATCATAGTATCTTTTGTCATTTTGACAGTTTCAGATGAGAACTTGCAAGGTGATAGTGCTTTATTTTATTTATTGGGCATGTAACTGATTGTATGACAGTCCATACAATGGTGCCCGGGTGAACATTCTAAAAGGCTCACTGGCATAGTACTAAATCTTATACGTGGAAAAGATATGATAGGATTTATTGCTTTACAATATATACTAAATGCACACACAAGTATGCAGCATAGTATGTTAGCTAATATCAAATGTAGTTTGTGATCTGACTGATAATATTTTCTATCAATTTGAACAGCAAACACTATTCTGAGGGAATTTCATTTATAAGATGTTAGGCTTAACCTAAATAACTGGCAAGAAAAATATACTGAGGGCGCATCAGCCAAAGCTCATGAAAGATATCACTCAGTTACTGAGTTGATAAATAGGTTATATGAGCATATAAAATACTTATCACATGTGATTCATTTTCTTTCAATTTCTCATCACTGAGTGCAAGAACAGTTTAGATTTTCACATGTGATCTGACATTCTGTGTTACATTAATATATTTAGTCTGGAATATTGTCAATTTGTGCTTAATTCTGTTTGTGTCCATGCACATATATATATTTTTGTAATGTTCTGGATTTCAGCAAGGAGAAATAAAGAGATGACCTTTGAAGGATTTATAAGATATGTGACCTCTGAGGACTGCACAATATTTAAAAATGAGCACAGAATTGTTTACCAGGATATGTCCCGTCCGCTATGTGAATATTTTATTTCGTCCTCACACAACACCTACCTCATATCTGATCAGCTAATAGGGTCAAGTCACCTCTGGGGCTATGCAAGGTATTTGTATCCATTTTGAATCATTAGTTTAATATAATAAGTAGTTCAGTAGAGCAGCTTCTTCTGTTTTCCTGAATCTCATTTTCAAAAGCATAAATTAAAACATCATTAAAAAACCCACTGAAAACCACAAATAGAAAGCAAAGTAGCTAGACTACAATATGACAGATAAATATTTTAGTGTTGCAACTGGGTTTTGATTTAAACAGAAGAATATACATTTTCAAAATATAAATATACCAAGGAAACCCATATAGCCTGTGCCAAAGCATGCTAGGGTAAAATGTTTAAATAAACTTAAATAATTTAAATTTAAATAAAGTAAAGTTTACTTTCCATAAATAGCCCACTGCATGATTTACAAACTCATTTCCCCATATTTATGTATGTGTATATATGGAGTGTTCAGAGTTTCTAAGATTTGCTAGAGCCATTTTGAGGCAGACCATTAAACAAAATGAACAATAAAGGAGTGTGAGAACTTATAGGACTCTAGGGTTTCTCATTAAGAACTAGAATTGTACCATGTTTTGTGCTACGCTTTTTCAGTTCCAGGAGTTCTTTAATTTATGTGGATAAATTCCCTGCACAGAAGGAAGGAGTGAGGAGCAGATCATAGAAGATTAGCAGCAAGAGGGAAGAACAAGCACTTCGTGCAGACATTGAAACCTAGAATTTTTTTAGGAGCCAATGCTGTGTATGAGGTTTAAGAAACATATGTTAATAATTGAGACAGACCTCCCAAGCTTACTAATTTCTTGGACCTGGGAACAGTATGTACAGAACATTTTTTTTGCTTAAGAAGGAGAAAAAAAATCTAACTGAGCCTAGCTGAACTAGTAGTAACTATATGGATGCATCCATCTCATTTTCTTGGCAAGAATATGGAAGTTGCTTGCCAATCAGTTCTTATGCCAGCCTAGAGATTTTGCCTTGAGATTTTAGGATAGTTTTTTCTGCAAATACTGATCAGGCATGACAATGCTTAGTTTTCTAATGTAAGGTACTGACTGAAGTGTCTACTTGTGTATGATGAAACACATACATACCATCAAAAGTTATGAATGACTAGCAATATAAAGGAGATTAAAGGAAGACAGGAAAACAAAAGATATGAGTCAGATCATCAGCTGCCTAAAACTGTTTAAGAATTGTCAAAGATTCAGTAAGAGAGTAGGAACATATTTGTAGTAGACCCAGATATATCATGTTATGGGCCTGCACATGGATCCTTATGGAAGATCACTAAATATTGCTTAAATGATATACTTCAGGATATGAAAGCTTATTTAAACATCCACAAGCCTTTTAACACTTTCTGTGTCTAGCACAGATTGGGGTGAGACTTATTCTGTTCTGAGCTGGGTCCCCACAGAAGTACCAAATATTTTAACAGAAATTAATAGAATAATAGAGTTGGCAGGAACCTTGGAGATGTTCTAGTCCAACCCTCTGCTTGTACCATTTCAAACAAATGGCTGTTCAGTCTCTTTTCAAAAGCCTCCAGTGGTGAAGTACCCACAATTTCTGAAGGCAAGCCATTCCACTAGTTTATTGTTCCTACTGTCAGGAAGTTTCTCCTTAGTTCTAGGTTGCTTCTCTCCTTGATTAGTTTCCATCTATTGCTTCATGTTTTGCCTTCTGGTACTTTGGAAAATAGATTGACCCGCTTTTCTTTGTAGCAGTTCCTCAAATATTGGAACACTGCTATCATGTCGCCCCTTGTCCTTCTTTTTACTAGACTAGATGTACTCAGTTTCTGCAACATCTTTTTTTATCTTGTGTTGATTAAAATTGGATGCAGTATTCCATGTGTGGTCTTACCAAGGCCTTATAAGGTGGTACTAATACTTCATGTGATCTTGATTCTATCCCTGTGTTAATGCAGCCTAGGATTGCATTGGCTTTTTGGGCAGCTAAGGTACATTGCTGACTCATTTTTTAAGTATTTTTCCACTAGGACTCCAAGATCCCTCTTGCAGTTGCTGCTATTGAGCCAAGTCTCACCTAATCTGTTATCTGTATATTTTACAAGAGAGTAGTTAATTGTTTCTTGATAGATTCTGGTGGAGTTTAAGAGGTTGGGTACAGGGAAGAAAAGCAAACTAAGGATAATTCCAGAGCCTATTTTGGAATCAGTTGTGACTTACAATAATCCTGCTGCTAATAAGCTGTTTCTACTTTGCCTCTCAGAGAAAAGCTAACATAATAAGTGTTTGTGCCCTAGCCCTAAGGTGGTACTACTTTGACTGTGTAGGGCTTCCTGTTATGTCTATCTTTAAAACAACTTTTGTTAAACCATGTACCTTAGTCAATAGGGTACCTTAGTCAATAGGGTTCTGTCAGACAAAATGAGTGAACAAAGAGTTCTAATAGTAGTTTGCCAGTAGAGTTCAATAAAGAGATTAAAAAAGAAGAAAGAGCAGATAATCTCTATTTTGAAAGATTATATACACAATTGTGAGGGGTAAAAAGTTTATCACCTGAATAGCTGCTGAGTGCAAGAGTTGTGCCTTGAGACCTATTGATTGCTTATTCTGAGTGACTCCTCTTTCCCATTGGCTCTCCTACTTGAAAAGACTTAGCTGAGGAAGTAGACATAGTTGTGAGCCGCCCTGAGTTCTCCGGAATAGGGCGGCATAGAAATTAAATAAATAATAATAATAATAAATAATAATAACAGGAAATAGCCATTTAATATTATTTTTCTTAATATGAAGGGAAATTAAATTTTAATACAATCGATCATGTGTCTTCGACTTCAGAAAAGTGAATTTCAATAAATTCAGAGAAAGTTGAATGGATTCCATTTGAGAAGAAGCTAATGGAAAAATAAGTTTGAGATGGATGAATTCCAGGAGAAATTAAAAGCATAACTGCAAATAATTCCAATTAATAAAAAGAGTATATAGAAGAAACTAATACAGGTAGTCCTCAATTTACAAGCACAATTGAGTCCAAAATTTCCATTGCTAAGCAAGACAGTTGTGAATTTTTTCCCATTTTACGACCTTTTTGCCACAGTTGTTAAGTGAATCACTGCAGTTGTTAAGTTAATAGCATGGCTGGTAAGTGAAACTGGGTTCCTTACTGACTTGTCAGAAGATCAAAAAGGTGATCACGTGATCCCGGGACATTGCAACCATCATAAATATGAGCCAGTTGCCAAGCATCTAAATTTTGATCATGTGGCCATGGGGATGCTGCAACAGTTGTAAGTAAGTTGTAACAATCATAAGTCAATTTTTTTTTCAGTGCCTTTGTAACTTGAATAGTTACTAAACAAATGGTTGTAAGTTGAGAACTAGCTACATAACTTACACAAAATGCTAATCAGAATTCTGAAAACAAAAAAAGAGCATATGTAAGAGAGAGACATGTTACTAAGGAAGAATAGGTATTGATAGCCTGGAACTGTAGAGAGTGCTAGAAAAATAAATAGGCTCCTTTAAAAAACACACACAATAACCTGTTTAGTGAAAATGACACTACTAAGGCCTCTTTACTTTGAATGAGTAGAGGTCCCTGAATTACATCGTAGAATTCTGAAATAATTTGCTGATGGTGTAGTACAATATTTTATGTATTCTTTTATGTCAAATACTGGAAAACTGGTGAAGTGCCAGGTAACTAGAAAATGTAGTTATCTATATACAGTACTGTATATACTCTATTCGAAAAGTGGGAAAAGTAGATATAATAAATGAAGACTAGTTTGATACCAAATAGCAGATCATATAGGAGTTAATCTTTTAATATCTTGAAATAATATGTATTTACCAGAAGCCAATATATATTTATCAAGAACAAATCTTGTCAGGCTAATCTTATCTCATTTTTAATTTGGATGCTTGTTTAGCAAATTTTAGAATACCGTATACATAATATATATTGACTTCAGCAAGACATTTGGTAAAGTACTCCATAATATTGTAGTTAAATGGGCTTAATAGAATAATAATAACATTGGAATAAAGATGGTTCAAAAACTGAATTCAAATGTTGCTCGAAGACTCTTATCAAATTGGAATCAAATATAATAACTCTTCCATGCAAATTACATAAAATTGACTGTGATAATTGATATCCTTAAAAACAAAAATTAATTTAAAACAATATTGATTGGTTAGAGAAATGGGCTGAAAATAACAAAACTATATTAAAGTCAGACAAATGCCAAGTCAAATGTACAGGTATATAAAATAATACTTGTGAATTTGGAGTAATAATTGCCAAGTGAATATTGATGCAGTCTCAAGTGTCATTCCAGGCACAACTGACTAAGTGGTGTGATATGTCTATAAAAAAGGCAACACACTTGAGTACTGTGTCAATTTCTGGGCAATTTACTTTCAAGAAGATAAACTAGAAAAGATTCACAGATTGATAGGGCTAGAAAGAACTTGGAATATTTAGCTTCTTGAAAAGAGGGGGACTACAAGAGCATTCTGCAAATACCTGAAAAGATTTTCTCAGAAAGTCAAAAACCTATTTTCAAACATTTTAGGGTTTCGAAAATGGAATAATAGATTTAAATTAAGCTAGGCAACTTCTACTTGAATATTATTACCAGTAAGAACAATTTGAGAATGGACCAAAGTAGTACGTATAGAAGTGGTACACTTTTCTCTGGATATATACAGATTGAGTGAAGATAATCCCTGTCTGGGATATTTTAATTGGATCTCTTGAATTCAGGGGATGGATTCACTAACAAAAGTAGCAAAATCATTGTCTATTAGAATATTTGTTTATGATTCTAAAGCTATATTTGATTAAATGAAAAATTAAAATTAAAGCCAAAGTTGACAAATATGCAATATGTGGATTCCCCATTTTCCTTTTAAAGTATTCCAGGAAATGATGCTGTGTAATGAGTTTTGCAGTTGTTGGGATCTTAAAATCCATTGAAATTAATGAGACCTAGTTTTATGTCCTTTGTTTGGGATACAAATCTTAATACTCTTGTCCTTCAGGGGCTCACAGTGCAATAGTCTTTTCCTAATGGCGATTCATAGTTTGCTTTCCAGAAGCTGTGGAAGCACAATTTGAATAGTGTACCACAGCAATTGTGCTACAACATTAACTTTTGGGAATACTATTGGATAGCCCTCTGTGCATTTTTTTTTCAGAGAAATACTTGCTTTAGAAACTCAACTCCTTTCCTGAGGATTTTTCTGAGCGAACTACTCAAGTTAAAATAAATGATCTACATATAATATGCTTTACATTTTTCTTATATGTGCACTCAGTGCTTTTTTTGTAAAAAAAAAAAAAAAAGGTGCCGGAACTCTCATACATCATACAATCCTACAAGGTTCCATCTAAAAAAGGTGCCAGAACTCCATTCTGGGCGTTCTATGACAAAAAAAGCCCTGTGTGCAGTTCTTAGCACCATTGTAGCTAGACAACTTTTTATCATCATCTCTGGTGCTTTTGTTATAAATGTTTTCTAAGAGTATTTTTCAACCACAACTTCCAGTAGTAACAGCCCCATGATGTGCCATTTCCAAAATGACTGAAAACATGAGAAAGCATGAGAATCTTAAAATATATTTTCTATGGAGCAACATCTCTGAATAGGTTTTCATGAAACAAATTTAGTTGTTGTGTAGCTGGACCAGGCACTGAGTCCTTTGCACCAGATACTATTGCCTCCTAACTGCAGTTAAAGAAAGCTGGTACTGTCAGGACAAACTTTTAATGAATTTTTAACTCAAACAATTTTAAATGACCCGAACCCACATATTGCAATTCTTTGTGAGGCAAAATGTCCATATTTTGGTAGAATCTGAAATGGAAGGTTTTTATACTCCTTCCCCCAGCTGTGTTAGAGGACATCAATTCCATTAGCTTTGAACCAGCCTAGGAGTGCCAGCAAATTGTTTTCATTTTTAGTTTCTCAGTAGTTTATCTATGACTCCATTTCTAACTTTTTTTTCAAGTGCTCTAATGAAAGGATGCCGGTGCCTGGAAATTGATTGCTGGGATGGACCCAATAACGATCCTGTCGTTTATCATGGATATACATTAACAAACAAAATTAGCTTTATGACCGTCATCCAAGTGATCGACAAGTATGCCTTTGTGGTAGGTACATGCGTGACATACGTACCAGATGTTTTAAGATATTCTTCATTAATTACCCACATGCCTTCAGGGTTTTGATAGATGATGAGAAATTAGTAGCATAAAACAAAAGGCACCTACTACATGGCCCATGAAACAATCTGTTGGGCAGAAACTTTTCCTCTTAAAAATGAGTAGAACCAAATAAAAGCTCTGTCCCAACCCATGCCTGTAAGTGCAGTGGAAAGGAATAGATGAAAGACGAGGGAATGTATGGTCTCTTCAGCACCAAGATGGCTTTGTTCTGCTCACTAGTGTAGACAATCCTATTGAAAGGAAAGGAAACCCTTTATAGAAGAAACACTATGAGCTACTTACTTGGGACCACTTTAAGATGCCATAATATTTTGGTGTCTTAATGAAAATATCTGTAATTGCAGTATTGCTTATTTTAGTTATATGTATTTTCTATTTGTGCAATTAAGGAGGTTAGTAACTTTGAAATTGCATTTTCAGGTCTCTGATTATCCTCTCATACTGTCTTTGGAGAATCATTGTAGTCCTAAGCAGCAGGAAGTTATGGTGGATTATCTAAGAAGTATTCTGGGTGACAAGCTGGTTACATTTACAATAGATGAGACCATGCCAACTGAATTACCTTCTCCGGAGGTAACTTTTTTTTAGAAAAAATATAATTGATATTATGGAAATAGGGACTTTACCATTTTTTTTTTATTCTGGATGTGGTTGCACTGCTGCAGGCAGACCAGGTGTGCAATCTGTGTGTCCTTCTAAACTCAAAACTCCTGCTTGAGGAGCAGGTTGGGCAGTATTTTGAAGGGGAGCTGGATATTTTTATACTATATATTTCAATGATCTTATTGAAATTAAAAGTATATCCCACTTGTTAATGGGGAGTCTTATTGACCTATAATAATATCAACTTATTTTCATAGGCACTAAAATTCAAAATTATGATAAAAAATAAAAAAATTGGAACACTTGAAGAAACACTTGGAAGGAAAGATATGGACAGTCGTGGTCGAACAGGAGAATTTGAAGAGGAGGAGACAAGTGATGATGAGTCAAATAATGAGCAAAAACGCCCCAAACAATCTCTGGTTAAGAAAAGACAAGCACGTTGGAAAAGTGCAGCTCCCCCCAGAAAAAAACAAAAAGTATGTATGTGAAATTAAATTTTCAAAGAAAAATAGATCTTTATTAGTTCCTATTTGAAGTTCTTTCTTGATCCTCAAAGGTTAGGAAAGTTCTCAAAGGAAGATATTTGAACTTCAAAGTTGGTTTGTATGATGGATGTGCTGTTATAAACCACACAGTATTTATCTCAAGCAGGTTTGCTATTTTTCGTTTATCAGAAGTAATGCAATTTGCTTTTCTTAGGGCTATGGAAAGAAAATGTATGAAAAAGAATTCAAAGTTCAAGGAATGTTGGAAAATGTCTGTGTTATTGCTTAGTGATGAACTTTTAGGAATGTACCACTTTGGATTCCAGATTCAAAACTTACTCGGTTTTGCATGTCTGCTGTCTTTTAAGTTCAAGCAGGGCTGCCTCTTATTATATTTACATTGATAAGGATCCTTTTAGTCTACTTCTAGTTTTGTATAAACACCTCAGTAAATATTAGTTATGATTAACTAATTTTGCTTCTTAAATCACTTAAGGTTATAGCAAGATTATTTTTAGGCTTTAAATGATTGCAGGTTATTTGTGTTGGATTGAGAATGTAATACGGAAAGTTAACTTCAAATGAATCCAATCTCACAATCTAATCTTCTGTTATGTTCCAAGCTGAAGTCTATTGTAGGGTTTGGTGCAATATGAACAGAAGTGTTTTTTTTTTCCTTCTTAAGGATTGTCAACCAAAACTATCTGATATCATTGTATAAATGTTGATAGGATGGTAAAAATATAATTAAATCATTCTTCAATTGTTGCTTCATTATTTATAGACAAGGAAAATAAAGATTGCTTTGGTACTGTCAGAACTTGTGATATATACCAAATCTCAGAAATTTATAAGCTTTGAAGATTCAAGAGAAAATCAGTGTTTTTATGAAAATAATTCAATTGGTGAGGCAAAAGCCCGAAAGCTGGCAAAACTGAAAGGTAATTTTTGGCATTCAGACTAATAAAATAGATGGTGTTTGTGTTTTCTCTTGCTTAGGCATCAGAACAAATAATATGCTTTATTAAACAACCTGCCCTGGGCTGGAAGGACATATAATGTTTCTAGTCTCACCATAAATTCTGTGGCTGGAGATTTGCTTCATGGTACCTAATTGGCTGCTACAATTTGCCTCTGCTAAACTATAGAAAGGAAGTAATAAATAAGTGTTTTTTGCCTTTTTTTGTTCATTTTAAATAATCAAACCCAAGTTATTAGTGCACAACTAATGTGGTACACTGAACAATATGCTTTCAGCCCAATTCAAAGTGGAAACAATTCAGATATGAAAGTTATCCTTTCTTATGCCTCTTTCTATGTCTAGTTTCTTATCCAATTTTTATACCTAAAAAGCTTGTTATTATCACTTGCCTGCTGCTAACCCTGCCTAAAGTGCTTCTAAATTCAGACTGAGAATATTTATTTTAATGTAGGATTTCTTCTGTTCCAAAGCCAAAGCATTGGGCATGCAATAAAGATAAGACTTCACATGATATTATGGATGCTTTGTTTTACTGGACCTTTTCTACTGTTTCCATAATAGAATCTGCTGGTATAGATGAGGAATGCAGTATGTTGTGGGCAAACTGCCTCACATTTTTGTACTTTAAAAAAAAGCATGCTTAGATAGAGCATTTTATTTTGAGGAAAAACTATCATGGGATTCCAAATCAGGATGTAAATTTGCTTGCAAGGTATATTGAGGCAAATAACAGTGTCAGAGAGCTACAATAGGAGCTGTTAGACTATGCTCTGGACTGAAAGCAAGTTGTTAGTTGCTTCTTCTTCAAATAAATATGATTATACATAATTATATACAGTGCTTTTTTTCTAAAAAAAAAAAAAAAGTGCCGGAACTCCCTCATGTCATACAACCTGCCATGCCTACCCTACAAGGTTCCATCCAAAAAAGGTGCTGGAACTCTGTTCTGGGCATTCTATGAGAAAAAAAGCCCTGATTATATATACATATAGTCAGAAGAATCCAGCATAAGGAATGTCTCTAATTAGATGATTCGTATATTTTGGTTATGGCAACCTTATAGAGGGATCATATTGATCAATTAGAAAAATCTAATAAAATTAAAACATGTATTTGAGATGAATAAAATATCTTCTTGTTAGTGATCATATTATATTTCTTCAGGCAATGTGTGTTTAGGCACAGCTGTAGAAGTAGCTATGCCTTTAAGTTTAAGTTGATTATGTCACTTTATATTTAGATTTTAGATTATTTCATTATTGATGTTTAATTTTGGAATTGAAGGAATAATTATAAATATAAATAATACTTGACATACAAGGACACAGATTGAATGTTATCGTCAATATTCAAAATTTTCACACAGTATTTTTTGTTAAAACTGCTCTTAATAGGCATCAAAATGTTTTGAACATGTCCATATGTTTATTTTTTAGTTGTTTTATAAAACTGGCTATTTTTCAAGCCTTTCAATAATGCAGTTTTGTATGTGTCTCTTTATAGCAAATGCATTTGTTCAACACACTGTCAGATTTCTCGTGAGAATATATCCTAGAGGGATCCGAACCAATTCTTCTAATTATAATCCTCAGGAATTTTGGAATGTTGGGTGTCAGATGGGTAAGTGATTTAAGATTATTATTGTTACTTTTTGCTTATATTTTTTCTTCATATTGCATAGTAATTTAAATTTATTTAAATTACCTTTCAGTATTATGAAACAGTGCTAAGCATGAGTCTTCTAGCATTCTTCTATAACTAACAAATTCAAAAAAGGGAGGGAGGAAAGAAATCTGCATGTGGAAGAGGGCAAATTTGTGGCTATAGAACATAGAATAATGGATTTGGAAGGGACCTTGGAGGTCTTCTAGTCCAACCCACTGCCCATGGCAGGAAATCCTATACCATTCCTGACAATGGCTGTCCAGTCTCTTGTTGAAAACCTCCAGTGATGGAACATCAACAAATTCCAGAGACAACTGATTAATTCCATTGATTAATTGTTCTCACTGCCAAAAGTTTCTCCTTCGTTCTAGGTTGGATCTGTCATTAAAGATCTTCCACCCATTATTTCTTATCCTGCCCTCAGGTGCCTTGGAAAATAAGTTGACTTCCTCTTCACAATGACAGTCCCTCAAATACTGAAAAACTGCTATCATATTACTCCTATGATAAAACTGGAGAGTTTGCTAGCTTGTTCCACTTAAAATGAAATATAAGTGCTTAGAGTTTAGTTTTGCCTTCTAAGAAATGGCATAATTCTGCTGCTAGAATTGGGTTGTAACAAAAAATTGTAACATCTGTTGACAGACCTATAGTCAGTTTGAACATACCTTGTATACAAAATTCCCTTTTAGCGCACCTGAACTTTCTAAATAGCTGAAATATTAGCAGCTCCTTTCTATGATTCCCATGGTTATATTATGGTATGAATGAAGTGATTGCTCTTCCAACAACTAGTGTAGAGCTTTCTCTCTTTCTTTAGAGATTATTGGAGGATTCCAGCACTAAAATCTAGCTCCATATAGTAAGTAATACTAGGAACTAGAATAGTTTTCTCGATTTGTCTTTAGAGCCTTCATGCTATGCTTCTGAAAGAACATAACTGGAGCAGATATTTTGCCTAAGAAGAAACTTCCAGGCAGCCATTAATCTTTACTTGTTTCATCCTAAGCTTTAAGAGTCCATTTCTTAGATTCTTATATGAAGTTGCAAGAGTTCTATATTTAAAGTAACTCTGTTGACCTTCCTCTTTGCAGATTTATTCTTTTCTTAGAAATGTATAGAGCAGAGAAAGGAATTTACCTTTTTTTCTTGCAGTTCTCCCCTTCTATCCAGGCTCCATAGAGTTCACTTTTCACTTCACTTTGTAGCCTTTCTGCCTTGCGGCAGATGAAGATCTAAGTATAGCTTCATGATGTATTGACTGCATATATAATGTGGTTGAAACACATTAGATTTGGAAGATCATACTTACTTTTATGAACATTTTGGCACCTCTTCTCCCGTCCCCCACCCCACTCTCTTACACACCATTTTGGCAGTAGCAATTATTTTTTTGCATATCTCATCAAACCACTATAAAGAAATGAAAAGGCACAGCTGAATTCAGGAAAGCAGATGTGAATAACGATGGAAGTAGCATTCTTCCAGTAGAGAGGTCTGTAGCAGATTATTTCTGTTGCTAAGGAAAACATTTGTTAAGTGACTTTTGCCTTATTTTACAACCTTTTTTGCCACAGTTGTTAAGTGAATCACTGCAGTTGTTAAGTTAGAAATATGATTAAGTGAATCTGGCTTCCCCATTGACTTTGCTCACAAAAGGTGATTATGTGACCTCAGGACACTGCAACCATCACAAAAATGAGTTAGTTGCCAAGGATCCGAAATTTGATTACATGACCATTGGGATACTACGACAGTCATAAGTCAAAAGCAGTCATAAATCATTTTTAGTGCTGTGGTAACTTTGAACGGTCACTTAATGAACTGTTGTAAGTTCATAGGACTACCTGTATTTTGACTAAACATTTATTTCTGGATATAATTAACTGGTTAATTCTGCTGTTAGGTTTAGGTAAGGGGGAGGAATGGTAAAGCATATATTTTGCATGAAAAAGACTTGGACTTAATATTTAGCAATTTCATGAAGGTTTGGAAAACATTTCTGTTTTAGACTTCTGAATGGTCATTGGTATAATACTAATCTAAGTGAATCAACAAGTTATGATATAATGGTGCTTTTCAAGAATACAGGAAAATGTGTCAATATACAGTATATTTCATAAGCATTTCATTTCTGAGCATCACGGCTACGACTACAGTGCTTATTTGGGGTTCAGTTTATTTGAAACAAAGTCATTGAAGATTGATGCCTTTTGATGATAGTTACATATATACACCGATGTGCAAGTAGAGCATAAGAGCTTCATAATATTAACATTCTGGTAGATTTTTGTTATACCCCATTTGATTTCTAAGGAACCCTACCACATACCGCAAAGGATGGTGCTCTTTCTGTCTCTTGCCTTTAATAATTGTCTAGTGGCAAATGTATCTCGTTTGATTCTTTAACATGTGTACAGAGAAAGCATAATGAGAAAACACCTATTATTATTAGAAGAATCTCATATAAGAACATAAGCAGTCTTTTGGTCTACTGAAAGACAGCTATCAGATTATTTATGGAAATGTCTGGTGGCATTCTCATAGGTAAAAACACTGATAGATGTAGACATAGAAAGCTTCTCAAAAATTATAGAAAAAGAAATATTTTCTGTAAAAGTCTTTAAATTCCTCTCTAACTCTCTTTACAGGAATTTGTTCCTGCATCTCAGGGGCTGCCACAAAGAAGAGGGAGTGAAGCTATTTTCCATTTGTCTGTTCGGCTGTTGTTTTTTGCTTGCTTATTCATTTATCCCTTCAACTTAGCTGCCCAGTCATTCACCAAGCAACTCTGGACACTTTAGACAATTATCTTAGAGCAGTTGCAGGCAATCTATATTCTATGAGCCATGTAGAACCTAACTAGCTTTTGGTTGCTTGTTAATTTAGAGGTCCATCTCCTCATCAGTGATGACAAGAATCCACTTTTCAGCAGAAAATAAACCACATCACAGCATTGGTGTGTGTCATGTTTGCTATCATAAGGTTCTCAGTCTTTTAGGGGAACGTTGCTGCTTCAGCTTTGTAGACCATTGACAACCTTGCCAGGTAGATCAGAACGGCCTTGATTTGTGGTTCCTTTGACAAACGTGCCAGCTCCACCCAACGTAATTCACTATGTGAAAATGTGGCATGCCTAATACTTTGGTCCCTCTATGCACTACTTTTTTTAGTTTTTATTTTCCATCAGCTAGCTGAACTTTTGTTTTTTTATATACTTTGAAATTATGGCTTGGTTGATTGATTGTTCAACATATCAACCATTCGAGAGTAAGAGAAAATTGAAGGGTTCCCCTATCCCTCCATGTCTCTTGGCTATCATCTTGTGACTATCCAAGATGAAGCTATTGAATAACTGGAATTTGAGAAAGGATTTAGCAGTGGAGACTGCTGTGAGAGCTGTAAACTATGCTATGAACCTTAAGAATGTTATGCGAGGAGAAGAAGTAGCAGCCACCAGGAAAAAATCTCCTGCTATACAGTCACAAAAGTACAAGAGATGAATTCTTTCAATTATAGTTCTGATTATATGGGTTAAGTCAGGGATAAGCTAGTTAATTTCAAGGCTTCAGCCACTAGAATAGAGATTTTCAAACATTTTCTGACCAGACCATAGACCATAGAACCGGTTAAAAAGCAGTTCCCAGAGCCCCTGATTAAAAGTCAAACCCTAGTGATAGAAACAAAACAAACAAAACTTGCATAAACATACATTATGCAAATGAATATACATGAAACTTCTTCCGCAAAAATGGATAGTGCAATTACAAGCACTGGAATTGGTTTTACTTCTTTTATTTTCATTTTTTTCTCTGGACTGCCTGAGGTTGTATTAGTTTGTAACCAATGTTCCATATCTGGAAAAAAATTAGAATTTGAATGGAATATCACTGTGTGTGTGTATATATGTATGCACACACAATACCAGGCCTTCAATTCATTGGATCATTGGAGTCATAAATTTGTGATTCCAATGTTGAAGAACAAGTCAGTATTAAAATTGTATTTTCTAGTTAATCAAGTTTTGTAAATATTCATCTTATACAGTGGCCTTAAATTTCCAAACACCTGGAGTACAAATGGATCTTCAAATTGGGAAATTTTCAGATAATGGTGGCTGTGGCTATATATTGAAACCCGAATTCTTGAGAAATAAAAAGACACCATTTACTCCATATAATATATCTGCAGACCATCAACCAATTATGGTTACAATTAAAGTAAGTTCATTACAATTATATTATTATTTTTGCTGATTTGCTTTTACAAATGCTTCTTACTGCAGCTTTCTTGGTTTTTCTGCCTGAATTCTTGACAAGCAATTAAAGGAACTCGAGCTCAAAGTTTTGCTGGTGTTATTGTTCCAGCATGATCCTCGCATTATTTATGTCCATATTAGTACTATCTTCTTCAGAGAGTTTTATGATAGTACATGATAGCATGTTTCTGAACTATAAAATGATTTCAGTGTTCACATTTAAAAATGAGCCATAAGGAGATAGGGATGGTTTCACATAATATCAAATTTTAGAAGCTGATTAAAATTTTTAGTGCTTGCTTAGGGACTCACTGGTGTCTGAACTGACTATTTGTTCTGTTTTGTTATTTCTGTATACCGACTGCTAGTTGTTACTTTATTTGTATAAATGTTTTTAATTTAATATTTGTGTTCCTTCCCCAACCTGGCATTTTGAAAGTCTTGAGTTCTAACTCTCAGATTTTGCAGCCAAAAGCTGCACTTGATTAGGAGTTCTGGGAATTCAAATCTCAGTATAATTGTCAAATGGCAGAATGAGGAAGGCTGCATACAGTTCTAAGATATAAACACAGTTGAACATAATAAAATTTAATTTTAAGCAAACACAAGTAGTATATACAATTAATTGGATTGCTATGTTGTTGGCTGCTGGGTAAGATGACGCTTGGCTAAAATAATGCAGCATGGATATAAATATATGACCCAAACAGATCATCAGGTAAGCTTGGTAGCATCTAAACTAGAGATATTAAATGTGAGTTATAAAAATCTGGTTGACTTGAAAATAATAAAGAGATAGAATTTTCGATATCTTTTTGCTAGGGATAGTCTGCATGTATTGATATCAGATGCAGATTTTGTGTGTTAGAAGTAGGATCAAATATGATACTTCATCATATCCAGAACATAATAAGGTGTGATATAATAAGGTATGATATATTCATAATAAGGTATTATGAAGTCATTTCAGTTCTTTAATTCATCCTCAGACTATTGCAACTAATAAACAATGAATGGATGATCAGGCTTCTAAGATGGTGAGGTGCTGTGTTTGATACATAAGGATTCAGATGGAAGGACATGTTCCTCTTAGCCCTGTCTCATTACCTTGTTAACTTTGCCTTTGCCTTTACAAAGTCCCACAGTGCAAATGTATACTGAGTGGTTTTTTCCCCCTTACCCTTTACTGTTTCCTTAAGTTGGCTTATTTTTCTATATAAATTCTGGCAGGAGAGAGATTGAGAGAGCATGTGGCAGTTTGACCACAAGTTAAAAAACTGAACTGCAAGTTGAAAAGCCCAATTTCAATCCCACCTTAGGCATTGAAGTCAGTTGGATGACTTTGGGCAGTCATCCTCACTCAGCCCTAAAAACAAGGCAATGGCAAACCACTTCTGAAAATGCAATGAAACAATGCAGATATAAATAGAAAGCAACCTCCAGCACTGAGTTCTTACTGCAGCTCAAAAAGTTTTACTTTATCATAGACTCCCATTGAGGCAGCCTCTGAAACAAGTTTGCAAGAAGAAATTTTGGGAAAGAAATTAGGAGAAAATTTTTGGCAAAGCCCACCTGGTTGGTTTTCAGTGGTGGAATTATTTCTTGAGGATGACCTATTGGAGATTCGTCTGTCTCTAACACTGTCAGTATTTTTCCCCGAAAAACTCTGAAGGCAGAACTTTTCTAGAGGGCTTTTGGGGCCTGCGGTCATGCTCTCTTTTGAGCTTTTGTCCTGTGTCTCTGTTTTATACTCTATTTTACAGTTTTACTTTGTGAGCCATTGACATTTCTGTGATTCTGGGAGAATAAAATATTGATTAAAAGTAAATAAATGGTACTTGAAAAATCAGCAAGGTAGAATTTAATGCAATGTTGTTGTTTTTTACTTTTTGTTCTGGAGGATATAAACTCCACCCCTCCCTGCAATATTTTATGATAGCCTTTGAAACTTTCTTAGGAAAAATATCAATGCCTGTAGTAATATTAAATTATTATTATTATTATTATTATTATTATTATTATTATTATTGATGATGATAATGATGATGATGATGTTAAATGTTAGCGTCCTAGTTAATACTGGTCTCTTTTCCTGCATCTGTGCAGCTTATTAGTGGCCATCAGTTACCACCTAGCAACCTTTCCAGAACTAACAAAGCAGACCCTCTTGTTATACTAGAAATTTATGGCATTCCAGAAGACCAGGCAAAACAACAGACTTGTGTTGTGAAGGGCAATGGTAAGTGGGTCATACTGATTCTGTCAGGCAGCCTTTTTTAGCCTGATAGCTTCCAGATAGTTTGAATCTACAATTTCCCAGAATTTCAACTCATCTGAATGGCATTAAATTTGGGAAAGCATGGCATGCTGTCTTTAATAATCTTGGAATTTTGCACATCTTAACATAATTCCCTGATCAAGAGGCAAAGCAATGAGTTTCCATCAGCACAAACATCCTTGGTGTGTTGAGACTTCTCAATGTCACCTTGACTAGCCTGCCTTTCTGCTGTACTTTAGAAAAGTTGTTATAGGTGTCCATGGCTGTATACTTTTCAATAAAGATATATCAATGGACAATCCATAAAACAGGTTGGAAATTGTGGAAATTGTTAATGTATGCTAAACACAGTTTGTTTTCTTATTAACAGCATGCATGTTTTAGAACTGAGAGGTTTTCAACAGAAGTGCAGTGCAGTAGGCCAATAGCCATTGCAAAGGTGACATTAATTTTTGAGATCTTCATGTGAACATCACCATATTTTTAAAGAGAATAGATGAGATTGTATTCCTCTTGATTTCATTATGACCAAAGGCACAAGTTTAATTAATGATATATTTCTTGTTTTGTGAATCATTCAATTTTCTATTCTTGTAGTCACTTGGAATAACCAGAAAAAAGAAGTGAGAAGAAATAATGATTAACACTCAGAAGATAAAGTGTTTTAAGGCTTATTGTTCATCTTATATTGCTTTTCTATTTTAGCTTTGTGTCCTAGGTGGAATCAAACATTCACATTTGATATTCGTGTTCCAGAGCTTGCCTTACTTCGTTTTGTTGTAGAAGATCAGTTTTCTCTTGCTTCCAATGATTTCCTTGGTCAATATACGTTGCCACTTTTGAGCATAAATAGAGGTATTTATTACATTGATTGTTTTTGTGTACAAAAAGGTGTTCCAAATCTTTATTTTTTGTTATAACATTTCTTTTGATTAATATATAAGACATAGCGCACAAGACATTGTAATATTGTTTCTATTATTGCTGGTCTGGAATTGTTCAAATAACTATTCTTCTCTTAATTTATGACATTGTATGATTGAATGGTGGGTTGACATATATTTTTTTTTACTTTCAAATATTAGTTATGAGCTGTACAATTTTCCCTTTTACGTAAATCAACATTTCATGTGAAATCTTTCTCAGTATCTGGAAGCTGCAAACTTTATCTTAATAACAGGAATGTTAATGCACACTTCCACATATTGCTTACTGCTTATCTTTTCTTACTAAATTTGTTTAAATGTCAAACCACACATTTATGGACCATTGCAGTACATACAATGTTTGGAGATTCCAATGGAGAATAATAAATGTACCTCAGGGTTGAACTATGGAGTCCTTGGTGCTCTCTAAGTTTGATAGTTTGCATACAGACATTTCATTACTCAGGTAATATCGTCACTGAAATGGGTAACGAAATGTCTGCAAGCAAACTACCAAATTTAGAAAACATTGAGAACTCCACTGTTTGGAGATTCTTTTTGAATGACCAGCAGCTGATTATTTTCATTTTGATTCCCATAATATCACTAGTCAACACTGCATCTCGAAAGGTTGCTTGGTTCTTTGTAGGGGTAGTATGTTTACTGCTTTCCTTTTTCAGTACTTATAGCCATTTTAAAGTGGGATAATCTCAGCAATTATGAATCAAGAGAAGGAACTTTGAGTGTTCAAAGATCTCAATGAGTAACATGGGATGAAGACTTGCTTAACAGTGAAATTTGCCCTAAATCAAGTCAGTTATTGCTCATAGTGCCTAGCATGAATCCCCAAGGATTTTTACTAATCCTGCATAAAGTTTTCACAGATTAAACTGAGTACCTTTCTTATTGCAAAACACATTGAAACCATTAACTGCTTTGGTCGCTCTGATGGATGATCTCTGGCGAGCCCGGGATAGTGGCCAGTCCTCTGTCCTGGTGCTTCTTGACCTCTCAGCGGCGTTCGATACCATTGACCACGGTATCCTTCTGCGCCGGCTGGAGGGATTGGGAGTGGGGGACACCGTATTGCGGTGGCTCTCCTCCTATCTCACTGGTCGGTTGCAGTCAGTGTTTGTGGGGGGTCAGAGGTCCACCTCTAGGTTACTCCCATGTGGGGTGCCTCAGGGGTCGGTTCTCTCCCCCCTACTTTTTAACATTTACATGAAGCCACTGGGTGAGATCATCCACTGCCATGGAGTGAGATACCATCAGTACGCTGATGATACTCAGCTGTACATTTCCACTCCTGGCCATATCAGTGAAGCGGTTGAGGTGATGTGCCGGTGTCTGGAGGCTGTGAGGATTTGGATGGGTGTTAACAGATTAAGGCTCAACCCCGATAAGACAGAGTGGCTGTGGGTGATGCCTCCCAAGGACACTTCTATCTGTCCCTCGATTACCCTGGGGAGTGAATCTATAAACCCCTCAGAGAAGGTTCGCAACTTGGGAGTCCTCGATCCACGGCTGACATTGGATCATCATTTGTCGGCAGTGGTGAGGGGGGCATTTGCCCAGGTTCGCCTGGTGCACCAGTTGCATCCTTACTTGGATCGGGAGTCTCTCTTTACAGTCACACATGCCCTTGTCACCTCGAGGATCGACTACTGCAACGCTCTCTACATGGGGCTACCCTTGAAGAGTGTTCGGAGACTACAACTAGTGCAAAATGCAGCTGCGCGAGCAGTTGTGGGCCTTCCTCGTTGTGCCCACATTTCATCAACTCTCCGCATGCTGCATTGGTTGCCTATTGGTCTCCGAGCCCAATTCAAGGTGTTGGTTATTACCTATAAAGCCCTTCATGGCATGGGACCAGGATACTTACGGGACCGCCTTCTGCCACATACTTCTCTACGACCGGTGAGAGCGCACAGGGTCGGCCTCCTCTGGGTCCCGTCAGCGAAACAATGTTGTCTGGCGGGCCCTAGGGGGAGGGCTTTCTCTGTTGTGGCGCCCGCCCTCTGGAACCAAATGCCTCCTGAAGTCCGCGTTTCCCCGACTCTCCCGGCCTTCCGAAAGAATTTAAAACTTACCTCTGCCGGCAGGCCTGGGGATGATTGTTGTGTGACTGATGAGTATGTATGGGGTTTTATTTTTAATGTTTTTTGTTCGGATTTAGTCAAAATTGTTTTATATATATGTTGTGAGCCGCTCCGAGTCCTCGGAGAGGAGCGGCATACAAATCCGAATAAAATAAAATAAAAAATAAAAAATTAAACCTCCTTCCAAGGTTGTCTATAACTGCTGCATTTTTATAATAGTTTGTAGCTAGTATAAGTAATTGTGCAGACTTCTGTACTAATGTAGTTGAAATTGCACTGCTTTGTTTTTCATATAAAATGAATGAGAGTCATGCTCTTACATTGGAGCAAATCCTTCTCTTACACGGAAGCAAATAAGGATTTGTACTAAAATACAACTTGGATAGAACTAAGTTTTTGTACTGGTTTTGATGTTTCCGATTCTTGGAGGAATGAGTTTCAAACGAAGGCTTTACAAGATGCAGCCTAGATTAGTGGGCAGAGAGAACTCAAAAACTTTCAGATTCTATTTCATGATAATTATATAAAGTCACAGACCACCGAGCTATGTTATATATGTATTATTGTGTATTTTTCACTGTGTACAATACATTAATTGATTGCTATCATATTGCAGGTTATCGTCATGTTCCACTTTTTTCCAAACTTGGTGTCAGCTTACGTCCTGCTTCACTCTTTGTACATATTTGGTACTCAAGAAATAATGTATGTTAGGATTTCTGCCTATTCCACAATAAAGATTCAGTGGTTTAATTATATTAAGCATTCGGTATGACAATTTTTTTCCTGAATTAATTTTATTCCCTATGTATTAAACCCACATAAAATATACCTTGCTGAGTAAGAATACCCCCTGTTGTATTTCTAACAGATCAATACTTTTCAGAAAATGCACTAAAAAGAAGAAAAGTTTCCTTGATGTTCGCCCTAGCAGTTTAGCATTCAGTTAAGTTCCATAAATATAATGCATAAATACTTTCAGTCTTATTTGGTTATCATGACTAATTGCTGCTAAAAATTTAGTTTCTATAAAATATTTGCATTAAATCAAAAGCAATTATCAAATTATATATCTTATGTTTTAAAATTCAGTCAGTTAATATAGTTTATTTTCTACCTATCTATCCCCACATATATCTTGAATGCGTTACAGAACACTTGTACATACCTCATAGATGAATACAGGTGATAATATTTTGGCTTGTAAACTGGTCCCTGGATTACAGATCCTAATTTTGATAAAATATAATGATCAGACTTGAGATATAACAGGCTTTGGCTGTTTTTATTGTCCAAAAAGTACCAAAATCGAACAGGAAAAGCTGCATATGGTATAGCTACAACTAAAGTTTGCAATCTACTCTTTCTTTGTCTTACTCCAAAGTACTACATGACAACCTTGATTATCCAAAGCCATGATAAGCAACAGAGATTAATATAGGCCCATATAGCATGAGATTCTGCAACAGAATGGGGAAGGTGGCAAACTATGATATGTATCTACATTCAATGCAAAACTACAGTAATAAATTACAGTATGAGGAAGGAGGCTCAGGTTAAACATTAGGAGGAACTTCCTATCTATATGAGCTATCAGCTGTCAACTGCTGGAAGAAGCTACAATATGACATAGTGGATTCTCTGCTAGAAGTTTCCACATTGAGGCTGGATGGTCATCTGTTGGAGAGTTCTGGCACTGTAAATCCTGTACTCAACAGGAATTTGGGTTAGATAACATTTGTGGTCACTTCCAACTCTGCTATACTGTCAGCTGATATGGTGTTGGTACACAAGTACAAAAATAGTAGCATTTGTGTGTTGACATTACGTCCATATTTTTTTCATTTTCTCATAATTTATTACTAATACGGCTGTCGTCTACTGACAATCATAGAGTTTTGAAAGACTGGGAATTTGAATGAAAGTGGAGTCAATGATAAGCATCATGAATTAAAGTAATTAAAAAAATGATGACATGTATCTCAAATTTTGAGAAACATTAAGGATGTAAATAAATGTCAAATTTTGTGGAGTTGATAAATACCTGTTGGAAAATGAAGATGTAGGTTTAATTCTAAACGAAAGGGCTAAAATGCATATAGTTGTGGGATTATATGAAAATAGGAATCCTTTAGTTAGTGACGGTTGCATTTTATATTCCTGTGAATAGTGATAAAACAAGGATCGGGTGTGAGCGTTGGGGAAAACTGAGGAACATCCTTCATGACATCCAGGAGAAAAAATATTATGTTAGCCAGGTGGGAAACAAGATGAAAAAATATAGAAAAAAGGAATAATTCAGAGGCTCAAAATGAATGAAAATGATGACCAGCTAGTACTTGCTTAGAAAGCTTCATTCCAGGCACTTACAATCAAAATGTTGCTCTCTTTGTAATATTTGCTTATAGCAAGTGTTTTCCCCCCCTATAGTAAATAGTTCATGATTTCATCAGTTCTCTTGAGGCATATTAATGATCAACTAGCTTTTCTCGGGAAGACTTTAATTAATTTCAAGAGTTCTGTCATGACAAAATATATTCTTTTTTTAATCTTTATTTTTCTAGTCATTACAGTTACCCTTCAGCTCCAATAGCTTTTTAAGTTGTGAGCTATTTAAATAAGATTTGTTTGCCTTGAAACTATTGTGTTTTCCCGAAAAAAAAAAGGCCATTTTCTGCATTGAGTCCCAGACGCTCAGTCTTTTGCATCTTTTGAAGAAAATGTCATTTGCGGAACAACATCATAGTTATAATACTGCAATATGGCTGCAATCCAAGGATGCACAAAAATGTTTTAGGCGATAAGGAATTGTGTTTCTCAAAAGCTGCTGCTTGTAATAGGGAAATCCATCAAATTACAGTGGTAAGAATAAAAACCAACACAGATCGTCCTCAATTAATGATGGTAAACCTTCACATTGCCCTTCCAGCACAAATATATTCCTGTTCAAGCTGCTTGATTGGTGCTCAATATGCTAGGTTGCTTTTGTGACTTTCATCTTTCTTTTATAAGAGTGGGCTTTGAGGCAGTTTTGCATTTGATGACTTCCGTGACCTTGTTTCAAATTATCATGGGCCTGAAGCACAAGCAAGAGCACATGTTGGATCTGATGTAACTCTCATGCACTTGGAAGTCTGCCAGCCTGTGACTTAAAATTTCCTGGCAGCTTCCCTACTGAGTTTGGTTGTGTAGAGATGGCAGGAAGTTTCCTCACTTAACGACCATGCTATTTGGGCTAAAAAGAACTATCAGGTCTGCAGAGATTGCCATTGCTAAGTGATGTTGTCACGGATTACAACTGCATTGCTTAGCAACAGAAATTCCTGTCCCAAGTGCCTTCCTAACTTGAGGACTAACCTATAATTAGTAATAGTTTTCAGGCATAGCAAATTTATATTATTTACTGAGGAGTAAAATAACATTGGTTCTGATCAAACAAAATTATTCCATTTTCAGAAGGATTGTTGTTACGTACTACTAAACATTTTCCTTGCCCCGGTGCGCTGGCTAGAGATGAACTGAGTTTAGCCTAACTCCATCTATTCAGAAATAGTTCTCTTGAGAAACGTTGCTACCTTTGAAATTTCATTCTGCAAAATACATACAGATGGCTTTTTAATGTTGAAGTTAATGAGAACCATTTGCAAATAGAAGAGTAGTAATTCCATGAAGATAACTAAATGACAATGGGCCATGAAAATATCTCTGTGATTAGTGCTCTATTCTCTACTCAGTGGTGTTCCTCCATACATATTCTCCAAGGCAAACACACAGCAAATATAGCAGAAGTACTAGTAGAAAGAAACTAATGAATAAATAATTCAGTTGTCCAAGACAATCTTATTACACGATTCCCCTTTGTGTATCACTTTTCTTTGTCTTAAGTGAATATTGTTCATCCAACTATTAAGTCTTTCAAATGTTCCACTACTTTCTACAATAAGTCATGAATTTTTTTTAATACATATGTTACAATGACCCAATTCTAACCGAAAAGATGATAAATGTTCAAGTGCTCCTATATAAAAAATAATAATATTTAATGCATATAAATCTATTCTTGAAAAAGAACTGGCAAGCCAAACCCTGCTTATTTAATCCGGTACTGCTCTAAACATCATGTCTATATCATTCAATTAATCAATATGGTAATCTTTGGACATCTTATGTTTTGTTTAATCAAGAAGGAATGGCAAAGAAGCCAATTTCAAAGATTTAATTTTGAAACCTTAGGATTTAAATTCTAAAATTTATGCCCTATCCTAAATGTCCATGAATTGTATTTACTTATGCGATTTATTATTGAACTTTCTGCCAACAGCACTGAATGTGGCAGACAAAAAAGTGAACGTAATTAATTTGCAGCTAAAAACAATTCTTATATAATTTTCAGCACCATAAAAGTATCTGAAACACCTAGCATATTTTAATTTGGGATTGTTTTAATTTTACTGCCTATTTGAATTAGCTGTTTTTATCATATTTTACTGATTGGCATTCTCTCTTTATTTTCAAAGTCCATTTAGAACCGTAAAACATTATTAGATCAATTCAAAGCTGACACCTCATCTGTTTTTAAGATTTAATAAAGCTATTATCAACATAGGGACTTTAAAATTTTACTCTTATCCAATATAATTATCTTTGTTTTTCTTAAGAAAAGAGTGATGTTAATGTTGTTTTCTCTATTTTATGATCTAAATCATAAATATGTAAATATAGAGTCACCTTTAGTGACTCTATAGTGTAAATATAGAGTAGAGTCACCTTTATCTATAACACCACATTAAAGAAGCTCCTGACTTTTGTAAACAATCTTGATGTTTTGCTTTATGTTCAAAGAAAAAAATGAAGTAGAAATACTAACCTAGACACCACTGACCTGGATACTGTTTATTGTGAAGGACTGCATGTTTTCATGAACCATCAGGCAATACATCAAAAAGATCAGTTGGGATGTACTACACAACTGTTTTATTTGGTCATTATTTCATTCACACAGGCACTGCAGCAACTACAGTGATTCATCATTTCCAGGGGCCTTCACCTTTTTTCTCTAAGTCATCATCAGTATATCCCAAGAGATTGAAGTGCGAGTAACTGGGAGCCTTCTCCGAAACTCTCTCCATGTTTCATTTGACAAATCGTAGAGGCTTTTCACAAGATCCATCTGAAATTTGTTATCTTCAGCTTCAATAAATTTCTCAAAATCCAAGGCAAATTGGTCCCGATGAATTAAATATATGGAACCTTCAACAGTATTACTTGCTGTCCAGTGAAGATTGGCTTTTTTGAAATAATGAAGCTGCACTTTTAAGTCCCCTTTGATTTCGGAAACAGGCGGCGTGACTGCAATTATCCACTCTGATTTCCAGTGAATGTTCCAGAATCTCTTATTCTGATGGCTTTCCATGCAGACCACAAAATATGGCCTATTTCTAATTGTTTTTCTGTAAACCCGACAAACTCCTGAAATGAAATGCCTCTTCATGTATGCTTCCAAGGTCACATTAAGAGTTTCTCTCCATAATTCTGCCTTATCTCTCCTGATATTACAATAAAGCAGAATTTTGTCAGCTCTCCTATTCAGGTGATCAAATGTGAAGGAAAGCTTGATCTGTGGATCAAAGAAGCGATCCCCTTCCATGTCATTATGGCGAGTCACCAGAACACTTTCCCCTTTTACGTTTGCAGTGGTGAAATTTTTCTTGGAATGATTAGCACACACCTGAGCAACGTCCTGCTTCAGGAGTTTATCATCACAAAGCAGAAAGCGAAGGTCTTCAAAGACATTTTTGAATTCACCCGGAGGGCATTGTTTTAACAAGTTGCATATGAATTTTATTCTGAGCGCATTAGCTGCTTCTTCTTGGGCTACTTTGGTTTCCTCAGGGGTTGGCTGTTCTAAATCAGGCAACGCGGCTGCAAAATAAAACAAGAGCTCTTTCAAACGTTTATGAATCAAACTCTCCACTGCTTACTGACATTTCTTCCAAAATAGAACGAAGTAGTTTTTCATTTTGAGTCTTTATTGTCACTTCTATAAATGAGTCTAGAACTTTCTAGGATTAAGCTAGATCTAGAACTGAATGCGAGCTCATCAGGAGTTTTAATGGAAGCTGTAAGATCTTAAAACAGTAATTCATTGCAAACCAAATTCGAGCCAGCAGTGATGTGATTGAAAACACCCCTCCAGTCCTAAAAATGACATGCAGTTTATGTTACATCCACTGAAATATTATTTATTTATCACATTTGTAAGGCTGCCTGACTTCATAGCAACTCTACATGGTGCACATATTAAAAATAAATTAGCAACAGATAAATATAACAATAGATTTCCAGAGAAAATAACTAACATTTTCTCAATCATACTGCATTCCCTCAAAGGGACTACTACTCAATCTGATACAAGGCCTGGAGAAAATGGTGTAATTTAAGAGCCCATTTCAACAAGGCTATGATTGGAGCAATGTGACTCTGGACAGATGCAGTTCCAGAGGATAAATGCCACAACAGAAAATGACACTGTTTTAATTGATGGGACATAAAGCACACCAGCTCTGTCAGATTGAATATCATAGGCACACTCTGAAGGAGACATAGCATGCGGAGGGCTTTATAGATGTAGAGGGCACAGAGAATGATCTTGAAGGAAGGAAGAACAGTCCATAGCAAAGCAACAATCAGATAAGTTGGACTTGACCTCATTTGAAGCCACTGGTTTGAGTAAATGACTCAGACCATCCCTAGTTCACGGAGAGATAAAGCAAGGGAGGAAGGAAGAACATTCGGACTCGCAAGTGGCTACAATAAAAGAAATACTGAAATACAAGATGTGGATTTGTTAGTCAGGTCTACTTTAAAGGAGTAACACAATTCTTGTAAGTCTCCTATTCCAGGGGTCCCCAAACCCTGGGTCGTGGCCTGGTACCGGGCCACGGCCTGTTAGGAACCAGACCACATTACTGGAGGTGAGGTGCGGGCGATCAAAAGTGTGCATGCACGGGATCTATGTTGTGTGCTCCTTCCCCCCACCCCCGGTCCGTGGAAAAAATATCAAACACAAAACTGGTCCCTGGTGCAAAAAAGGTTGGAGACCACTGTTCTATTCTGCTTACCTTAATGACTAGAGCAGTGGTTCTCAACCTTTTTCAGGTTAAGACCACACTTGCCCCGCCCATGCGCGGCATGCGCACGACAAAAAAAAGCAAAAACAAAAACAAAATGGCAGACCACAACGGGCCGATCCGCGCATGTGCGGTGCGTGCGCGATGGCCCGATCCGCACATGCGCGGCGGCGACAAAAAAAAGCAAAAAAATGGCGGACCGTGACGGGCCAATCAGCGCATGCGCGGTGTGTGCACGACGGACCGAACCGCGTATGCGCGGCGCGACGAAAAAAACAAAACAAAAAAACAAAAAATGGCGGACCGCGGTGTCCGGCGACCCCCGCGAAACGGTCATTCGACCCCAAATGGGGTCGCGACCCATAGGTTGAGAACCGCTGGACTAGAGATCAATTCTCAGAGCACGCACTATCAACAACCTATGTTTGCTTGCAGACATTTCATTACCTGACTAGGTAACAGCCTCTGTGAATGAGTGTTGCTCCATGTTTATATGCAGAAGTTTGCCATGCCAATTTTGATATTTCTATGGGGGGTGAGGGGGGGATGCAGTAGGAGGAGATGGCTTTCTCCTTGGTTCCCCCTTGATTAGGGCACGGTTTTCTGCTATTAACCCTTGTTTATTTTGGTATTAGCTACTGGAGATGATGTGTTCTGGTTCTTTTTGTTTCTTACTGCTTGTTTACTGCCTCTTGAATGGTGTGTAAATATGGTAGGTAAATATATGTTGACAGCATCCAAGCATACTTTATTGTTTCTATTACTTTTTGTTTAGATTCAAAGCAGAGGATAGAGTAGCTACAGTTACGTAATGCAGAGCGGAGCGTGAACATTTCTGCCAACCTGTAGTTAGGCTCAAGCAGCCCACACAAGTCTCAAAGATGCTTTTTTAAAAGGCAACTGGATTGTTTTTTCCCTTGAGGAAGAAGAAAAAGACATTTTGCTTCTCATCCAACAGGCTTCATCAGTTATGGCATGATGGTCCGGGCGATGGAAGGATTAGTCGTGGCAGGATAGGAGGGGGTTGGACCGAGGGCGCAGATAAACTCCCAAGTGGCCTCAAGAGCTCTCAGGGAGAGTACTAACGACCAGATGACTGCAAAGAAATATGATCCTTCCGACCCCCCCCACCTTCTGTCAGCACTTATTTCTAATTTTTAACTAATTTCTCATTTGATAAATTTCCCTGAGATGCTAGGAATCACTCTTTAAGTCCCCTGAAGATAGAAATAATATCTTGCATGCCTTCTAAAAATTCTAAGCATGGATAGAAGGATGAGATCCAAACAATATGTTGAGATTTTCCTCAACCTATAGGCTAGGATGTCAACCAAGATCTAAGTAAAACGGGAAAAGTCAGTGCATGATAAGGCATGGTCACAACTGTATTATTAAGGGCAGCTAGAGTGACCCTGAAGAGCAACTTGAGTTTTATCTTGGTTTTACCAGGTGTTTCGGGTTGCTTGTCCTTTGCAGCTTGGGCAACCACTGCTTGCTTTGCTGGTGCTCCTGGTGCAGTCGCTGAAGGCTGTGGTGCCGTTGTTGGTTTTGGAGTTGGTTGAGTTGTTGATGGGGCCGCTGCAGGAGGAGCAGCGGGGGCTGCTTTTTTGATAGATAGACAGACAGACAGACAGACAGATTAAAAACAAAGAAAAATAACAACCCACAAAGACAAAGCAATCATTATCTTCAATTAAGTAACAAGATGTGACTTACCTGGTCCTTGCTTTGCTGCTGGTGCACCTGCTGGAGCTTTTGGTTCTGTTGTCGGTTTTGCTGCAGGAGGAACAGTGGGGCATGCTGATTTTTTTAAAATATAGACATTAAAAACAAAAAGAAAAACAACAACACACAAGGAAAGAAATAGGAAAGATATTTTCTGTAAGTAATTGATAAGGGATGACTTACCAGGAGCTTGGGGACTGGCTGCTGTTGCTGGTTGTGGAACTGTTTAAGTTTGGCATTTGGCAGAAGAAATAATATAAGAAAAAATATTAGGACTTGTATATTAAAACTTGGCACAAAGAACAAACAAGGAAATGTATTATCTTCAATTAAATAATAAGGGATGACTTACCTGGTGCTGGCTTTGCTGTTGGTGCAGTTGCTGAAGGTTGAGGTTCTGTTGTTGGTTTTGGTGTTGGTTGAGTTGTTAAAGGGGCCGCAGCAGGAGGAACGGTGGGGGCTGCTTTTTAGATAGATATAATTAGATTAAAAATATAAACAAAAATAATAAACCACAAAAGAAAAAAACAAGGAAAGGTATTACCTTCATTTAAGCAATAATGGGAGACTTACCTGGTGCTTCCTTTGATGTGGGTGCAACCCCTGGAGCTTGTGGTTCTGTTGTTGGTTTTGGTGCTGGCTGAGTCGTTAAAGGGGCTGCCCCAGGAGGAACGGTGGGACCTGCTGAATGGTTTTTATAAAATATAGACACTAAAAACACAAAGAAAAACAACAACCCACAAAAACAAAACAAAAAGGAAAGATGTTTTTTGTAATAATAACTGATAAGGGATGACTTACCAGGAGCTTGGGGACTGACTGCTGTCGCTGGTTGTGGAGCTTTTTTAAGGTTTTCATTTTCAAGGGCATTTGACAGAAGAAATAATGCAAGAAAAATATTAGGACTTGTATATTAAAACTTGACGCAAAGAAAAAAGGAGGAGTATTATCATTAATTAGTTGACTTAGCAGTAGCAATAAAGTTAGACTTACATACCGCTTCGTACTGCTTTACAATCCTCTCTAAGTGGTTTACAGAGTCAGCATATTGCCCCCAACAATTTGGGCCCTCATTCTACCAACCTTGGAAGAATGGAAGGCTGAATCAACCTTGAGCCAGTGAGAATCGAACTGCTGACTGTCGGCAGAATTAGCCTGCAATACTGCATTCTAACTAATGCGCCACCACAACTTACCCGGTACTTGCGTTGTTGCTGGAGCAACCCCTGGAGCTTGTGGTTCTGTTGTTGGTTTTGGTGCTGGCTGAGTCGTTAAAGGGGCTGCTGCAGGAGGAACAGTGGGACCTGCTGAATTTTTTTTAAAAAAAAGATAGACATCAAGAACACAAGGAAAAACAACAACCCACAAAGAAACAAAAAGAAAAGATGTTATCTGTAATTATCTGATAAAGGGTATTTACCAGGAGCCTGGGGACTGACTGCTGTTGCTGGTTGTGGAGCTGTTTGAGGTTTTCATTTCCAAGGAGATTTGCCATAAGAAATTATACAAGAAAAAAAACCATTAGGTCTTGTATATTGAAGTTTGAAAAGAAAGGGGGGGGGAAAGCAGAAATAATGATACTGAGTTTGTATTTTGCTTTTCAATATTTCTGTAGTAAGACTGTAAAATTCAGTCAATTTGGAATGCAAAAATCCCCATCCCACCTTGCAGTTTAACTTCCTGTTGAGGCCAAGATAGTTCTAGAGTGGACTTCTTGTCTGCAGACTGATCACTTACAAGTTGGGGAGGAACTTTTGCATTTGCATTTGAGAAATTGCAAGTGGTTGGAGCATGCAGAACTTATAAATTGTGTCCCAAACCTCAAATAAATAATGGCCCAAATTATTCATTAAACAGTATGTAAGGTGTGGTCCCCATCAGCCCACATGCAATCCCACCCAGCACCACAACGTTATGCTCCTGAAATGTGTTGGCAAATAGACAATTTCGTTGATACAATTTTTTTTAAGAAATGTAATTCAGAACAGACGTGGTAGAAAGAAATCAATTTCAGCCTATTGAATAGAGACTGAGGGTTATCAACTACTAGGATGCCTCTGGGAAACCGCCTGTCTCCATTTCATTCTTAAATCTCACGAAACCATCTTGAAGGTTGCAAATTTGCCTGAAAGTGGTGTTTTGGGAGAATTTGTAGTCAAGGTTGGTAGTGAAAGTAGGACTGGGAATGGTTTTCCTCTCAGAAGTTACCTTTTTCTATTTCACTCTTAACCTCCTCCACAAAATAAATGAAAATGTTCTAATAGCATCATCGATCATCTTATGGCTTACTGGGACCCAACAGAAGGTTAATAGGCTGAAAGGAGAGCTACAATCCAGTGAATGTTGCCCTTCCAGTCTTATGGGTCTGACGTGTTCCCAGGAGCTACCAACCAACACTATCTAGGTTCCTCCTAGAAATTCTGTTTCCAATGGAAATTATTTCTTGAGATCAAAATATCATCACCAGAAGTTCTTCAAACTATCAGCTGGATTGTCAGCCGACATCTAGGAAACAGCAGAAAAGTCAGCATGCATTAAGGGATTTGTGCCATTAAGGGCAGCTAGAGTGACCCTGAAGAGCAATCTAAATTTTTACTAGGCGTTTCTGGTTTCTTGTCCTTTTCAGCTTGGGCAGCCACTGCTTGTTTTGCTGATGCTGCTGGTGCAGTTGCTGAAGGTTGTGGTGCTGTGGTCGGTTTTGGTGTTACTTCAGTTGTTAAAGGGGCTGCTGCAGGAGGAATGGCGGGAGCTGTTCGATAGATAGATAGATAGATAGATAGATAGATAGATAGATAGATAGATAGATAGATAGATAGATAGAGTTAGAATAAAAACATATGTAAAAATACCAACCCATAAAAGAAAAAAAACCAAGGAAAGATATTATCTTCATTTAAGGGGAGAGAGAGAGATTAAAAAAGCATAACAATAACAACCCCAAAAGAAAACACAAGAAAAAATGTAATCTGTCATGGTTCCGATGCTAAGACCAACAAAATAAGAAATCGGAGGATAGAGGTTTCCTCAAAGAACATGTTTATTGGTTACAAAATATCGGCATGCTCAAAAGTGAAACCAAGTCTGAAATTCCCTCCAAAGCATTACACTATTACAAAGTCAAACTTCCCACCCCAGTGCTATACAATCATCTACGTTCCCCAATAGAATAACTTGGCGGGCTTTCTAACAAAACGCCCAACCTTCTAAGCTAACTGATAGAATGACCTTGGTTCCCACGGGACCCAGAATTGTTTAGACTTTCTTGTGGCAACCTAGAATGAGCAACCTAGAATGAGCCAGGTTCGTTGTAGAATTGACATAATCTTTAATTAAGTAATAAGGTGGTTTATTATATGGCTGGCATGCATATCTAGTTTATGATAAAAAGGTGGATAGGAGTTTCAAAGAGCACCTATTGAGAAATGCTCTCCTGCATGTTTGGAAAAAGTACCAGTATAAATTAAATGATAAGATTCCTCTTTGGACGGTTCCCAGACACGCAATAGAGAACATAAATAGAGTACAATTACAAGACGTGGTGCCTTACGAGAAACTCCTAATTAAAGAAGGAAATCTTTTATTATTGAAGTCCTTGAACATTTTAAGAGATGAAGGAATAGTCCTTACTTGGTTTCAATACTTACAATTGCAGACTAGATGGAAAAAAGATTTGAAGATGGGTTTATCTCAAATAGATGAAAACTTAATTAAACAAATTAGAGACCAAAGGTCAATGCATATTAAAAGATTGTATAATGTATTGATAGAGATTGATTCCGAAACTGAATTAGTTAAGGACTGTATGATAAAGTGGGGACAAAATTTTGGACAACCAATCATGATGGAAACTTGGGAGAGGATCTGGGTGAAAAATGTAAAATTCACACAAGCGCAACATTTAAGAGAAAATTTTTATAAAATGTTTTATAGATGGCATTTGGATCCGAAAAAATTATCATGTATGTACCCTAATTTACAACCTAAGTGCTGGAGATGTGAAAGTATGGATGCTACTTATTTTCATGTATGGTGGACTTGTAGAAAAATTAAGGCATTCTGGATAAAAATATGGTGGATACTTCAAAATATTTTGAAAAAACGTATTGAATTTTCACCACAGTTGTTTTTATTAGGTATTACAAAAGATTGCACTACCACAGAGACGAACTTAATTTTGAACTTGATTACAGCAGCGAGACTGTTGGTGGGACAATATTGGAAGAAATCAGAATTACCATCTATTGAAGAATGGACTTTGAAAGTTATAAACTTGGCGGAAATGGCTAAAATATCTGCATATTTGAAAGTCCATTCAAATGAAAAATATATGTTGGATTGGAAAAGATGGATAGAGTATATTCAAGGGAAATATCAATCCAAGAAATTGTATTTAGCATATAGTTAAATTTTTATTAGGATTTATATAATAATTTAGTTTAAATTAGTGGGTTTTCTTTTGTTTTACCCTGTATTCACTTTGGGAATTTGGGGGGTGGGTGGGTTGGGGGGGCCGTAATAATGTATTATAATGCACTCAACTGTAATACTTGCAATATATAAGAATGATACATTTACTGTTATAAGAGGGGTTGCTCCGGCAGTACCTCTGGACCACATCTGGAGGGGGTGGAGAGTGAGGAGTGAAGGAGTGGAGGGAAGTAGGAAGGTTGTAGGAGAGGAGGGTGGAGAGTGATGGAGGGAGAGAGGGAGGGGGAGGGAAGTAGCAGATAGGGAGGAAGGAAGAGGGGGAGGGGGTGGAGGGGGTGCGGCCGAGCAACACCCATAGTTATTCTATTTTACGTAAGTTTTTAAAGGAATGTATGTTTTGTTTTGTGTGAGAGAAAGTTGAAAATGATTGTATTAAGTTGAGTTGTATTTAATTTGATTTTTTTGTTTATAATTATAAAACTAATAAAATATTTAATAAAAAAATTAAGTAATAAGGACTGACTTACCCGGCGCTGACTTTGTTGCTGATGCACCTGCTGGAGCTTGTGGTTCTGTTGTCGGTTTTGCTGCTGGCTGAGTTGTTAAAGGGGCTGCCTCAGGAGGAACGGTGGGACCTGCTGAATTTTTTTTTTTAAATATAGACATTAAAAACACAAAGAAAAATGACAACCCACAAAGAAACAAAAAGAAAATATGTTATCTCTAATTAACTGGTAAGGGGTGACTTACCAGGAGCCTGGGGACTGGCTGCTGTTGCTGGTTGTGGAGCTGTTTGAGGTTTTCATTTCCAAGGGAATTTGCCAGAAGAAATAATATAAGAAAAAAAATATTAGGACTTGTATATTCAAGCTTGAAAAGAAAGGGGAGAAATAAGCAGAAATACTGATACTGAGCTCATATTTTGCTTTTCAAGATTTCTATAGTAAGAGTGAAAAATTCAGTCAGTTTGGAATGCGAAAATCCCCATCCCAAACAATTTCAAAACAAGGAAAAGTGTTATCGTCAATTAAGTAATAAGGGATGATTTACTAAGAGTCTTGGGGCTGTTTTTCAGCTGTTTCAGGGGTTTTTTTTCAAGAGATTTTGCCAAATTTTATTGTTACAAGAAGAAATATTAAGCCATGCATATTGAAACCTAATAGGAAGGAGAACAAAGCAAAAACTTTCCAAGGTTTTTGTAATAAGACTGAAAATCTTCGCTTTTCAGAATGAAATGGACAGTGTATAAATTTAATGTAAATAAATTAAGACAATTTGGAAGGTCTGAAACCTCTTATCACCTTGAGCTTTACTCTCTGGTTGAGGCTTAGATGGCGCTGGAGTGGGCTTCTTATCTGCAGGCTGATCACTTACAGCTTGGGGAGGGCCTTTTGCACTCACAGTAGCTGAAAATGAGAAATTGAAAATGGTTTGAGCATGCAGAACTTAAAAAATATTCATAAAACAATCTGTAAGTGTGGTCTCCATCACTTCATGTGCAGTCCAATCCAACACCACAAAGTTAGTCTCCTGAAATGTGTTGGCAAATAGACAATTGTGTTGATATGATTTTTTTAAAAAAAATAATTCGGAATATGCATGCCAGAAGGAAACAAATTTCAGCCCGTTTCATGATATATTTGGGAAGAGAAACTGAGGAATACCAGCAACTAGGATATCTCTGGGAAAGAACTTGTCTCCATTCCATATTTAATAGCAGTAGCAATAGCACTTCGATTTATATGTTACTCCATAGTACTTTACAGCAGGGGTCCCCAACCCCCAGTCCGTGGACCAGTACCGGGCCGCAGCATGTCAGCAACCGGTCTGCACAAACAAGCAAAGCCCCATCCACAGGATGCAGGCAGCACACAAAACCACGCCCCCTCCAGTCCGTGGAAAAACCTCTCTCCACAGAACCGGTCCCTAGTGCCCAAAAGGTTAGGAACCTCTGTTTTACAGCACTCTCTGAATGGTTTACAATGTCAGCCTATTGGCTCCAACATTTTGGGTCCTCATTTTGCTGACCTCAAAAGGATGGAAGGCTGAGCCGGTCAGGATTGAACTCCTGGCTGTGGGCAGAGTTTGCCTGCAATACCGCATTCTAACCATTGCGCCACCAGGGCTCCTTAAGTCTCACAAAACTCCCTTTAAGGCAGGGATTCTCAACCTTGGCAACTTTAAGACTTTGCTGGCTGAGGAATTCTGGGAGTTGAAGTCCACAAGTCTTAAAGTTGCCAAGGTTGAGAACTGCTGCTTTAAGGCCTTAGACCTGCTTGAAAATGATGTTTTGGGAGCTTTTGAAATGGAGATTGTAGGACTGGTTTTTATCCCAGGTGTCACCTACGCCTTTTTTCACTCTTAGCCACCCCCAGAAAACAATTGAAAATGTTCATTCCAAACTCTTCTTGTGGCATCACCACATGATCAGATGGCTTACTGGGACCATCCAGAAAACATTCAGATTGAATTGAGACTCACAAACCAGAAAATGTTGCCTATACCGTTGTATGGGTGTGAAATGTTTTCCTGAGATCACAGGCCACATTGTTTAAGCCCCCCATATATAAAAACTACTTCCACTGTGCTTCTACATCTTTGTAAGCAACCGTAGAGGGTTGACACTCAAATACCCTCCTCAGATGTTCTTTGAGTTATAGGCTAGGATGTCAGCCAAGATCAAAGGAAAAACAGAATAGTTAATCCATGTTAATGCATAGCCACCCTTATGTTATTAATGGTATCCAGAATGCCCCTGGCAAGCAATTTGAATTTCATCTTAGGTTTTACCAGGAGTTTCTGGTTTCTTGTCCTTTGCAGCTTGGGCATCCACTACTGGCTTTACTGCTGGTGTAACCCCTGGAGCTTGTGGTTCTGTTGTTGGTTTTGGTGTTGGTTCAGTCGTTAAAGGAGCTGTCACAGGAGGAATGGTGGGACCTGAGGTTTTTTTAAAAAAAAAATTGACATAAAAAACACAACGAAAAACAACTCACAAAAAAAAGAAAGATGTTATATCTAATTAACTGATAGGAGGTTATTTACAGGAGCCTGGGGACTGACTGCTGTCACAGGTTGTGGAGCTGTTTGAGGTTTTCATTTCCATGGGAATTTACCAGGAGAAATAATACAAGAAAATAAAAAAGAGTAGAACTTGCAGGTTGAAACTTGAAAAGAGAGATAAACATAAGTAATGTAATGATCCTGAAATTGCATTATGCCTTTCAAGATATCTGTAGTAAGACTGAAAATTCAGAGAATTTGGAATATCAGAATCCCCATCTCAGCTTGCACTTTAATTCCCTATTAAGGCTGAGATGGGTCTGGAGTGGACTTCTTGCCTTCTGGCTGATCAATTATAAGTTGGGGAGGGACTGAGGGGGGGGCTCGGTGTTCTCTGAGCTTGATTGTTTTCTTGTAGACGTTTCATTGCCAAACTAGGTAACTTCATCAGTGCTAGTAAGGGGATAGGGTTTGCTTTCATTTCATATCCTAGTGCAGGGGTGTCAAACTGCCGGCCCACGGGCCGATTGCATCATACACAGGCCATGCCCACCCCAGCTCCGGCAATGCAAAAAAAGTTGTGATATGTCGCGACACATCACGTGACGCAGCAAGTTTGACACCCGTGTCCTATTGCTTACTCTAGTGGAAATGTTCTTGTAGGTTGTTTGGTTGGACTGTTTACTGATAACTTGTTTGGCAGTTCCTTGATTGGGGTGTTCTTCTTCTTCTCCAAAGACCCCTCATTTCAACCCTCAGCTAGAAATATTCTCCTTTATGGGGAGGGACTTTTTCACACGAATATGCAATTCACATGAAACATGGGTTCCCTTTTATTTCACATATCAAATGGTGAAATTATAACAGTAGACTTCCTCATTAATAAATACATTAAGGAAGGAAATTTTTGTTTCATCCATACTGAAAAGACCTTAGAGGGATATAAAGGCTTTGTTCCTTTAGGAATTCTCTATCACGCTGGGTCCCCATTCCTACTTCTAAAATGGTTTTAACATTGAATTGTTTTCTTCTGGAGATTGTGTCTCCCATTGGGTTTCTGGCATTGACACAATAGCCAATGAATAAATTGTGTCTGTGCACAGTAGAAGCCTCACAATGGTTCTGCTATTTTCTCTGGATCACTGGGCCAAAAGACTAGTCACAATTTCCTTAAATCATGGGCTATATTTTGCTAAGCTATTTGCCCACTTATAGTTCTAAAAATATTTTTTACCAACAAATAACTAATAGTAAAAAGATCTCTGATCAGCTAGAATGCCTACATTGTGACAATTTACTTTTTTTTTAAAACTTTTACCAGGTTTTTCCAGTTCCTTTGATGTTGGAAGGTCCACAGGCTGTTTTGTTGCTGTTTTAGCATCTTGTGGTTTTTTATCTTCTGTTGGTGCTGGTTCGGTTTTGGAAGGGCCTGCCTCAAAAGTAACAGCCCGGACTGGAATTTGGGGAGAAACAAAATACACATAATTTATATATGCCCAAATATATTTATTTTCTGGGAAAGCTGGCTAGAACTCTGTAACATATAGTCCGCTGAAAAACGTGTTTAACAACTTTGAACAAAAACCAAAGAAAACCTAACATGCGTCTATATAAACCTTAATAAGGAATAATCTTCCCCAGGAACATACTGTTTTTACCTTTAACACTGGATGAATCTGGAGTGGAGGATCTGGTGTTCTAGTTATACTTTTTTCTTTTAGAAAGTTCAGTAGAAGTTACATCTAAGGAAGTATAGTGCACAAAAGGTTCATCTGCAAATTAACTGACATTTATTATTTTGCATTGGGATGAACAAGGTTTTGGGGACAAAGGATACAGCATGGTTTCAAATAATATGCTGAACAAAAATGCTTTCATGCTGTGATTGGTCAGAACAAACTGGTTTTTAAAAAGTTGACTCATATTTCAACATAGTTAGTTGAGGATATTTACAGATAGAGGTGATCCTTGACTTACAAACACAATTGAAACCAGAATTTCCATTGCTGACTGAGCAAGAAGTTCTTAACTGAGTCACGCCTGATTTTATGACATTTTTTGCCATAGTTATTAAATGAACCACTGCACAGTTGTTAAATGAATCATATAGTCGTAAACAAATCCAGCTCCCTCCTATTGACTTTGCATGTTGGAAACCGGCTGGGAAAGTTGCAAATGGTTGTCACAGGATCACATGACAAATGTATGTATGACAAATACATGCCCATTGCCAAATGCTGGAATTTTGATCACATGACCATGGGAAGACTGCAATGGTTGTAAGTGGAAGGACTGGTCAAAAATCATAACTCACGGTCGCTAAACTGATGGCTGTGTATCAGCTTGCCACAATTTGCCTTGTGATATAAAATTTATAGTTTGGCACCTGATGTTGGAGGGGGCACGGAAGCATGGAAGACTACTTCTGGGAGCCATATGTGGCTCAGGAGCTTATCACTCTAGAGAAGCGTATCTAGAGTGACCCTGAAGAGTAACTTGAGTTTCATCTTAGTTTTTACCAGGCGTTTCAGGTTTCTTGTCCTTTGCAGCTTGGGCATCCACTGCTTGCTTTGCTGGTGCTGCTGGTGCAGTCGCTGAAGGCTGTGGTTCTGTTGTTGGTTGAGTTGTTAAAGGGGCTGCCGCAGGAGGAACGGTTGGGGCTGCTTGATAGATAGATAGATAGATAGATAGATAGATAGATAGATAGATAGATAGATAGATAGATAATAATAATAATAATAATAATGATAGATGATGATAGATAAATGGATGATAGATAGATAGATAGATAATAATGATGATGATGATAGACGATAGATAGATAATGATGATGATAGATGATGATAGATAAATAGATGATAGATAGATAGATAGATAGATAGATAGATAGATAGATAATGATGATGATAGATGGTAGATATATAATAGATAGATAATGATGATGATAGATGATAGATAAATAGATAATAAATAGATAGATAATGATGATGATGATAGATGATGATAGATGATAGATAAATAGATGATAGATAGATAGATAGATAGATAGATAGACAGACAGATAGATAGATAGATAGAATTAGAATAAAAACATATGAAAAATAACAAACCACAAAAGAAAAAAAACATTTAAGCAATAATGGGAGACTTACCTGGTGCTTCATTTAAGCAATAATGGGAGACTTACCTGGTGCTTCCTTTGATGTGGGTGCAACCCCTGGAGCTTGTGGTTCTGTTGTCGATTTTGGTGCTGGCTGAGTCGTTAAAGGGGCTGCCCCAGGAGGAATGGTGGGGGCTGCTAGATAGATAGATAGATAGATAGATAGATAGATAGATAGATAGATAGATAGATAGATAGATAGATAGATAGATAGATAGATAATGATGATAGATGATAGATAGATGACGATGATAGATGATAGATAAATAGATGACAATAGATAGATATAGTTAGAATAAAAACATACGTAAAAATAACAACCCACAAAAGAAAAGAAAACAAGGAAAGGTATTATCTTCATTTAAGCAATAATGGGAGATTTACCGGGTGCTTCCTTTGATATGGGTGCAACCCCTGGAGCTTGTGGTTCTGTTGTTGGTTTTGGTGCTGGCTGAGTCGTTAAAGGGGCTGCCGCAGGAGGAACGGTGGGACCTGCTGAATGGTTTTTATAAAATATAGACACTAAAAACACAAAGACTAACCATAACCCACAAAACAACAAAAACGAAGGATGTTATCTGTAATTAACTGATAAGGGGTGACTTACCAGGAGCCTGGGGACTGGCTGCTGTTGCTGGTTGTGGAGCTGTTTGAGGTTTTCATTTCCAAGGTAATTTGCCAGAAGAAATAATACAAGAAAAAATATTACAACTTGTATATTAAAACTTGGCAGAAATAACAAACAAGGAAAGGTGTTATCTTCAATTAAGTAAGAAAAAGTGACTTACCTGGTACTTGTGTTGCTGCTGGAGCAACCCCTGGAGCTTGTGGTTCTGTTGTCGGTTTGGGTGCTGGCTGAGTCGTTAAAGGGGCTGACGCAGGAGGAACAGTGGGACCTGCTGAATGGTTTTTATAAAATATAGACACTAAAAGCATAAAGAAAGACAACAACCCACAAAGAAAAAAGAAGGGAAAATGATATCTCTGAATGATAAAAGGATATTTACCAGGAGCCTGGGGACTGCTGATTGTTGCTGGTTGTTGAGCTGATTGATGTTTTCATTTCCAAGGCAATTTGTCAGAAGAAATAATGGAAGAAGAAAAAAATATTAGGATGATAGAGATATATAAATAAATGAAAAAAAATATAGAGAGCTAGTTTGGTTTAGTGGTTTGGGTATCAGACTAGAAAGTGGGAGATGCTGAGTTCAAGTCATGTCTTAGCCATCAAAACAGCTGGTTGACTTTGGGCCAATCCCTATCTTTTTTCAGGATTGTTGTTGCAGGGAAAATTAGGATGAAGAAGGTGTACTGGGTATGTTCCCTGTCTTGAATTATTTGTAAAAATAATACAGGTCTGATGCAAAAAAATAAATAAAAATAATATTTTTAAATAAATAAATAGATCATCATCATCATAATTTTAGCCATTGTCTATCCACTACAGGATGAAGGCCTCTTCCTCATGTTTCCAACCAATACGGTTCTGAGCTGTATACATACATACATACATAAATACATTTATTTATTTATTTTATTCGGATTTGTATGCCGCTCCTCTCCGAAGACTCGGAGCGGCTCACAACATATATATAAAACAATTTCAATCTAAATCCGAACAAAAAAACATTAAAAATAAAACCCCACACATACTCATCAGTCACACCACAATCAACAATCATCCCCAGGCCTGCCGGCAGAGGTAGGTTTTTAAATTCTTTCGGAAGGCCGGGAGAGTCGGAGAAACGCGGACTTCAGGAGGCAGTTGGTTCCAGAGGGCGGGCGCCACAACAGAGAAAGCCCTCCTCCTAGGGCCCACCAGACGACATTGTTTCGCTGACGGGACGCGGAGGAGGCCGACCCTGTGCGCTCTCATCGGTCGTAGAGAAGTATGTGGCAGAAGGCGGTCCCGTAAGTATCCTGGTCCCATGCCATGAAAGGCTTTATAGGTAATAACCAACACCTTGAATTGGGCTCGGAGACCAATAGGCAACCAATGCAGCATGCGGAGAGTTGATGAAATGTGGGCACAACGAGGAAGGCCCACAACTGCTCGCGCAGCTGCATTTTGCACTAATTGTAGTATCCGAACACTCTTCAAGGGTAGCACCATGTAGAGAGCGTTGCAGTAGTCGATCCTCGAGGTGACAAGGGCATGTGTGACTGTGAGGAGAGACTCCCGATCCAAGTAAGGACGCAACTGGTGCACCAGGTGAACCTGGGCAAATGCCCCCCTCGCCACTGCCGACAAATGATGATCCAATGTCAGCTGTGGATCGAGGAGGACTCCCAAGTTGCGAACCTTCTCTGAGGGGTTTATAGATTCACCCCCCAGGGTAATCGAAGGACGGATAGAAGTGTCCTTGGGAGGCATCACCCACAGCCACTCTGTCTTATCGGGGTTGAGCCTTAATCTGTTAACACCCATCCAAACCCTCACAGCCTCCAGACACCGGCACATCACCTCAACTGCTTCACTGATATGGCCAGGAGTGGAAATGTACAGCTGAGTATCATCAGCGTACTGATGGTATCTCACTCCGTGGCAGTGGATGATCTCACCCAGTGGCTTCATGTAAATGTTTAAAAGTAGGGGGGAGAGAACCTACTTAACCAAAATTATGTATTCAAAATTTTGTGGCTTACAAAGAGTTAAATGGGAGACTAGTATAGCTATTTCAAGCTCTTTAGCTCTCATCAGCTAGTCTTACCCTTCTAGGATAACACATAGTTATACATATGTATATATACATACAAGGAAAAGTAATGAAACTGAAATTATATTCTGCCTTTCAAAGTTTGCATAGTAAAACTAAAAAAATCAGACAATTTGAAATGTCAAAATTCTCACCCCACCTTGTACTTTAACTTCCGGTTGAGGCTGAGATGGTTGTGGAGTGGACTTCTGGTCTACAGGTAGATCACTTCCAGGTTGAGGAGGGACTTTTGCATCACTCACAATATCTGTAGATGAGAAATTCCAAGCAGTGTGGGTAAACAGGGCTTGTGAACAATTTATATTACAAGCAGGAACCATGAGACAATAGCCCAATGTATTCATTTTTCAGTAAGCAATTCATGCGAAACCAAGTCCCTCTTTTATTGTATATATCAACTGATAAAATTATAACGGTACAATTCCTTATTAAGAGATTTGGCGTGGATGGAAATTTTTCTTTGACGTATCCTAAAAAAGTTCTCAGACTGGGTGAACATATGTCTGGCAAAAGGAGGATGATCTCCAACTGGAAAGCATAGCCTTAAAATCAAACATTGTCCAGCTTCGTAAGTATCTCTTTCTGAGCGGCTTTTCTCCACGGCACACTGCCTCCTAAAGAATTACTAATGGAACCTCAGGTTAACAAGCTCTGCTCTGATCTTGATTAGTACTCTCTCTCTAGCTTGCACTGATGCCTGAAATTGACAAGACCTTAATCAGTTACAGGGCTGAAGACTTTTGCCCCTTAACTGGTTCTGACACCTTCCTGTAATTGAAAATCTTTCTCATGCTGGGAAAAGTAATTTCATATAGGCCCATTCTTGTAGACCCAAGTACTACCACCACCACCACCACCACCACCACCACCACCTCCTTCTCCTTCTCCTTCTCCTTCTCCTTCTCCTTCTCCTCCTCCTCCTCCTCCTCCTCCTCCTCCTCCTCCTCCTCCTCCTCTTCTTCTTCTTCTTCTTCTTCTTCTTCTTCTTCTTCTTCTTCTTCTTCTTCTTCTTCTTCTTCTTCTTCTTCTTCTTCTTCTTCTTCTTCTTCTTCTTCTTCTTCTTCTTCTTCTTCTTCTTCTCCTTCTCCTTCTCCTTCTCCTTCTCCTTCTCCTTCTCCTTCTCCTCCTCCTCCTCCTCCTAGTTTTACATTATAATTTTTATTGCAGGTTCCAAGAAAATCAAATAGTGTGTCCTCCTTTCCTCCCCCCCCATTTGTCCTGTTTTCCAAATGTTCATGTCCTCCTTTGCCGGGTTCAGAAACCTGATAATCCGATTCTCAAAACCAGAGAACTCCAAACTTGGCAATTTTAAAACTTGTGAACTCCATCTGCCAGAATTCCTTAGCCAGCAATTCTCTCTCTCTCTCTCTCTCTCTCTCTCTCTCTCTCTCTCTCTCTCTCTCTCTCTCTCTCTCTCTCTCTCTCTCTCTCTCTCTCTCTCTCTCTCTATATATATATATATATATATATATATATATATATATATATATATATATATATATATATATATATATATATATATATATATATTTCAGTATAGATTTGACTTACGGTCACAATTGAATCCAAAATTTCTGTCGCTAAGTGAGGCATTTGTTAAGTGAATTTTACCCCATTTTACTATCTCTTTTTTTTTTTTTTTTTTTTAAAGGGGCCATCTGAACATTTTAATCCAAGTCAACAGAATACTTCCCAAAGGTGAAAATATTTCCCGATCATCTACCATTTGAACAAGAGAATATGCACAGAAACTTCATACCCAACACTTCATCCTCTTGAATTTTGTAATATACAAAATGGGATAGAAAAACCATTAACACGGAACCAGACAGTTATGCTTGCATTTTCCCTTTCCTAAAAAATAAAATAAAATAAATCTAACCCAAACTAGAAATACCTAGCAGTCAAATCTTGGCATCTTCAAGTATGTTTCAAAAAGCAGTATTGAAATCTGAACGTGAACGGTCTCCGTTCTTTTCCCTTCTTTTTTAAAAAAATTAGGCTGCCGAAGTAATGCTGGCAGTGTGCGGGGAACTTTAGCGATGCAAAATCGCTGCCCATTTGGCATTCTTTCTTTCTTTTTTTAAAGCTGAGCAACAGGGAGAAATATCCACTTCTGAAACGAAGGCAAAGCCTCTCTTGGAAATTAAAGCTCTTCGTGGTAGAAACTTTTGTCGTGGAGCTGTCGGCCATAATCGGTGGCTTCGCTGTTGAGAAACAGATCTTGATTTTCCAGAATTTCATTTGCTGAAAGTCTTCGGTCTCCATCCAAGTCCATCTCGTCAAGAAGATGGACAGCCTCTTCCTGGGCAAGGCCTTCGTTATTGGGCATCACCCAAGTTAGCAGCTCTTTGGGACTCAGTTTTCCATCTTTATCCTTGTCGTAATCATTTTTAAAGCGGTCTTCTTCAACCACAATCCATTCGGGATCTTCTTTGGTGGCTGGATCTCTTCGGTAGTCACCAAGGAACTCTTCAAGGCTGACAAATCCATCCCCGTCTTTGTCGTGTTCTTCCAAAGATTCCTGAATGACAAACTCCTTCATGTAGTCGGCCTCCTCCGGATGCTCAAAGGCAGCGAATTCCTCAAAATCCAAGTGAGAATCGCCGTCCTTATTCGCCTTTTGGAATCTCTTCTTGTCCTTTAAATGGAGCTGCCGGAAGGACTCTTCTTCAGCATCGTCCAGTGTGGTGTGCTCCTCAAAGTCGATGACCCGGTCGTACATCTGGATATTGTACTCCTCCCAAGAGACCCGCCCGTCGCCATCTTTGTCGTAGTGCTGGAACTGTTGCTTGGCGTCTTCGATGATGTAACTCTTGAAGGAATGCTGGATCCAGGAACTCAGCTCGCCTTCGGTGAGAAAGCCATCCAGATCCACGTCGATCCTACTTATGATCACTTTCAGCCGCTTCTGCTGCTCCTCCGGGCTCAGTTTGGAAAATTCTTCCACTTCATCCTGGCCGCCCAGCAGCGCCTCCCGGTCGTAGTCGGGCCGGTGCTCGCCCAGGCCGGTCCCGGGGTCGCCCAGCAGCAGCAGCAGCAGCCCGAGCAGCCCGAGCAGCCCGAGCAGCGGCGGGGACTCCATGGCTGCAGCCGGGCAGGCCGCACCGTACGAGGCAGGGAGGCTGGGAAGGAGGGAGGGAGGCAGGGAGGGAGGGAGGGAGGCGGGCGCAGAGCCGGGTCGGCCGTTCGCCCAGTCTCCTCCTTTTACTATCTCTTTTGTCACACTTGTTAAATGAATCACTGCAGTTGGTAATAACACAGTTGTTAAGTGAGTCTGACTTTGCTTGTCAGAAGGTTGCAAAAGGGGATCACATGACCTTGGATAGGACTCAGTTGCCAAGACTCTGAATTTTGATCACGTGACCATGGGGATTCTGCAATGGTCGTAAGTGTGAAAAATGGTCATAAGTCACTTTTTCAGTGCCATTGCAATTTTGAAAGGTCACTAAATGAACTTGTAATTTGAGGACTACCTGTACTAAGGCATTTCTTTCTTGTTTGCTTGTTTTGCAGATAGACACATTCAGCCTGGTGAGGATGTTGGAGACCCTGTGTGGACTTGCCTAAGTGACACTGCTTAAGTGTCCTCCTTGCTTAAGTTATTTGTATTTCCAAATGTGCTTCTCCTCTAACATCTGGACCACTTGCTGTGTGATAGACCCAAAAAACTAGTCACAAGTTGCTTTACGGATGGTATTTTGCTAATACGTTAGCCCACATACATTTTTAAACATATTTTTCACTAACAAAAGATTGATAGTAAAAAAATCTCTGGCCAACTAGAACGCCCACATTGTGACAATTTACCATTCTTCTAGTTTTACCATGTTTTGGGGGTTCTTTTGTCTTTGATGTTGGATTGTTTTGTTGTTGTTTTAGCATCTGAAGATAGCGGTGGGCCTGGGAGTTAGGGGGAAAAAAAATCCAAACCATATATTTACATAATCCAGTTTGATTCACTGGTTAAGGCATCAGACTAGAAATCAGGAGACTGTGAGTTTATTTATTTAAAATATTTATATAGCTACCCGTCATATACCAAATCCTGAGTGGATTCCAATCAAGAATGAAAACAATATAATATAAACACCATATAAAAATTACTCTTTATTCTAGTTGTGCCTTAGGCGTGAAAGCTGGCTCAATGGCTTTGAGTGATCAGTTTTTCTCAGCCCATAACATCAGCTTGGGCAACAAGCTAGTCAGTCCGTTCCTGTTGCAACCCACGGATCAACACTTGATTGAGCCAAAAAAAGAAGAGTGGACTCTACACTTGTGGGAAAACACTAGGAAGGGGGAAAAAATCATATATCTATTTTCTAGAAAGTTTGCTAGAATGCTGTAACAAGGTCAACTGGAAAAAAAATACTTCACAAATCTGGAAGAAACCTAAAGAAAACAATACCATTATTTATTTATTTATTACTCGAACTTATATGCCGCCCTTCTCCTAAGACCCAGGGCGGCTTACAAACAATACAATAAAATTATAACAATAAAATTTATCACATTCATGCAACATACAAGCACAGTCAGCTCACATTTGCTGATGGAGGGACATTCCTAGGCCCGGGACAGAGCACAGCTCATACGCCCCAAGCCTGTCGGCATAAATGGGTCTTTAACAATTTCCGGAAAGCTAGGAGGGAGGAAGTAGTACGAACCTCTGAGGGAAGCTGGTTCCAGAGGGCTGGGGCAGCAACAGAGAAGACCCTAGCCCTAGGCCCCGCCAGATGACATTGCCTAACAGACAGGACCCGTAGGAGACCAACCCTATGTGCCCTAACCGGTCGCTGGGATTAATCTTTTCAAGACTACTAATACTGGAAGATTCTGGAGTAGGGTCTACTGTATTGGTTCCACTTTTTTTTCTCTTTAAAACAATCAATAGAGCTTACAGGATATCTGAATAAGAATATAAAAATTTGGTCTACAAATTAGCCAGCATTTATTAACGTTGGTTAACGTTAGCTTGTGATTGATCTGGACAATGAATTTTTAAAGAATTGATTCACATTTCAGTATAATTAGTCAATTACATTAAATTATTAATACTCATTTCATAATTTGCCGTATTTGAACTTATAATTTGGCAACTAATAATGCTGCAGCAGATGAGGTAGTCACATTTTGATAGTTTATCATTTCCTTGGTTTTACCAGGTTTTTCCTTTGTCTCAGAAGTTGGAAGGGCCTCAGGTTGTTTTGATGTTGCTTTAGCATCTGTAGGTGGTTGAGCTGCACCCTCTTTAGGTGCTGGTTCAGTTTTTGATTGGCCTGTTTCAACAGGAGCAGCAGGATCTGGAAATTTTTGGGAAAAAAATAAATATGAAATACCTCTTACGGAAATTCATGCATTTTTGTTTCTGTAAAAGCTCTCAATGGTGAGACGGGTGGAGTATAAATTTAACAAACAAATAAAGCTTGCTAAATCCCTTAATCCCACTGAAAAGACTGTTTAACAAATTCTGAGGCTAAAACAGAACTCTAAAATATCGACTGTGTGTGTGTATGTACGTGGGCCTCAAAGGACAGATACTAAGTGTTTATATTATTAGGAAAAAAACAACTACATCAAAAAAAAAGGATATATTACCCTTGTTTTTAGCATTGGAGGACCCTGGAGTTGAGGTCTGGTTTGCTGTATTCTTTTTTGAAAACATTTACAGCGACTACAAATGAATAGAGATGAGAAAATTGTTATGTTCTGCACACAAAATGATACCAATTCCTAGGATCTGTTCAGACTGTCACGCACTGTGACCTGGAGAAATGCCAGAGAAAACAATTGTTTTGTCATTCTATGACATCAAGGGAAATGGAACCATCAACGTTTCTTGACGGTTACATCTGGATTCAAGAGTTTCTGAGTTTTCTGCAGTGCAGAGCAAAATTTATGGAAAGTTCTGAAGAGGAGTGACTATAGCTTGGATGTGCTACTGTCATTGGCAACCTTTTCAAAGATTTGTGCCTCTTTAAAATTTTTGCACAACTTATATGCATTTAATTCAATAAATTGAGATTTATTTATTTATTTATTTATTTGGGTTTGTATGCCGCTCCTCTCCAGGGGACTCGGAGCGGCTAACAACATATACATAACAAAAAATACAATATAAAAAACCCAAACAGAATATCTAAAAACCAATAAACACACATTCAATACATCAATCAACCACAATCATCCCCAGGCTTGCCGGCAAAGATGAGTCTTTAGGTTTTTCCGGAAGGCCGGGAGAGTTGGAGAAACGCGGACTTCAGGAGGCAGTTGGTTCCAGAGGGCGGGCGCCACAACAGAGAAAGCCCTCCCCCTAGGGCCCGCCAGATGACATTGTTTTGTTGACGGGACCCGGAGGAGGCCGACCCTGTGCGCTCTCACCGGTTGTAGAGAAGTATGTGGCAGAAGGCGGTCCCGTAAGTATCCTGGTCCCAAGCCATGAAGGGCTTTATAGGTAATAACCAACACCTTGAATTGGGCTTGGAGACCAATAGGCAACCAATGCAGCATGCGGAGAGTTGATGAAATGTGGGCACAGCGAGGAAGGCCCACAACTGCTCGCGCAGCTGCATTTTGCACTAATTGTAGTCTCCGAACACTCTTCAAGGGTAGCCCCATGTAGAGAGCGTTGCAGTAGTCGATCCTCGAGGTGACAAGGGCATGTGTGACTGTGAGGAGCGACTCCCGATCCAAGTAAGGACGCAACTGGTGCACCAGGTGAACCTGGGCAAATGCCCCCCTCGCCACTGCCGACAAATGATGATCCAATGTCAGCTGTGGATCGAGGAGGACACCCAAGTTGCGAACCTTTTCTGAGGGGTTTATAGATTCACCCCCCAGGGTAATGGAAGGACAGATAGAAGTGTCCTTGGGAGGCATTAGATGTACATACATCTAATTTTTCTTTTTAATGTCAGGCTACAAAATTAGTTGATATATGATATATGATAGATTAGATAGATAGATAGATAGATAGATAGATAGATAGATAGATAGATAGATAGATAGATAGATAGATAGATAGATAGATAGATAGATAGATAGAGACAATTTTGAACTGGGATAGGGAACCTTTTGATACTGAAAAGAAGCACTTGGACTTCAAACAATACTTTGGACATCATGCTTCAATGTTTTGGATTAGAACAAGTTCTTTTTAATGGATTCATATCCAAATTTAATTTTTCCCATCATGTGAGATACCTATCAATGATGTTGTAGTCATAGTCACAAAACCACGTGACAAACCTTTGGGTATCATTCATGTTTCATCTATAGCTCTTGATAGGGTAGCACAAGGGTCTTCAAACTTGGCCCTTTTATGACTTGTGGACTTCAAATCCCAGAATTCCTCAGCCAGCCATGCTGGCTGAGGAATTCTGGGAGTTGAAGTCCACAAGTCATAAAAGGGTCAAGTTTGAAGACCCCTGGGGTAGCATGTTTCCTGAACAAGGTAACGCTTAATCTTAAAACCTCAGGTGTTCAAGCACCCAACACTGATCACTGTAATTTCTTAGACTACTATAATTTGTATTATGTGGGCTAGCTTTGAAGAAGCTACATCTGGCATAGGCACAGAGGCATGCTTGCTGATGGGAGTTAAGCAGTATGGCAGTTGTACCATTTCTTGGATTATGAAACAGTGAGGATAACAGTTCATATTTTGGTTATCTCTCAGTTAGACTGAGCATTTAAATGTATCCCAGATCCCATATTTTGGATCATAGCAACAGCCAGTCTGATTGACTTACTGCAATCTATTTCATATTCTTTTCAATTTTCCTAATGCATGCTCGTAGAACTGTTTGTCTTCAGAAGTTGTGGGTGCTCCATCACTGGAGGTTTTTAAGAAGAGATTGGATAGCCATTTGCCCAGAATGGTTTAAGGTCTCCTGCTTGAGCAAAGGGTTGGACTAGATGACCTCCAAGGTCCCTTCCAACTTTGTTATTCTGTCAGTTGTAATCTGTTATTTTATGGGAACCTTTTGCACTGAAACAAAAATCTTTCTAAGAGAATATTAGCTAGCTTTGCGTTCAATGTATATTGATTTACAGGTAAAAAGAGGATTGTGCCATTGTTTGTTTAATTAATATGACATGAAAACCAAAAGCAATTAATATGACATGAAAACCAAAAGCAATTCCCAATTAGCTTGCTCAAAGGAGTGGAGATGGCTTTAGCTTCTATTCTATACAAATTTTGATACAAGCTGACATACATTTTTGGCTCTGTCACATCTTATATGTTTTCTTTGACAGTGTTTCTGAATCTCATCAACCTCAGAGATAACTCATGGTTATGAGTTCCCCTATCTCATATATTTAATTGGTTAATTTCTCAAGTTTAGTAGAGGAAAAAACTGTAATTATGACTTGATCTTCTTTAACATTGAATACAACACCCTAAAGTTGTTTACCATGCTATGCTACGCTCTACAATACTAAATACAATGCACTGCAATACAACACAAATTACAATCTTAATTGAAAAAAAGATTGCAGAAAAGGTTGGCATTTCTGGCAAGTACATATCCTAAAATATATGGGTAAACCAGATACACTAATACTCCCTCCCATTGTTTCCACTCCAAATGATAAGAATATGATATTTGTTTTGTCATATAGTAAGGCCTTTATACCTTACCATACTTAATTATGCTCAGTATAAGAGTACAGTGGAAACAATCCTATGTGATAAAGATGAGAAAGGAAATTACCTGTTTTGTTAAATACATTTTTTGATGCAATACTGCATTCTAACCACCACAGTCCTGTTAAGTGAATCTGGAGAGAAGAGCAACTCAGATGATTAAGGGCCAGGAGACTAAAACATATGAAGAATGGTTGCAGGAATTGGGTATGTCTACTCAAGTGAAAAGAAGGACTAGGGGTGACATGATAATAGTGTTCCAATATCTCAGGGGCTGCCACAAAGAAGAGGGAGTCAGGCTATTCTCCAAAGCACCTGAAGGCAGGACAGGAAGCAATGGATGGAAACTAATCAACCTAGAACTAAGGAGAAATTTCCTAACAGTGAACAATTAACCAGTAGAATGGCTTGCCTTCAGAAGTTGTAGGTGTTTCATCACTGGAGGCTTTTAAGAAGAGACTGGACAGCCATTTGTCTGAAATGGTATAGGATTTCCTGCCTGAGCAGGGGGTTGGACTAGATGACCTCCAAGGTCCCTTCCAACTTTTTTATTTTGTGTTCTCTGTTCTGTCTCTAATGTCTCAGCAACATGCATTGGATAAGGACATTTTGCAAATATAGAGGTCCTTTCAGATATTATACACCCTCCCTCCCTGCTGAGGGCATCAGATTGATTAATTTATGACCACACACAGTCCTTACAGATTCCCATGGTTTTAGGTGTGGGAAAACAGCAGGGAAAAACTCTACAACAATTAAAACCGGAGAGGCAGATGAAAAAAATGACTAAAATTGTTTATAATTGAAATGAAGATTGGGAATGTCCATGGAGATTCTCAATCATCAGTTGTTCCAAAGATGCTTTTTCAAAAAGCAGCTGGACTTTACTTTTCCTAAGTTGCCTTTTGAAAAAGCAGCTTTGGGACATGAAGATTGGTAGTCACTTACTTATCTATTCTTCTACTGCATTTTTAAAAAATATTTTTTCTATTTTTCCTTTTGTACCATTTATTCTATTTTTCTTTTTTAAAGTTTGTGTTAGTTTTTTTTATTGCAATTATAATCTCCAGCAAAATAGTTTGGGGGGGGGATCTAAAACCAGAGAAGTCACAGAGAGGAACAGCCAAGGTGAGACATCTCAATGTACATGACTTTTATGTTGCATTTCAAAATCTTGCTACCTCTTTTCTTTTACACTTTGTTCATATTTTCAGGTCATATGTTTATTGTTGTTATTATTGTTGTTGTTGTTGTTATTATTATTGCTCATCGTACAGTCAACCAGATGTTCAGACTGGATTTGGCATTTTTATCAGCTTGAGTCCTTCCAAGGACCTGGGATAGGCAGAAGTGAAGATGATGTTGTCAATGCTGATTCAATCCAGAATAGAGCTGGAAGGGACCTTGAAGGTCATCTAGTCCAACCCCCTGCTCAAGCAACAGACTGTAAACCATTCCAGACAAGCGGCTGTGCAATCTCTTCTTAAAAACCTCCAGTGATGGAGCACCCACAACTTCTGGAGGCAAAGCTGTTCCACTGGTTAATGGTCCTTGCTGTTGGGAAGTTTCTCCTTAATTCCAGGTTGCTTCTCTCTTTGGTCAGCTTCCATCCAATTGTCCCTTGCCTTGCCTTCTGGTGCTTTGGGAAATGATGTTCTCCAAGTGGTGCTCCAGATGTTTTGGATTGCACCTTAGGGCACCTATGGGCTATGTAGGGTACCGCCTTTGCTTTCTTTCGCCACACTCCTTCCATTTGCAGCCCTTCCGATCTTGTGATTTATTATTACTCTTGTGTGATTTATTTGTGCGTGCAGGCTTTACGGACTTTATTCTGGCCAGAAGGCTGAAGCCCAGCGGAGGAGAAGGGACGCCCTTCTGTAGCCCCCCCCCACGCCCCCCGCGGGCGCTGGGGAAGCCCCGCCGTTGAAAAGCAAAGGGAGGCAGCCCCTTACCCACCCGTTGTGACGTCGCGGAGGCCCCGCGGGGCTGCCCGCTGGCGCCATAGAGGGCCACCTCCCTCCCGGCTTTCGACTGGCCGCGTCCAGGCGGGCAGCAGGGAAGAGGAGCCGCGGGGAAGATCCGCGAGCGGACGAGCCGGGCAGCGCGCTGGGAGCTGCTGAGACCATCGCAGTAAGGAACAGGCGCTCGGGCCATGCGCAGGAGGCAACGGCGGCACCATGGAGAATAAATATCCTCGGCTCGGAAGGAGGAGAGGGAGGGAAAGAGGGAGGACAGCCCTGGAGGGCGCTTCCCCAACGCGGCGCCCTCCAGCTGAGTAGAGACTGCAGCTTCCCAGATTCCTCAGCCCTGTAACCCTTGGTCAAATGGGCGAGGAATTCCTGGGTGGGAGGTCCCAGGTTATCTGTGGGCATCAGATTGAGCAAGGATGCACCAACTATGAGTGCAGAGAAGAGCAGCAGAGAGGATCAGGAGGCTAAAACATATAAGGAACGGTTGCTGGAATTGGGTATGTCTCGTTTAACGAAGACAGAGGGATAGAATCAAGATCACGTGAAGTATTAATACTACTTTACAATGCCTTGGTAAGGGCACACTTAGAATACTGCATCCAGTTTTGGTCACCACGATGTAAAAAAGATGTTGAGACTCTAGAAAGAGTACAGAAAAGAGCAACAAAGATGATTAGGGGGTTGGAGGCTAAAACATATAAGGAACGGTTGCTGGAATTGGGTATGTCTAGTTTAACAAAGAGAAGGACGAAGGGGGGACATGATAGCAGCCTTCTAATCTCTCAGAGGCTGTCCCAAAGAAGAGGGAGTCAAGCTCTTCTCCAAAGGGCCTGAAGGCAGGACAAGAAGCAATGGATGGGAACTAACCAAGGAGAGAAGCAACCTAGAACTAAGGAGAAACTTCCTGACAGTTAGAACAATTAACCAGTGGAACAAGCTGCCTCCAGAAATTGTGAAGGCTCCAACACTGGAAGTTTTTAAGAAGAAACTGGACAGCCATTTGTCTGAAATGGTATACAGGATTTCCTGCCTGAGCAGGGGGTTGGACTAGATGACCTCCAAGGTCCCTTCCAGCTCTGTTCTTCTATTCTATTCTAAAAGTATTCTTGGAAAGTCAATGCCCCTTCCTCTATTTTTTATAGTTATTGGTAGCAGTAATGTTACTGTTTTCCAACTGTCATTGCTCGGAGGATCTTGGAAATCCATAAGTAACTTTGCACAAGGATTAGAAAGAAAAGTGAATGGGAATAAAATAGTGTGGTTTATATAGCAACACTTGTCCAGTATAAGTAAACAAGTTTGGTCTGGTATTTCTGAACCTTAGCAATTTTAAGATGGGTGGACTTCAATTCCTAGAATTCTGGGAGCTAAAGTCCACTCACCCACCTTGAGTTGCTAAACTGATAAAACACTGAATTTAGTCCAATGTTTCTCAACCTTGAGTAAATTTTATAGTTCCCAACAAAGGGCATGGGGACTAGGGAATTCCAGGGATTGAAGGTTATGCATTTGACATTGCAAAAGTTGGGAAACACTGATCTATTCATTAGAAGATGAACCTGAATAATGGAATAACAGAGTCGGAAGGGATCTACTAGTCCAACCCCCTGCTCAAGCAGGAAACCTATACCATTTCAGAAAATAGCTGTCCAATCTCTTCTTAAAACTTCCAATGTTGGAGCATTCACAACTTATGGAGGCAAGTTGTTCCACTGATTAATTGTTCTAACTCAGGGGACTTCAGACTTGGCCCTTTTATGACTTGTGGACTTCAACTCCCAGAATTCCTCAGCCAGGCACGCTGGCTGAGGAATTCTGGGAGTTGAAGTCCACAAGTCATAAAAGGGCCAAGTTGGAAGACCTCTGTTCTAACTGTCAGGAAGAAAGAACCCGGAACAAAGTAACTAGGTCCTTACAAAGACAATGACCTACTTAACCTTTACTCCAAAAACCTGCAGCTACAAACGTATCTTTGTTCTTTGGTTCCTTCACACAGGGGATCTTTCCTTCCCAATCTACAAGGCAGTCATTCCCAAGCAAACCTGAGTGCCTTCTGGATGGAAAAGCTGATCATTACATCAGCCAAAGAAACATCCAGTTCACCTTCAAGTACATACAGATAGTCCACGACTTACAACCATTCGTTTAGTGCAGCGGTTCTCAACCTGTGGGTCGTGACCCCATTTGGGGTCGAACGATCATTTCACGGGGGTCGCCAAACGCCACAGTCTGCCATTTTTTTTGGACGGCCATTTTTTTGGGTCGGCCATTTTTTCCCCTTTGCAATGTGGGCCGTCCCGCTGCGCATGCGCGATGCGGGCCGGCCATTTTTTTGGGCCGGCCATTTTTTTTTGGTCAGCCATTTTTTTTTTCGGTTGGCCATTTTTTTCCCCTTTGCAATGCAGGCCATCGCACCGCGCATGCGCGATGCGGGCCCGCCATATTTTTTTTGGTCAGCCATTTTTTCCCCCTTTGTGATGCGGGCCATCGCGCCGCGCATGCGCAATGCGGGCCGTCGTGCCGCGCATGTGCGATGCGGGCCGGGGTCGAACCCCGGAAAAGGTTGAGAACTGCTGGTTTAGTGACTGTCCAAAGTTACAATGGCACTGAAAAAAGTGACTTATGACTGTTTTTCATACATACGACCATGGTCACATGATCAAAATTCAGAGTCTCGACAACAGGCATGCATTTATGACTGCTGCGGCATCCCGGGGTCACATGATCGCCTTTTGCGACCTTATGACAAGCAAAATCAATGGGGAAGCCAAATTCACTCACCAACTGTGTTACTACTTTAACAACTTCAGCAATTCACTTAACAACTGTGGCAAGAAAGGCCGTAAAACTCACTTAACAAATCTCGCTTAGCAATATCAATTTTGGGCTCAGTTTTTAAGTCGAGGACTACCTGTATTGCTGTGAAAAGGAAGAAGCAAAAATAAGTATATTTGGATGCGAGTATCTTCCAGATCCACATCTCTCTCTCTCTATTGGAAGCTCTTAATGTTTGCTGCTTTTCTAGGGGAGCAGTTTAATATTGGGTGCACTTTGAAACCCTCTTTCAAATAATCATAATATTCCAGTTGACCTAATTAGGAAGCAAAAGGAATTCAGGCTAGCAGTGGCCCTCTGGAATAATCTTTCAATAGAGATCAGTCTGGCCCCCTTTCCCGATGACATTTTGGAAGATGCTCAAAACACCTCCCAAAATGCTCCAGCCAGTTAGCTTTCGTCATGTTCTTATCTTTTATTTATCTGATTTCTGCCCAGCTACAATTTTTATGTGTTTTTAATTGTTTTTACTCTGACTTTAATACTTATTGTGGGCGTTTTTAATGTTTTTCATAACTTATAAACTTAGATCCCAGCATGATATAAATGGAATAAATGAATGAATAATCGTAAGTTTGCTGTGTGAGGGCTTTTTTTTATGAGTAGTATATTAAGAAGTGCAAAGTAGGGTCCTGTGCTATAGGGCACACCATTTTTTCTACACAAATACACATTTAATCCTTTTGTTGAGGATTCCTTTTCTGTTGCGGCCCCGGCCCTCTGGAATCAACTCCCCCCGGAGATCCGTATCGCCCCCACCCTCTCCGCCTTTCGTAAACTACTAAAGACCCATCTCTGCCGGCAGGCCTGGGGCGGTTGACATCTTGCCCCTAGCCAGTGTATGTCTGTGTGTACGTTTGCTGAATGAATGGTTCTTAATTTAGGGGTTCTTCTTTTTTATATTTTTATATATGTACAGTTTAGTTTTTATTGGATTTCTATTTATGCTGTAAGCCGCCCTGAGTTCCCAGAATAGGGCGGCATAGAAATTTAATAAATAAATAAATAAAATAAATAAATAAATAAATTCCCAGTTTTTGTTGATTGTGTGAACTCTTTCAACATTACTCCATTCCTTTGCAACAAGCAAAGCTTCATCTGAATTTAATGGCAGTTTACGGTTAACCCTATGCATACGTTTGGTGTGTATCCCTAAATTGGGAGTCACTAGGAGTTGGGCAACATATAAATTTGATATATTACTTACCATTTATTTATTAGATTTTTATGCTGCCTTTATTATTTTATAAGTAACTCAAGGTGGTGAACATACCTAATAATACTCTTTCCTTCTCCTATTTTATCCACAACAATCTTGTGAGGTGGGTTGGGCTGAGAGAGAGAAAGTGATTGACTCAAAGTCATCCAGTTGATTTTCATGCCTAAACTAGGACTAGAACTCACAGTTTCCTGGTTTCGAGGCAAGCACTTAACCACTCGGCCAAACTGGCTCTTATTACATATAATGCAGGGAAATTATTATTTTCCCCCATAAATGTTTTCAAAGAGGATGGGGAAGTTGTTTTTCCATGAGAGGAAAACACCCCTACTATTTTAATTATATTTCACTTAGAACAGTGGTTCTCAGCCTTTTTAATGCCATGACCCCCAACCGGTCGTAAGTCGAGGACTAGCTGTATTTCCCTGCCCAGGAGCGCCGCGCATGTGTGGTGCCGCCCCCTGCGCCGGCCGAAGCATATCTGACAAGGGGCAGCGACGGCGCAGGGCGACCACTGGCTGGGCCACCAGCTGGCCCAGCTCAAGGGAGGTAAGGCACCCGCTGGGCCCCATGCGCGCCAGCAACCCTCCCTGCACCCGCCGGCCTCCCACCTCCCACCCCTGGCCCTCTTTTACTTACATTTTTAGTAGTTGCTCAGCAGGGAGGGGTGGAAAGTTCCAGACAGCTCGCCTTCGCTGCAGACAACTTGCAGCACCGTTTGCAGACTGGGACTTTTGGCGGGCTCAGCAGGGCAGAGACAGCCTGGACAATTCCTATTGGCTTTTGAAAGCCAGTAGAATTAGACTTTATTCAAGAGAGTCTATTCTATTGGCTTTCAAAAGCCAATAGAATAAGAGGGAGTAGCACAGCTAAGGAAAAGGGGGGGAAATGGCGGACTGCGTTGTTTGGTGACCCCCGTAAAATGGTCGTTCGACCCCAAATGGGGTCGCGACCCACAGGTTGAGAACCACTGACTTAGAACATTGCTGTACAAAGTTATTTTGTTCTTCTAAAGCTGAGTCTAAATGAAGTACATGAATGTAAGTAATTTAAGTGCACTTGGTCATAGAAATCTTAATGTTAAAAGCCACGAGATTGTCTCTTACCTATTTTCTGAATTAAGACTGTCGGTGTTGTCAATATTTTCTGGATTAAGATTGTCAATATTGTTGAAAGTTCCCTTAATTCACTTTTCTGCACATGGTTCCTGGACATGATTTATGATGAATTTAGAGAAGGCAAGATCAACATAGATAAGACCTTAAAGCTGCTCAATAAGTTTGAAGTCTCTTACGATTATGTTCATGTGAAAAAAGTTTTTAAGGTGAGAAAAAAAATATATATTTTTAAAAAAATGTTTTGTTAAAAATATGCTCAAAACCATTTTCTCAGGTGTTGATTGGACCAATTTCTAGATTAAAGTTTTCTTTTAATATGGAAATGTATGTTGTTAGAATTTTTTTATCTCACTTTTATTATTTTTATAAATAACTCAAAACAGTGAACTTACCTATTACTCCTTCCTGCCCCTATTTCTCCCCCAAACAACAGACCTATGAGGTCAGTTGGGCTGAGAAAGTGTATCTGGCCCAAAGTCACCCAGCTGGCATTCATGACTAAGGTGGGACTAGAACTCACAGTCTCCTGGTTCCTAGCCTGGTGCTTTAATCACTAGACCAAAGTGGCTTTGATTACTGATAGGTAATGTCATGTTTACTATAAAAATGTAACTTTGTTGAATTTGTACAGAGAAGCATTTGTTATACATACTGTGTTTCCCCCAAAATAAGACCTGGTCTTATATATTTTTTTGCCTCCAAAAGAGGTACCAGGTGTTATTTTTTTGGGATGTCTTACCCGCTTACCTTAGGACCGCCACAGCTAAGCTTCCCACGCCCCGATATCTGCCTCGCCTCACCCACCCACTTCTTCTGCGGCCGCTTACCGCCACTCGTGCACGTCACCCCCCGGCCTTCCTTTTGCCAGCAGAGGCCTTCAGGAAAGGCCTCTGCAGCTGAGAAAGGAGCTCTGGATTGACACGCACAGCCTTTCCTTAAGGCGAAATGGAGGCCGGGAAGCACAGTGCGCGTCAATCAGGAGCTTGTTTCTCAGCTGAAGAGGCTTTTCTGGCAAAATGGAGGCCGGGGCGGCGACATGCGCAAGCAGCAGTGAGCGGCCGCAGAAGAAGTGGGCCAGTAAGGCAAGGCAGATATCGGGGCATGGGAAGCTTAGCTGTGGTGGTCCTAAGGTAAGCAGGTAAGACATGCCCCGGAAATAAGACCTGGTACCCCTTTTTGGAGGCAAAAAATATATAAGACCAGGTCTTATTTTATTATTTTGCTGGCAGAGGCCTTTCCTGAAGCAAAATGGAGGGGGGGCAATGTGTGTGAGTGGTGGTGAGCGACCGCAGAAGAAGTGGGTCAGCGAGGCCAGGCAGCTGTTGGGGCGTAGGAAGCCTGGCTGCAACTGTCCTAAGGTAAGTGTATGCAGTGTGTGTGTAGAGTAGCACAATTCTCTGTGTTTTTCAGCTGCATGAGATAAATGAAGGTAAGTCATTGCATTGCTATGAATTTGAATGTGTTTCAATCCTACCGATTATCAGTTCTCTCCTGCTTTCTTGCCTATTTAGGCTTGACATCAGATTAGAGGTAGTCCTCGACTTACAACCACAGTTGAGCCCAAGATTCCCTTTGCTAAGCAACACTGTTGTTAAGTGAGTTTTGCCCCACTTTACGACCTTTCACAGTTGTTAAATGAATCATTGCAATTGTCAAATTAGTTACCTGGTTATTAAGCAAATCTGGATTCCCCATTGATTTCGCTTGTCAGAAGGTCGCAGAAGGGGATCATATGACCCCGTCATAAATATGAGTCAGTCACCAAGCATCGGAATTTTGATCACGTGACCATGGGTTTGCTGCAATGGTCGTAAGTGTGAAAATCGATGACAAATCACTTGTTTCAGTGCCGTTGTAACAATGAACGGTCACTAAATGAACTGTTGTAAGTTGAGGACTGCCTGTAATGGCTTATCTTCAAATAAAAGACAGCTTTCCCAGAGTTCATTTCTTCATCTTACTATTTATACTGCTTTATATGCAGGTTATTAAACTTCTCTCTCCTTTTTTTTTGGTAGAAAAATGACAAACAGAAGTCTGGACTTATTACCATGGAAGATTTCAGAGCAATGTACCGAATGCTTCTGCACAGACCTGAACTGATCGAACTCTTCAACAGCTACTCGTCAAACAAAAAAGTTTTATCATCAGGAAATCTAGCTGAATTTCTCAGAAAGGAGCAATTTGAGCTTAACGCTAACGAAGGAAGAGCTGTTTCGCTCATTAATCGATATGAACCCATTCATGAAGGTACCCCAAAGTTCTAAAGTTACGATTTAATTAGTGGAACTTCATTTTCTAAGGAAACAATGAAGGCTGAAATAGAAATAATGCAAACAATTGTCATGCTTCTTTAAGAACATACTTTTTTTGTTGGAAGAAGTCACTGGTCATTGTCTGTTATCATCGTTGTGTCTTCTGTACCCTATGTTTATTTAATAGATCAGAATTGTCATTTTGTGTAGCCACCGCCTTTTAAGTGATGTGTAAAAATTTAAAACGTGTACAATCTTTAAAACAACTTGTATTATATGTTATGCATGCTTTTATGAATTTAAATTGTATTAATTTATTATACAGTATATGATATAATGTATTAATTTATTCAACTGCTTCTATGCTAATTAATCATCTCCTGAGAAGATGATCAGAGAGCTCAGCTTATGAATAAGCTTTATAATTCTCTATTTATAAAAATGATTCTTCTATGCATACAATGAGGAAAAACATTGCAACTAATTTGATTTTTTTCTGAAAGCATTGTGTTCACATTTCTTGTTTAACACTTTGTCTATATTAAAAGCAAAACACTGGTTTACAGTATGTACACTGTACTATATTGTATGCATGCTTCATCTTAGTAAATGTTTCATTCAGATATTAAATGTGACTATAGGACTATCAGTTCAAGTCATTGTAACTTATGAGATTAGTCTTTTAAAACTTTTTTTTTCTGCAGCAGCCTAGACTGATAATTACAATTACAATTCAGATTGCAATAAAGGCAACTGGTAAAATGTTGGGAGAAAAAAAAATAGCTCAAAGCACCTCAGTGTTTTTGATTAATAGCACAACCTTACATTTGCCTATTAAACTCATAAGCTGAGTAGACATGCCTATGTATACATTTGAATATAATGTTCTAGTAAATCTGTAATGACATAGAGTTAATGTCTTATATAAATGATTTTTCTTTGCTGTCCAAAATGTACTGCCACCTAGTTAAAAATAACTATCAGATTTATAATAAATAAAAAAGAAGACAAATTTTCATCGGTAAGGGTATTTCAGCTTTCTGTTATTATGAGACAGCCTCATTATAGGTAGTCCTCCACTTATGACCAGTTGTTTAATGACTGAAGTTATGACAGACGTCCCCCAAAAGATACTTATGATCTGCTTCCAAACTTCTGATGCCCACCCCCTACACCAGGGATAGGCAACCTCGGCTCTTTTATGACTCGTGGACTTCAACTCCCAGAATTCCTGAGCCAGCCATGCTGAGGGGAAGGAGAGAGGTTTCCAAGCTGAGCCATGCTGGCTCAGGAATTCTGGGAGTTGAAGTTCACGAGTCATAAAAGAGCCAAGGTTGCCTACTTCTGCCCTACACTCACGTGACCCATTTCATGTACTCAACAACTATATATAATCCTTGGATTTTTAAAAATGTTCTATTTTTAGCATTGGGTTGGCCTAAAAATACAGGTAGTCCTCGATTTATGACCACAACTGAGCCCAAAATTTCTGTTGCTAAGTGAAGACAGTTAAGTGAATTTTGCCCCATTTTACAACTTTTCTTGCCATAGTTGTTAAGTGAAACACTAAAATTATTAAGTTAGTAACACGGTTGTTAAGTGAATCTGGCTTCCCCATTGACTTTGCTTGTCAGAAGATCGCAAATGGTGATCACGTGACCCTGGGACACTGCAACCGTCATAAATATGAGTCAGTTGCCAAGTGTCTGAATTTTGATCATGTGACCAAGGGGATGCTGCAATGGTCGTAAGTGTGAAAAACAGTCATAAGTCACTTTTTTCAGTGTTGTCATAACTTCTGAGGATCACTAAATGAACTGTTCTAACTTGAGAACTATCTGTACCATATTTTTTTCTTACAGTGTTTTAAAACTTGGATGCTCCTATTATACAATGATTATTTTCAGAAATATATTTAAATACAAAATATTTGCAGTGCTGTTTTCTTTACAGTTTTTACAAAACCATTTGTGATCTTATGGAACTGTATTTATGGATTTGCATGAATTAACTGATTCCTGTTATCTCTTGTGTGTTTATATCAATAATGTGTACAAATGCTAATAATGAAATAAAAATATGAACTGTTATACAGTTAATTCCTTCTTTAGCACTAATTCTTGTTACTGTATTTTTATATGGGCTTTAAATTTGGTAGACGAGCATATTTCTTTTGCTCACTTACGTGACAATAAACAATACTACTACATTGGGTGGAAGCTTTAGTCTATATTTCTGTTATTATAAACTCCTGCCTGTCCAATTAGCTTGTTGCACTAAGTGTCACGTTCCCATCCTTTACCATGGCTTAATTAAAAAAAGTAGTCAATACTTTGATCATTAATACTATTGATTATCATAATTGTTCTTGATATAAAGAGCTGTTATAATACTAGCCTATGACATCCAGATTAGTCCACTGCACATCCTTATCACAGAAACCTATCATAATATCTGCACTTCACTGCTAGTTCTGGCTTTGGTCTCGTGACCATCATCCTCAAACGAACTCACACAACATCAAATCAATTGTTATAGGTCACCGCCAATCTGTGAAATTAGGTATTTTTATAGAATGCCTAGGAAAATCTAGAGAATGCCAAAAATGGAACGCCAAAGTATGTAATGCTTAATATGTCACACACTTCCTAGGCGTTCTGTGCAATGCCTAAAGGCAAACTGGAACAGTATAAAATATTTCCACTAAAATGCCATTCTAGCTTTCCTTAATGCAACAAGTCAATCAGTACTGGTCTTTTGCATTTTTCAGTAAGAAAGTCCTGTATTTTATTTTGCATTTTTTTCTTTCATTTTCATATACATCTTTTTCAATAAACCCTAACCCTTTTCATGGCTCTCTTTTCATACTTTGCCTAAATAGTTCTTGTCGTTCTGCATAATGCCTGGGCACCACATGCAATGCCTGGTATCTATGGAGATTCTCAGTCATCCAGGTCACAGTTGTCCCAAAGGTGCTCCTTCAGGAGGCATCTGGACTTTCTTGTTTTTCTTTGAAGACGTTTCACTTCTCATCCAAGAAGCTTCTTCAGCTCTGACTGGATGGTGGAGGAAAGGAAGGATTTATATTCCTTACAAAGAGCTGGTCATTTGCATTCTTTGAGTCTTCTTGACTGCAGGATGTTTTCTGTACCATGACCCTTCACTGTTGAAGACAGGTGCCAGCTGTTGGGGATGAATCAGTGTTGTCTGCATCAAAAACTGAAACTAAAATGGTTCCTGTAGTCTGCACCATCCAGTCAGAGCTGAAGAAGCTTCTTGGGTGAGAAGTGAAATGTCTTCAAAGAAAAACAAGAAAGTCCAGTTGCCTCCTGAAAATAATAGTAATAGTAATAGTAATAGTAATAGTAATAGTAATAGTAATAGTAATAGTAATAGTAGTAGTAATAATAATAATAATAATAATAATAATAATAATAATAATAATAATAATAATAATAAAGTTGGAAGGGACCTTGGAGGTCATCAAGTCCCACCCCCTGCTCAGGCAGGAAACCCTATACCATTTCGGATAAATGGCTGTCCAGTTTCTTCTTAAAAACTTCAGGTGTTGGAGCATTCTCCGCTTCTGGAGGCAGGTTGTTCCACTGGTTAATTGTTCTCACTGTCAGGAAGTTTCTCCTTAGTTCTAGGTTGCTTCTCTCCTTGATTAGTTTCCACCCATTGCTTCTTGTCCTGCCTTCAGGTGCTTTGGAAAATAGCTTGACTCCCTCTTCTTTGGGACATACAAAGCACCTTTGGGGCATACAATGACTAGGGAAAGTATAAAGCACATTACAATAACAGACATTTCATAATTTGCCTAAAAATGTCTCACATTCTATAGATTTTCTATAGAATTCCTACACAACACCAGGTTTTCACACATTGCTGGTAACAGATATGAAAAAAATCAACAAGAAGGGTTAGGCGGTACATTGTTTCATCCACACTTTTTATATTTAGAATTAAGTTGGCAAGATTCCCTGTTAGAAGTAGCATTCGTGGCCATTCCCATATTCCTGATTTAGCAGCTATATTATGATTTTTTTTTATTTTAATGTACATGCTGCAGGAAGCAGGCAGCAATCAGCTCCACTATACGTAATGATTTATACCTGCTGAATAAAATACGATTCAACTGATTATGAGGTATATCGCCATTACACTCTGGGTGTTTTTCTGACAATTGTTACTTGGCCACATGTTTTTCAACGAGAATAAAAGTAGGTCAGAAAAATAAACTGTTGCAATGGTAAATGTTGAGTTTTTCATCAATAGGATTGTTTTATACAAATATCCATATGAAAATACAGTAGAGTTAGAGAGCTTAGGTAAATAAAAAAAAACTGATACGTGGGCTATAGAGCTGTTTCCAATTCAATTCTTAGACAACAATTGGATTTCTTATATTCATCGATTTTACTGGGAAGATGTGCTTAGCACTCCACCTGAAACCTCCATGACCTTTTAGGCTTGAATGTGGCTCTGCTTCACTCTAGCATTATTGAGCTTTTTCTGCCTATGATAAACAATCAAAAATGCCTTCTGTCTATTTGAAAAAAAAACAAACCTAAGTAGTTCATTGGGCAAGCGGTGACCTTCAACCTGCTAGGTCCCTTCTTATTCTTTCCAACCCCAGAGACCAGGGGTAGGCAACCTTGGTTCTTTTATGAGTCGTGGACTTCAACTCCCAGAATTCCTCAGCCAGCCATGCTGAGGGGAAAGGGAGAGGTTTCCAAGCTGAGCCATGCTGGCTCATGAATTCTGGGAATTGAAGTCTACGAGTAATAAAGCGGCCTAGGCCAGAGGTAGGCAACCTTGGCGCTTTTATGACTCGTGGACTTCAACTCCCAGAATTCCTCAGCCAGCCATGCTGAGGGGAAAGGGAGAGGTTTCCAAGCTGAGCCATGCTGGCTCAGGAATTCTGGGAGTTGAAGTCCACGAGTCATCAAAGAGCCAAGGTTGCCTAACCCTGCCACAGACTACTGGAAAGAAATTATGCAAAGATTGTGGGATTTTGGGTGTCCACCAGTAGGATAACTCCAAAATCAAACAGAATGGGACCAGATTTATTGGTGGAGGAAGCTAAAAAGGAGATGGAGTTTGAACATAGTCCAGACGTGGCTGTGGAAAATAACATCCCAGAAAAAGAATTCCCCAACGTAGGAACTTGGAATGTTGCTCTGTTTTAAGCCTTCTTCCTTCTCAATCAAATTTATAAGCTGCCCAACATTTCCCAGTACACAATAATCACACAAGGACAACACATTGCTTCATTAAAAGAATACACAGACACTTCCTATAGCCACTGTTAGTAAAAGGGTTGGAACTGGGGAGAATTACAGAATGAAATCAACTACATCTGAATTTTCTAAATTGCTTCACCAAAACTTGATAGGATTCATGAAAGACTAAGGTCAACCCTCTATGCTCCAAATTAACTCAGGCACAGCAGGAACATCCATAACATTTTTTTCTAAGGTAGAGCAAAAAGGACAGAAATGAAGGCCATAACCTTCACCTACAAAAACCACCTTGGTTGTGCTGAGTTCTCCTTTGAAAAAACATCACAGCTGTTACTGGGGCCCTGTTTTCCTTGCTTTCCACAAATTCAGTCCTGCCTTCAGTTTGAGACTGGTATAAGATAAACAGGCCATACCGATACATAAAATAGTAGACTCCATACCTTACACCAGGCTTAAGTCTAGGACATAGCTGACTCAGGAATTCTGGGAGTTGAAATCCATGAGTCATAAAAGAGCCAAGGTTGCCTACCCTTGGTCTAGTAGGAAATCAATCTGGGATAACATACCCACAGCCTTACGATATTGATGAAGAATGGTGATTAAAATAGGTGACTTTTAATAACCATAACCAAACAGATCATACAGATCCAACAAAGCCACTTCCAGAATGCAGTTGCCCCCCAAATATGGACCCACCTGAATAAACTCAGAACAGGCCATGCCAGAACTAAGGCAAAGCTCTTTAAGTGGGGAATGGCTGAGAGCCCACAGTGTGACTGTGGTGCTCCAAAACAAACGATAACACAAATGTTGAAAACTGTCTCTTCAGGAAACTTCAGAACACCCAGGATGATCTCACCATAGCCACACCAGAAGCAGTTAGATGGGTTAGCTTCCTTATATAACAAACTATAATATCTATCCATTGTGACTTTATGGTGCCATATTATGGGGATTTTATTATGGTTTTATCTTAATTTAGTATTATATCTCATATATTGTATTATCCATGTACTATTATACATGGACTACTATGTAGGTCTTTGGTTATTCGGGTTTTCTCCTGCGTAAAATTGGAAGTGTCTTGGCGACGTTTCAACGAAGTCCCATTCGTCATCTTCAGGCTGGTGTTTTTGGCTTCGTGCTTCTAGGAGCAATGTGTGATCGTAGCTGTTTCTTCCTTTTAACTGTCAGTGGGGGTATGAACTGATTGGGTGGGAGCTTGGCTGTGTTCTGATTGGGTGGAGGTGTGTTCTGATTGGTTAGGGGCTTGACTATGCTCTGATTGGCTGGGGGTTGGCTGTGCTCTGATTGGCTGGGGGAGTGTTCTGTTTGGGTGGTGACTTTGTTGTGCTCGGGTTAGTCTGAGCTGCAGGGGGATTTGAGATGGTGAGCTGCATTGCTGTTGTTTGGCTTCGCGTTTGTGGTCATGCTTCATCTTCATGGTGGGTGTCAGTTTGCTTCATGTATGGATTGGAGGGGTTTAAAGTGGCTAATGATGCAGCTGTGGTCTGGCTTCTGGCTTCTGGTCGTGCCTCATCATTGGTGTGGGTTTGGGTTTGCTTTTTGCGTGGATGTGTGGTGGTGACATCCTATGTGGTTTTTGTGAGTGTGGGTCTGGTGTCATTCTTTGTGTTAGGGACTCATTTGTCAATAAGGACGGGTTTCCAAATGGCTGGTAGGCAGGAGGTATCATCTCATTTATTCATGCTGTGTGGGCGTTTTTCTATCTCGATGGCTTCTCTAATTATTCTGTTATTAAAGTGTTCAGTTTTGGCAATAGTTCTGGTCTTTTTAAAGTCAATTTCATGTCCTGTGGCTTTAAGGTGCTGGACCAGGGAAGAAGGTGGTCCCTCATTTTTGACTGAGTTCTTGTGTTCTTCAATGCGTGCACTTATTCTTCTGTTGGTTTGTCCGATGTATGTGGTAGGTGACCTACTGATTAACTGAACTTTTTGTGCGGACCAGATTTGGTAACCATAATTGAAAACTACTGTGGTTATTATTATTTACCAAAATGTTTCACCTTTCCTTTTTAAAGGACTCATATATTATCAAGAAAGGAAAATCAAGTTAAGGGGTTTAAATGGTCTGTAACTGCCAAGAAATAAACTCACAGAGTGATGCCAGGTTTGAAGGGAAAGTAGAGAAAAATGTTGCCTCGCTTCCCCTTTTTCTGTTAAAGGACTTTCTTCCTTTGAAGCCAATGGGAAGAGCTCATCTCCATTAGCTTTAGGTCAGGGGTAGGCAACCTTGGCTCTTTTATGACTGGTGGACTTCAACTCCCAGAATTCCTGAGCCAGCATGGCTCAGCATTGAAACCTCTCCCTTTCCCCTCAGCGTGGCTGGCTCAGGAATTCTGGGAGTTGAAGTCCACCAATTATAATAGAGCCAAGGTTGCCTACCCCTGCTTTAGGTTAAGGGCAATGAAGTTTCTTTATCAGTGCAGGGATGGACTGGAGGCTACGGAAAGCAGCTGTTTTGGGGATTTCTTTTTTAATATATATTAAACTATTAAGGAAAAAAAGGACCTAGGGTAAAAATATCTAGTTTTGTGGCCCTCAGGTTGCTGAGATTAAGTTGGATACCTACAATATAATGTGTCAAACCATGGGCTTATCTCTTTTTGTATAATAATAATAATAATAATAATAATAATAATAATAATAATAATAATAATAATAATAATAATAATAATAATAAAGTTGGAAGGGTACCTTGGAGGTCATCTAGTCCAACCCCCTGCTCAGGCAGGAAACCCTATACCAGAGATGGCAAATCTTTTAGAGACCGAGTGCCCAAACTGCAACCGAAAACCCACATATGTATCGTCGACTGCTGGTTGGGCGTGACCCTTTGGGTGGCTGTGGCCAATTGGGTGGGCGTGGCCCATATGGTGGGCATGGCTGTGGTGGTAACGGCAGACTGGGTGGGACTAAAAAGTTCAATCAATCAATTCCAACATTGCGAGACCTTTTTTTTTCCGCGAGAAGTTAAAATTGATTAATTGAACCTTTTTTTTGGCACACGGCGGTGGAGGCCTAAAGCGAAAAGGTTTTATAAAACCCAGCTGAAGGCCTAGGACTGAGGCGACAGCACGCGTGCCCACAGAGAGGGCTCTGTGTGGCACCTGTGGCACGCGTGCCATAGGTTCGCCATCATGGCCCTATACCATTTCAGCCAATGGCTGTCCAGACTCTTCTTAAAAACTTCCAGCATTGGAGCATTCACCGTTTCTGGAGGCAGGTTGTTCCACTGGTTAATTGTTCTAACTGTCAGGAAGTTTCTCCTTAGTTCTAGGTTGCTTCTCTCCTTGATTAGTGTCCACCTGTTGCTTCTTGTCCTGCCTTCAGGTGCTTTGGAGAATAGCTTGACTCCCTCTTCTTTGGGGCAGCCCCTGAGATATTGGAACTTATTGCTATAGGAATCTAACCATTGTGATTTTATGACCTTGTTCAAATCATGGCTTAATGCAATCTGTGAATCTAGTTTCTGAAGACTTAACACCTTAACTGGTAATTGTGTGGATGTTTCCAGAGTTCCCCCCAGCTGATCTGAGATCAAAAGAAGTCTGGTAGCACCTTTTCAGAGTAACAATTTTTATTAATAGGCATAAGCTTTAGGGGAGGGGGTGAGCTACAATTCACAGACTGTGAAGTTGCTGTTGAAACTGATGTAGGATTTAAATTGGAAGAAGAGAAGACAGGGCAGTTCTACAGATGGAGGTTATATGTTACATGTACTTTATCAATTAAAAATATGGTAATGTGTTGAAAATCCATTGTTTTCATTGCTGGTCTGAAAAGGTGCTACTAGACTCCTGATTCCATATGATCTTGAGAATGTTTATGAAAAATGGTCATAAGTCACTTTTTTTCAACACAGTTGTAACTTTGAATGGTCCCTAATGGTTTTAAGTCGAGAACTCCCTGTATTAAGGATATATCTTGAAAGTCTGAAAGTATCTCTCTCCCCAACTCGCTTTTACAGTCCAAAAATCTAAAAAAAAAAAGCCCTTTCTGAGTCCTTTACCACAGCCCCATTTATTCTGCAGTCTTAACTGATCATTGTCTAGTCTGCGGATCTTCCTCCTGTTTCATTCAAGATCATTCTCACATACCATTGTATTAACTGACTTACAACAGGACTTAAAATTTATTTGTTATTTAGTAATTAAGTTTACATGGCTGCCCGTCTCATTGAAAGTCACCTTAATGCAAAATGATCTAACTAGGTTTGTTCTCCTAAAGTAGCTATTAAAATAAACACTTTTCTGGCTTTACAGAATTAAACTAATCCCAAAGTAGCAGATTCACATCATTCTGGGGGACAATATTCCCCAGAGATTTATTTATTTATTTATTTACTTTCAGCAAACTGCTACAATACTGGTTGTTCTTTCAGGCTTAGCGCTGGGAGGGTGGTTGAGTCCCTTTGAAGTGTGTCTTTGCTGTTTGTGTTTTTGATTCTGTCTTCTGGTCATTTGTCTTCTTTTTTTTTTCTTGATATGCTTTCTTTTAATTGTTTTATCTGTAAGCCACCTGGGGTTGCTTTGGAGTTGGATAGCCTTGAAATTGAAATAAATTTTAAAAAGCATGCTTGGCTACCTAAAAAGGAAAATAGTGTTAGATAAATCAAACTTCCTATGTTGTGCGAATGCAGGGGCTACTGTGTGACAGAGATAGCACAATCTCTTTGTCTGTAGAAGCTTTCTGATTGCTAGGGCCAAAGGCAAGAGCGAGGTTGTGAGATGGGTCTTTATCAGTTGTCCTTCTGGCTGTTTTTCATCTGTCAGTGAATCTTTGGGTTTAAAATTGCTTTAATATTGGAAAAGCGTACTGAATTTCTACCTCAGGATACTGAATTTCTACCTCAGGATCTTTTGTTAGGGATCATAAAGCTTGATGTGAGGAGTGAGGAATGTTTACTAAACCAGACGTTCACAAAAACTGATCCTTAGAATTGTATTGCAGGATATATGATGATTGCTTTTTAATATGAACTTATGTTTAATGTTGATGGTTTTAATAAAATAATTTAAAAAAAAACAGCAGAAAACATTCTCTCTCTCTCTCTCTCTCTCTCTCTCTCTCTCTCTCTCTCTCTCTCTCTCTCTCTCTCTCTCTCTCTCTCGTGCTTCCTTCTGTTCAAGATATAGTTTGGGCAGAAGACTCCTCCACTGTCTTTTATTTCTAATGCACTGAATCCCTACTAGCATTCAGAAAAACAGAATAACAGAGATGGAAGGGATCTTGGACATCCTATAGTTCAACCCCTTGCTCATACAGGAAACCCTATATCATTTCAAACAAATGGTCTCTTCTTAAAATCCTCCAGTGATGGAGCACCCACAGCTTCTGGAGGCAAGCCATTCCACTGATTAATTGTTCTAACTGTCAGGACATTTCTCCTTATTTAGAGGTTAGTTCTCTCCTTGATTAGTTTCTATCCATTGCTCTTGTTCTGCCTTCAGGTGCTTTGAAGAATAGGTTGACTCTCTTTTCTTTGTGGCAGCCCCTTGGATGTTGAAACAGTGCTATCATGTCACCCCTTGTCCTTCTTTTTATTAAACGACACATACCCAATTCATGCAACTGTTCTTTTAGCCTCCAGTCCCCCTAATTGTCTTTGTTACTCTTCTCTGCACTCTTTCTAGAGTCTCATCATCTTTTTTTTTTTGTATTGTGGAAACAAAAGTGGATGCAATAGTCATCCAGTCTTACCAAGGCATTATAAACACTTCACGTGATCTTGAATTTATCCCTCTGTTAATGCAGCCTAGAACTGCGTTAATCTTTTTGGCAGCTGCAGCACACTTCTGGCTCCCAGTTAAGTGATTGTGCACTAGGATTCCAAAATACTTCTCACAATTATTACTATTGAGCCAGGTACCACCTATTTTATATCTGTGCATTTTGCCTAAATGTAGAACCTTACTTTTCTCACCCCTGAATTTCATTTTGTTAGATGGGGCCCAGGATTCAAGTCTGTCGAGATCCTTCTGTATTTTGAGCTTATCTTCTGGTGCAGGGGTCTTCAAACTTGGCCCTTTTATGACTTGTAGACTTCAACTCCCAGAATTCCATGCTGGCTGAGGAAATCTGTGAGTTGAAGTCCACAAGTCATAAAAGGGCCAGGTTTGAAGACTCCTGTTCTGGAGTGTTGGCTATTCCTGCTAGTTTGGTGGTACTGGGCCTAAGACAGATTCAGTAATAGTTGGGATGAGGCATATTCTGCATCTGTATTATGTATTATGAATATTTCCTTTTTAAGTGGATAAATAGTAGAGAAGATATGTACTTCAAGGTTGCACTTGTGGATCCTTAGTGTTTTCTGAGCATGGTTGTTTTCTTGCACAAGTTCAACACTCGGCTAGGTAATACTATGAGTGCAGAGGAGAATCTCCCTGTCAGTCTTGGCTGCTATGTGGTTTCTTCTCTGATAGTTCCTTGGTCATGGTCTTATTTCTTCCTTGATTGTTTCTTCTCCTTAATGGGACGTTAACTACTAGGGATGTTATGTTTCCACATAAGCATGAAACAGCACCAGGTAAACAATATTAGCTAACCTAGAAATGAACTATCTGAAGGAAAACAAACATGTTCACAGAATGAAGTTGAAACTCAAGTACTTTGGCCACCTAATGAGAAGGAAGGACTCACTAGAGAAGAGCCTAATGCTGGGAAAGATTGAGGGCAATAGAAGAAGGGGACGACAGAGAATGAGGTGGCTGGATGGAGTCACTGGAGCAGTAGGCGTGAGCTTAAATGGACTCCAGAAGATGGTAGAAGACAGGAAGGCCTGGAGGAACATTGTCCATGGGGTTGCGATGGGTCGGACACGACTTCGCAACTAACAACAACAATTACTTAATCATCTTTTAGATTCAGCATTTGCTCAGGAGCACATTTCTAACAAGAATACCTTCTGAATTCAAATCTCTAATGCTAACTGGCAGGTTGTGCAATGGATAAAAATGGACTCTAGGCAGCTTTCTGTTTTGGAGCTACCATTCCCCTTGATCCCTGTACACGGTTGGCAGGAGACTTCTAGGCTTCAACCAGTTCTAAGATGATTTTGCTAGGAAGATGAAAATGGGATACTGCTGCAGGAGCAGAGAGAGATAAAGGTTAGAACTGTGTAGTGCTCCAGATTAGAGATATGAATGTAGCATTATGCATACATATTTATATTATACTACCCTCCAGAGAAAGACATAGCTGCTTTAAAGAGCTGCAGACAAATGCTATATTTGCATTTCCAGCAGATTCTGAAACTTGTTTTGAGCTTGTGGCAAATTCCTGAAGCATTGCACAGGCTGAATAACCTAGATATAAAATATCTAGGTGTTATCTGTTTCTTGAGCAGTGCTCTTCTTTGCTTTCTTACTTAAAATATAGCAGGGAAGGGTAGTTTTCATATCAAAGTACACATTCTCTCTTGCGGCTTCCAAGCTCTCAGCTACATCTAGCCTAATTCTGAACCTTGGGCTCAGCGTGACTTGCAAACTGAGACAATTCTTTTCCTGCTGAGTAATAGGGTTTGGAGTGATTCTGTTTTCCTCAGTGTCTGAACTTTATTGATAAAGTAAATCACTGTAATTGGTGTAATGGACGGAACTCTGGATTGAAGCCCTGAGTAAGTCAACATTCTGTGTGACATACACTATTATTACAAACTTAATCTAGTATCCAGAATATTCTAAGCTTTTTGCAAAAGTATTGGATCAATGGTTCACAGCCAAAGAAACTTCAAGAGACATGAATCAAAAGGAATTGGAGGTAATAAGGGTCATGAAAATAAGAGGGTACTTGGGTTTAAAACACAATTCAGACTTCCAATATCATTTTGAAGCACAATTGTGTAACAGATGGAATCAATAAAAAGTTTTTAAAAACAGGGGAGGGACAGAGATAGAGAAGAGAAGCTTTCCCGTAATGGATATAGCCCATGGTGTTGAGATTATGCCTTTTGGTGTTACAAGCCAATCTGTCACTTGCAGGCACAATTTATTTTCAAGGAGAGAAGAATAAAAAGGGGATACATTTTGAAATGTATCTCAGTAAAAGGGGAAAAAAAACATACTAAGCTGGATCGAGGAGGTGGAAGTGGAAAGCATAGAGATAAAAAAGCATATTGAGCACAAAACAGATAAAAAAATAGTCTAGGTTGGGATATGGAAAGAAATTGCTTGAAGAAAAGGATAAAAAGTACCAAGATCAATAAAACTATATATTAAGAAATGAAACTGTGAATGTTTTGAAAATTATTTGAGGAGATGCTTCAGAACGTATAGGAGGGCAAGACCAGCATCTCTTTAAAGCAGCTACTTTTGGATGATGAATTCTAGAAAAACTAAAAATGTATTAGCTTTAAGAAGTTGACTCTTTTAAATAACCATGTCTTTAATGCAACTCATTAAATTCATTAACATGTCTCATTAAATGAGCTTAATCATTAAAACAACCACATCTTTAATGTGGCTCATTAAATAGCTGCCTTTTTTTACAGGTTTATCTGTCTTAAAGAGATGCTGTGTTTTTGCCCCCCTGCACTTGGAACCAACTCTTCTGAATAATTTTTGAAACATGTACAATTAAAAAAAATAAAATAAGAGCAGGCTAATTTTAGATTTGATAAAAAGAGCTTTAGACAGAAGCAATGCAATTTTAACCAATTAAAAATATGTATATCACAGAAACTAAACACTTCTTATCTGGAAAGCTAATTCAATGAAGCATTTATTAGTAATATATAACTGTTAAAAATAATTATAAAGTTGTTATTACACTGTTGGCACACAGCCCCAAGAAAGGTATTCATTCAGATTTAAAGGGGAGAAAAAACGGACTAAGAAACTACTCAGTCATATCCATGAACATCACTGAAAAAAAAAGGCAAAAGGGCACATGGACAGAAGGAATGGCCCATCTTGTCTCTTTTGCTCCTCCACTTCTCTGTGGAAGCTACTCTTCCTACTGTTAAGCCCCATGTAGCCAGTCAAGAAGCAAGAACTATACAGACTTCAGAAATGTCTCTTTAATGCCACTTACGGGTAAATGGAAAACTGAAGAACTAACAAAATCCCAGCATCATTTTTCTTGATTAAGGCAGAATCTCTGAATGATCTGAAACACTTCTTCTCATGTTTCTTCCCACTTGGTCTAAGTTCCATCTGACTCACCTTTAATCAGTTGATTATTTACCACTACTCTCCCTTCCACTCTTTCCCAGACTCAACACACTCTCTTACTCTTACACTTAGAAGCGTAACACAGCAGAACGGAAGTAGTGAGGATGTCACAGTTATCATCATTAAAAGAACTATTTTCACATTCTCTGCTCTGTGGTGGCTCCGTTCTGTTGCTTGCCTACAACGTTAGCCTTTCCTAGAGCAGGGGTTCTCAACCTTGGCAACTTTAAGCTGGCTGAGGAATTCTGGGAGTTGAAGTCCAGAAGTCTTAAAGTTGCCAAGGTTGAGAACCCCTGTGACCTAGAGAATCATTTCTAACCTAGTCCTATCTGGATGAATCGAGATAATATTTCGGCACTCAGATCATCCCCAGGTCTCTAAGTTGTGGAATGTTATCTTTGGGCTGCAAAGAATTGAAAGGGCATTTTCTAGAATCCACACAGGGAAAATCTGTCCCTTGTGTGATTGTCAACATGCTGCATAAGCTGAAAGTACAGGAGTATCATCAGGATGCAGTCTGTGAACACCATCCTGATTTTTTTTAACCACACCTTGTGGACACGTTTGTGAGGTTATCTTGTGGAACAAACCTGAGTGAAATAGTAAGTCACCTACCACACTCTTTGCAATAGGGATTTTTTTTTGATAACCCACATCTATAATTCAAAGATGTATCCGAGTCAGAAGAATATCTGAGTCAGATGAAGAAGGATAAATGGTTCCATTAGAAAAATAGGAAAATAGGAGAGTGAAAACCTTTTTGATGCTGGCCCTGAAAAGTTATGTCCCCTAGCCTGAAAATGCTGTAGCAGTAAATCTCAGTTTAAGGCCAGCAACATTTCTATGTCTTCTATGTTGCAAGAGACAGTTATTAATGGTGGAACAAATGAGCTGGTTTACCCAGCAAGCTAAATGACAACTCCAAATTATCAAACTCCACTTCACCAGCAATATTTGTAAGCAGGGCCAACGATGGGACCAGGATCATACCATTGCAATGTGCCTACTTTGTGATATCACACTGGAGTTTGAGAAAGCCAGAGTTGTGTCACAACAGTGAGATGCCCTTTTCCTTGTTGGAACAAATGTTTTGAATCCTCTGGGCCTATCTGTTGTTTGGGTTACATGCTATGCTGAAATAATTATGGCTTAATGTGATGGCTTGCTCCAGACAAGATATTAATGGAGTATCTGGGTTTCCCATAACAGGGAGAATCAAAATTACCCAGAGCCAATTTAGCTTTAGAGAAATATATTGAGAGAAACAAGGCACTGCAGAGAAGGGTTATGTATTAGCTTAACGTTTCTCAACTTTAGCTAAGATGTGTGGACTTCAACTTCCAGAATTACCTAGCCAGCATGATTGGCTGGGGAATTCTGGGAGTTGAAGTCTAGATATCTTAAAGTTTCTAAAGTTGAGAAACACTGTATAAAAGAGAACTTCACTCAAAGTTTCAAAGAAACTATTGTGGTTGCCCCAAATAAAGAATTTTGTTTTACAACACTACTACAAGCCTATGAAAGAACTATGCCTGGTTCCATGTCCATATTTGGTTAAACTTTAACTAAAATTTTTGCAGTCTCCTGATTAGACAAGACTTATGTAGGGTTTAATGACATGAAATAAAGTAAGACTTAATGTGCAATTTAAGAATTGGTGAAATGATATGTGGACCATTTCTACTCTGCCTAGTTTCACTTGGAACATAACTCTGAAAAACTGAGCTTGTTTCTTTTAATTCCACCACCACCTTTAGCGAGAAGCCAGAAGGAGATGACCGTCGAAGGCTTTATACGATACATGCTGTCAGAAGAGTGTAGTTTATTCAAAATGGAGAACAAAACAGTTTACCAAGATATGAATTTCCCGCTGTGCGATTACTTCATATCGTCTTCACACAACACTTACCTTATCCAGGACCAGCTAATAGGGCCAAGTCATCTGTGGGGCTATGCCAAGTATGTACTTCTTTTGGGAGAGAAAGAAGGAATGGTGGATCGATGTCTAAAAGAAAGCTGCTCAAAAATGATAGCTACAGCAAACCCCAAAATCTATATAGAATAATGTAAAGGATTACCTGTTTTATTCAAATATTCCTTTTCTCTATTTTAACCTTGCTTGCACCTGTGTCAGAAACACCGCAGCATTTCTGGGTTGAAAGGAGTTGCGCAGGGGACACCCAATTGAGGGCTCCTTTCATTTCCCCAGCAGGAGCTGGAGCAAAGGATGGGAACTCAACCCCACCCAAGGCAGCACTTGTCCTTCAAACATGGGCTCATTAACCTCCATCCCTGCATCCTAACCATGCAAGCAACTATGCTCCTTTTCTATTCTAACCAAAACAGAACCGTGATTTATGTAGTTATGCAAACATTTATGGAATATGCCATAATATCTAATGCTATTATTTGAAATAAGGTACTTAATTGAATATCTAAGACTTTCTTAACTATTCTTGTAATTTATTAAGCTGAAGATAGACTAATTAGTCATTTCCCCCCCCCACTGAAATCAATGGGATAAATACAGTAAGTCATAATTAATTAGCAGGTCAATTTTAATCTGTTTTAATTTGATTTCTGACCTGTCTGAATATTTCATGTATTGGGTAGCTGTTATATTATTGGTTAATATTATCTCCCTCTCACTAAATTGTTGGGTTTAGAATGCTGTTCTTGATCTAATAATTGTAAATTTCTTTGTTTTGAGATGATTTTTATTACAGAAATTATATTTTGAAGCATTATTTAATATACTGTTACTATTTTTCAAGATGAATGCATCACTGATTTATTACTGTAAATATATATATATATATGTAAGTAGTCATTGACTTACAACCACGTTGTAGCTGAGCAAGACAGTTGTTAAGTAAGTTTTGCTCCATTTTATGACCTTTCTTGCCACAATTGTTAAGTGAGTCACTGCAGTTAGTAAAGTTAGTAAGTAGTGAAGAAGTTGTTAAGTGAATCACTGCAATTGTTACGTTAGTAACACACTTGTTAAGTGAATTTGGCTTCCCCGTTGACTTTGCTAGTCAGGTCACAAAAGGGGATCACATGACCCCAGGACAATGCAACCGTCATAAATATGAGTCAGTTGCTAAAAGTCCAAATTTCGATCATGGGGTTGCTGCAATAATCATACGTGTGAAAAATGGTCATAAGCCATTTTTTTCAGTGCTGTTGTAACTTTGAATGGTCATTAAACGAATCACTGTAAGTCAAGGATTACCTGTAGTTTGTATCATTATTATATAATGTTACTGGGGGTTAATTCCTTTAACTGGTCTTATGATTATTTTTGTTAGCTATTACAAAAACATGTTTGAATGTGATATATCTGTAAACGTATAAATAAAATTGATATTGAACAATTCCTCCAGCATCAGACATGCTGTAATGTTGTGGTTCACTTTGAAATTTCAAAGTTTATTTCTAAATATTATTTATCAGTAACAGTTACCTGAAATGAGTTCTACTTTAGGCTGCTTCCAGATTTAAGAACAGAAATAGGATACAATTCAGGATGATTCCTGTAGCCAAAACAGGAGACTAAAGGAATATTCAGCTGGCTGAAGTGACTTTTGTTTCAACAATTTTCTTGCTGTAATTGACTGTGGCAAGAGTTTGATATCTTAGGGGAAATTGTACTGTAAACATTCTGCTTATCATTTTGTGCAAATGGAAAAGCAAATGCAAACAGATAGCAACTAGAATACTGAAGTACGAATGTACAAACATCAGCCTAGCCAATGTGTCATAAGATGATGCTTGACAACTTCATTGGATTTGTCACAGCCAATCAATTAATGCAATTTATTTGAGAGGTGTGTGTTCCTAAGTCCTATTGTATGGCTTTCTCTTTGCAAGAAACAATGGTTAAACGAATGAGGTCAGCTTGCAGGAGGAAGGATATATTCTTCCTTTAGCAAGGTAAAACAATTCAGGAGTTGTGTTTAGTCAGTTATTGTGGTCATGCTTTCTGTGTAGCCTTGGGCTTCTAGGCAATGAGATTTGGAGATGCCTGGGGAAGATGCTCAGACTTTTGTGATCCTAGAAATATGTTTATTTCTTCATGATTTGGAGAATGGACTAAACGCATGGGTGGACCTATATGAAAAAGTCTAAAGTACTGTTTTTTTTAATGATATTACTTCCAAGAACGTTGGTCCAAAGGACGAGGGAGAAAACAACAAAGGTTTAACATACCCATATTTTGAAATCTAATCCCCCCCCCGAAGCTTACACTTTTTACAGGGATTTGGGAAGGATTCTGAAACGGTTTGAGAATATCATAAAACAAATTACACTAGTATTCCAAAACTCTATGTCTCCGAGTACATTGAAAAAGATGGCACATCATTTGGATTTCTGTGAGTTATAGTTACAAGACATCTGGAAGATGCAAATTTACTTATAGTCTTGAATTTTAGTCAGTAGCATATGCACAAAATTCACAAAGAATACTGGAATGCCATGCAGCTGAATTAAGTTATCTCTGGGTGTCAGTCAGACCTGCAGGCTTTAATTCCCAGAATTTAGAGTTAGTACTGCCATTATTAACAATTCAGGGAGTTAAAATCCATACATGTGAAAGGTAGCAGCTTGGAGAAGATTGGATTCTCCTTTCAGATCTTTTCCGAGCCATGAAACTCATTGAATTACTTTGGTCTAGTCCAGTGTTTCTCAACCTTGACAATTTTAAGGCATGTGGACTTCAACTCCCAGAATTCCACAGCCAGCATTGCTGGCTGTGGAATTCTGGGAGTTGAAGTCCACATGCCTTAAAATTGTCAAGGCTGAGAAACACTGGTCTAGTCAGTGTTGTGACTTTTATCTTCTGATGTGAAAATAAAACTGTTTAATATAGTCTTCAATAATTTTGAAGAAAAGCTACACATGATGGGTACTTCAAGGTCATATCATGCTTCCTAACTCACAAATAGAGGCAATCCTCCACTGGGAGAAATTGTCAAATGCATCACGATTTGAATATAAAGGTATAGAAACCGAGCAACCTACTGATCTGTAGGTACAAAACAGTTGTGATGAGTTTTGTGTTCTGCGTGAAAACAAGCTCTCGCCCAATAAAGAGCTATTGAAAAATAACCTTGCAAATTATAAAGCAAATTCTGATTGAACGACCCAATGTTTGTAAATCATCGTCACCTTCAAGCTCCTGACCAAGTATAGACAGCATCAAAACAAAAGCAACAACACAGACAACTCCACAATGAGTTCTACTGAATCGGATGCTGAAATGGGATGTTTTGTTGCGTTGCTGAAAACCCTCCAAACACATTTTTTCTTTTAAAAGTTCCCTTAGAAAGGGATGCCGCTGCGTGGAGATTGACTGCTGGGATGGGCCAAATAATGAGCCAGTGGTTTATCATGGACATACCCTGACGAGCAAAATTACCTTCCAGAATGTCATCAATGTTATACACAAGCATGCGTTTGAGGTAGGTGGTGCCCATGGTTGACCAAAGCAGAGGCAACTGTCCGTAATTCATAGAGATGGATGAGTGTGGATGGCTTCCTATCCTATAGATGTAACTGTTCCCCTTATGTGTAATTGCCAGATAATGGAGAGAAAACTCAAACAGATGAACTTTAAAGGTTGCTCGAGGTACTGGTTGTAAAGGAACATAAAAAGATTTTTGCTCTGTGCATCTTGATGAGGACAACATCACTGAAAACACCATTGGTGTTTTATTGCTTTATTTATTAATGATATTTCTATATTGCCCCATAACAGCTCTGAGAAAATAGCACATCCTAAAGTCACCAACTTTCAAAATCACTGTTTTAAATAGTATGTAATATAATAAAGTACATAAGTAGGACATAAGATCAGATATTTAACATAACACGTTAAAGTAACAAGAACATTTAACTTTGCTTCATTGGTAACAGCAACACCTTTGACTATGTAAATCAGGGGTTCTCAACCTTGGCAACTTTAAGACTTGTGGACTTCAACTCCCAGAATTCCTCAGCCAGCAAAGCTGGCTGAGGAATTCTGGGAGTTGAAGTCCACAAGTCTTAAAGTTGCCAAGGTTGAGAACCCCTGAAATAATACTAGAATTGGAACATATTAAGACTAATGAGTGTGCCAGAACAACTGATTAACTTGTGAGGAATCTTTATAGAGAACTGTGTAAAAACAGAGTCTGGAAAAACAGAGAGAAAATACCCCTGTATTTATTTAGGTCACGCAGCAAATTTGTTATAGCAGGTTTAAAAGCAATAAATGCTGGCATCAGATATGCAGACACGGCAAAGTAAAGAAGACTTAGACAAAGTCCTTCAGAAAGTAAAAAATGAAAAATGAAACATCTGAGCCAATGTTAAATATAAGGTATCTACACCACCATCGGCAAATTTTGTGAAGTTGTGACTGACTATAAAAGACAGGAAGCCAGTAGATATTTTTATTTCTTTATCTTTATAGATAAAGAAGGATAGTGGGTTGAAGTAATAAAGAGATTAATCCTTGGCAGGAAAGCCATGATAGATGTGGACAAGGTGATGAAGGATAAGGATATTGTTATGACAAGCGAGTTCGCCATAAATAAAGCAAGGGTCTTTTCAGTGGTAATGTATGGCAGTGAAATATTTAGAAAGTGCAGGGAGAAAAGAGATTGATGTTTTCGCTTTATGGATTTGGAGATGAGTACCAGAAAAAGCAAGAAGAATCAATCAATTGGTCCTGGACTAAGGAAAGGCTGACTGTTTTCTTGAGATGATGGTGAGTTAGCAGAAATTCACATGATTCAGACATGTGAGGGATGGGCTAAAACAGCGGTTCTCAACCTGTGGGTCATGACCCCATTTGGGGTCGAATGACCATTTCACGGGGGTTGCCAAGCACCGCAGTCCACCATTTTTTTTGGCCGGCCATTTTTTTTTGGTCGGCCATTTTTTTCTTATCGCGATGCGGGCCGTCGCGCCGCGCATGCGCGACGTGCCCCGTCACGGCGTGCATGCGCGATGCGCCCTGTCACACCGTGCATGTGCGACGCGCCCCGTCACGCCACGCATGCGTGCTGCAGGCCCGCCATATTTTTTTTGGGTCGGCCATTTTTTTTTGTTGGCCATTTTTTTGGGGGGTCGGCCATTTTTTCCCCTATCGCGATGTGGGCCGTCGCGCCGCGCATGCGTTGTGCGGGCCCGCCATTTTTTTTGCGCGATGCGGGCCATCGCACCGTGCATGCGCAATGCACCCCATCGTGCCGCGCATGCGCGGTGCAGGCCCGCCATTTTTTTTTGGTCGCCCATTTTTTGGGGGGTCAGCCATTTTTTCCCCTATCGCGATGCGGGCCGTCGCGCCGCGCATGCGTTGTGCGGGCCCGCCATTTTTTTTGCGCGATGCGGGCCGGGGTCGAGCCCCGGAAAAGGTTGAGAACCGCTGGGCTAAAACAACTCTGCATGGCTAAACTGTGGTCAATGAAAAAAAAAGGTAAAAATGGATAGACAGAATTAAAAATTTCCTTGGAAGAACTACTGATAGTTGGCAGCATCAAGTCAACATGGCAGGCATTTATGTGGACAATTGCTGCCAGTTGGACCCAATTTAAGAGCAACTAATTAAATTGTGCCATTATCATACCAGTTATCTTAATGAGCTTTTATATTCCAGCCCACAATGAAATATGAAATCTTAGATTGTCTGTTCAATCCTGTAGTATGTCTGTGGAAATTGCCGGTTATCCATGTCATGGTTGTCCCAAAGATGCTTTTTCAAGAGGCAACTAGACTTTTGTTTTTTCCTGAAGACATTTAACTTCCCATCTAAGAAGCAAAACTGAAGAAGCTTCTTGAATGAGAAGCGAAACATCTTCAAGGAAAAACAAAGAAAGTCCAGTTGCCTCTTGAAAAAGCACCTTTGGAACAATCCTGTAGTACATAAACCAATACTCTTAGTAGCAAAATATCCAGCTGCATCTTACCCTATCTTGACTAATTCTAGATAAAATTCCATAAAGGGACAGCCTCATGGAGCATTATAGATCTGGTTGGGGGATAGGATCAACTTCCCTATTTTTTAAACACACACACACACACACACACACACATACATACACAAGAAGATAAAGACCAATACAAACTAAAGAAAAAGAAATATAAAACTTAAAATGCGAGAAATGGGAGAAAATAGTAGAAGAAGAGAAAAGAAGGAAAAAGATTCCGAGAAATTCCTTTCAATCCATTTGTATTTATTCCATATTCTTAATACGGCAGGGTGAACTTCCTTATTATTAGAAATAAATCAGCATATGCGTTTTAGTAGAAATACCATTATTTTGGTCATTGACTTACATAACAGGTAAAATTCACAGATAAAATTACAACTGTCCCATTGTAATAGTCTAATCTATATCAGAGCTGCCTAACGTTTAAATCACAAACTATAACATTTTGATACCAATACTATTAAGATGTTAATATTAAGGTTATGAAGACAAGGGGGAGTAAGGCAGAGATGTATACAGTTTGGATAAAACAATGGGATAACAACCAAATATCATTTATTTATTTATTTATTTATTTATCAATCAGATGGAGATTACCCATCTCCCACACCGAACTACTCTGGGCAGTGGACAGTGTACAATTAAAACACAGAAACATAGAAATGTGTTATGTAAATGTAAACCATTTGAAATATAATTTAAAATAGCTGATGCAAAGCATAAAATTATTACATTATTTAAATCTATATTTAATATCAGTATTGTATGTGTGAGATTAGAATAGTATGGTGTAAAATTAAAGGGTTCCATAAAGAGATATGACAATAACACAGAAGGCTAAAGAGCTAAAACTACGGGAGGTATGCAAACTTATGGGGATAGTCTTTGTTGGTCCCAATATGCTTTGATTATGTAGCACAGGGGTCGTCAAACTTGGCCCTTTTATGACTTGTCGACTTCACGCTGGCTGAGGAATTCTGGGAGTTGAAGCCCACAAGTCACAAAAGAGCCAAGTTTGAAGATCCCTGATGTAGCATAGCCTATAACCGCTTCAATTTATTTTCAGGCTTCTGATTACCCCATCGTTTTGTCACTGGAGAATCATTGCAGCCCTCCACAGCAGGAAAGGATGGCAGCTCATCTCCTTGACATCCTGCGTGATAGTTTGTGTACTACAACCATTGACAATGCTGTGCCAACAGAATTACCCTCCCCAGAGGTAAAATCACGTGCTCCTTCCTTAGAAAAAAAAACAAAAATTATGGATGAAAGATGGATATCTCTCCTATGGTTTGTTTATCTCTCATAAAAAATGAATTTGGGACCAATTTTGCTGGGAAGAGATGGCAATACTCACTTTGCTTCCAGTCAATGCAAATCTTAGAATAGAATAGAGTTGGAAGGGACCTTGGAGGTCATCTGGTCCAACCCCCTGCTCAGGCAGGAAACCCTATACCATTTCGGACAAATGGCTGTCCAGTTTCCTCTTAAAAACCTCCAGTGTTGGAGCATTCACCGCTTCTGGAGGCGGGTTGTTCCACTGGTTAATTGTTCTAACTGTCAGGAAGTTTCTCCTTAGCTCTAGGTTGCTTCTCTCCTTGATTAGTTTCCATCCGTTGCTTCTTGTCCTGCCTTCAGGCGCTTTGGAGAATAGCTTGACTCCCTCTTCTTTGGGGCAGCCCCTGAGATATTGGAACACTGCTATCCTATCCCCCCTAGTCCTTCTTTTCATTAAACTAGAACACGGGTGTCAAACTTGCCATGTCAAGTGAAGCGTTGCGACACTTGCATTACTGGAGCTGGAGTGGGCATGGCCTCTGCATGATGGAACCGGCCTGTGGGCTGGCAGTTTGACACCCCTGAACCAAAAACCTATCTTAATTGTCCTTGCCGTTTAGTTTTGTAGCTTACCCTGCTGAATAGGTGCCCCTTTTCCCCTCCACAGCAATTGAAATTAAAGATCCTGGTCAAGAATAAGAAAGCTGGATCACTCCAAGACACCCTTCAACGGAGGGGTCAGAAATACCAGGGTCTTACAGAAGAAACTGAGGATACCATGGAGTCAGAGGATGAAGATGATGAAAGTACTGGACGTATGCTAAAGAAAGCGCTCGTTCGGAGGCCAACTAAGGACAAAGGCAAGGTAAGCCAAGGGCCATTATGCATAGCAACGTTGCCTTGATACTTTCAAAATAAGAAAACAAACACTTGCAGGCTCGACTAGCTGGGCAAGAAACGGTAAGAATTGACTTCCAAAGACATTAAAGTCCCAATGAGTAGATTTATTGAGGAAACATTAATGAAGCCATTGTGAAAAAAAAATCCAGCTGTGGAATTCTGGGAGTTGAAGTCCACACATCTCCAAGCTGCCAAGGTTGGGAAACACTGCCCTAGGGCACGGGTAGGCAACCTCAGCTCTTTTATGACTCATGGACTTCAACTAGGCCAAGGGTCTCCAAACTTGCCAATTTTAAGACTTGTGGACTTCAACTCCCCAAATTCCTCAGCCAGCCACTTGGCAGGAGGATTCTGGGAGTTGAAGTCCACAAGTCTTAAAGTTGCCAAGTTTGGAGACCCCTGGTCTAGGCTGCAGCTCTTCTTTCTGTCTTGCAAGGACATTCCCACATATCCTGACAGCCTGGCATTGTAGGTCATCCATTCTGATGTTCCCACTGCCAGAAAATGTTGTTGTGCTGGTCTCTTTCAAGCAGAACCAACATGGGAAGATTTGCATTATTTCAGGTTCACATATATAGCTCATAAATAGAAAACTATTCATTTAACAAATGGGAAGAGAATGCCTATGTTTGTACAGGCAATCCCCTTTCTCTTGAGAAGATAAAGCAACAGAATTGCCAGGTCTGAAAAGGGTCTGAAAGCACCCAATAGGTGTTGTCCAGCTACCAGTCCAGGTTCAAATCACCACTATGTTTGCTGCCAAGGCACCACCAAAGCAGCTGTGCTGTTCCAATAGAAATTCCACCTCTTTTGTATGTGCACGAAAGTGACATCACAATGCACGTATGCAGGGGGTGAAGCTTCTCTCACAATAGCTCAAGGCTCCTTTTGTCTTTAGCACCCCACCTAATCCCCTGCCATAGACATGTCTGCCACAATCCAACCTGGATAATTCCATCAAAACGTTTTCTGTAGAAAAAAATGTCTGAAGCACAAGGGTATGGTCCAGAAACTTTTATATGCAAAGATCCAAATATCGTGAGACCATCTTGATCTTTGGGACTCGCCCAGTGCTAAAGCACACTCTCTCTTGTTCAAACTGAATGGGAGGAGATTGAAGAATGTGTCTACCTAGATCAGGGGTTCTCAACCTTGGCAACTTTAAGACTTGTGGACTTCAACTGAGAACCCCTGACCTAGATTCTAGAACTACACTGTCTTCCCAATGTTGTCACCCCCGGTGTACTTAAACTTGACACCACACATTACTTTTGGGCTTCTGAGAGGCACACCGTTTGTCAATCTCTGTTCTTAGGGCCATAAAGTCAAAGTTGCTTTGCTCCTCTCTGAACTTGTGATTTATACTGCTTCTCGGAAGTTTGTCAGTTTTGAGGATTCCAGGGAGAAGCAGAAATGCTACCAAAATAATTCCATCGGAGAGACGAAAGGTCAGAAGCTCATCAGCAGAAGAGGTAATGTAGAAGTTTCAACCCTCAAAATAATATTTAAGTGAGCTACATCTTTCTCTATTTGTTTTTTGGAGCCAGCATAGTTTTCGAAATGTCCTTGGGAATAAAAATGCCTTGTGTTAATTTATGAAACTTTTCAATGTATTACAGGGGTATATATATATATATATATATATATATATATATATATATTATATATATATATATATATATATATATTATATATATATATATATATATATATATATATATATATATATATAATATATATATATATATATATATATATATATATATATATATATATATATATATATATATATATATATATATATAGAGAGAGAGAGAGAGAGAGAGAGAGAGAGAGAGAGAAGAGAGAGAGAGAGAGAGAGAGAGAGAGAGAGAGAGAGAGAGAGAGAGAGAGAGAGAGAGAGAGAGAGACTCTTTTGTGTCAGATTTAACTCTGGGATTTCACGGACACTTTCACATAATTGTTGTGGGTAACAATACTAATGTGTTTTTCAGTGCCACTTCCTTTTTTTGATTTGTTTACCTCCCAATCTAGCCTTCAGTTCCTGAGACTTCCCACTAGTTTCCATCTAAATGCTAACCAGGGCTGACCCTACTTGCCATTTTCTTTTAAGATCAACCAAGTCATTTAGACATTGCCACCTCACAGGGCAAGACAGAAGTATACTCTCTGCCTGATATTTACAGTAGATGTAACCTCAAGGCTTCTCAATTTATGTACCTTCCTCCCTTCTACTACTTAAACTGGAATAAATCTTCCAAATAGGACTTCCAATAGTTGGCTTAATCATGCCATTTTTCTTCAAGAGGTTGTTCACACAGAATGTGGCCCATAATGCTTGCATAGGTGTTCTGCCAGAGATATGGATCAAAGCAAAATCTTTGGACGAGTTGGCGGCCAGGATAGTTGGCCTTTTTGAAATTATCCAGCAAACGTAAAAGATAGAGAAATTGGTTGGACAATTTATCTGAATTTCTTTAGGAAGAGGAGACATTTCAGACCCCCCCCTTGCTGACAATGGTACTCTTCTTCTTCTTGTGCCACATTCGTTATCGGATGTTGGCGATCATGTTGGCGATCCTGTTTTTATCAGCAGTCACACGAAAAAGTGCTGCTGAGTTTTGTCCAAACCAATCCCTTAGATTTTGAAGCCACGATGTTCTTCTTCTGCCTGGACCTTGTTTGCCTTCAATCTTTCCCTGGAGGATTAAATGGAGTTTGTCGTATTTTTCTGGGTGTTGCATCACATGTCCGAAATATTCTAATTTTTGTTTTTAATTGTTTTGATGATTTCCCTTGGCTTTCCCAGGCGGCTTATCACCTCCTCATTTCTGATCTTGTCAACCCAGCTTATACGTAATAGCCACCTGTAAATCCACATTTCAAATGCTTCTAGTCACTTCAGGTGGCCTTCTGTCAGAGACCAACTCTCTACTCCACAGAGCAGGATAGAAAAAAGATAGCATCTGACAAGCTTGATTTTTAGTCTTAGGCTTATGTAGTGACTGCAGAAGACCTTTTTCATTTTGAAGAATGCTGTTTGGGCTTTTTCTATCCTTGTCTTTACTTCAATGGTCATGTCCCAGCTTTCATGTATATTGGAACCGAGGTGCGTGATTCTTTCAACCTTTTCTAGTGGTATTCCTTCTGAATTTATTGGTGGAAAAAACTTACTGAAAAAAACTAAAGCAATAAGCAATAGGAAGAGTTTCTTCTTGGTGCCTTCCCTTGATCTTTCATGAAACCACGAGAAGACAGGTTGACTGCTCACGTTTAGCCTATATACATCCCTTGGTCACCTCAGAGATAAAGAAGTTCAAGAATACCTATGACAATTCTCCTGAAATTCCCTTAATTGCTGTTAAATCAATGTAGTTTCTTCATGGCTAAATTACTTTCAGATATATTGTGCCTCTGAGTCATTGTTGACTCCTGGTAATGACTGGACTAGGCCCTGCAGTTTATTTAGCAAGATTTTTGGAAGTGATTCGCCCTTGTCTTCTTCTTAGAGCTGAGAGAGAGTGACTGGACCAAGGTCACACACCTGACTTTCACACCTAAGGCAGGACTAGAACTTATAGTCTTCTGGTGTTTGGCTCAAAGTCACCAGATGGCTTTCATGCCTAAGATAGGATTAGAACTCACAGACTCCTGATGATTGGCCCAAAATCATCCAGATGTCTTTCATGCTTAAGGCTGTGCTAGAATTCACAATCTCCCAGTTTTTAGACTAGTGCCTTACTACTGCTCCAAACTGGCTCCCAAAAGGCACCCAGCATAAATACATATTGTGAATTTGTTGTCAGCGTATACAAATTCCCCTTTAAAACATTATCAGCTTGTTATATTTGCTATTTTAAAAGTGTCTGCAGCCTTTCCTACACTTATTTATTTTATTTAAAATATTTACATATTGCTTCTCATTGCAAAAATAAAGTTTGCAATAATCAGAAAGTAGGTCAAAACAGTTGAGAAAAGCATTCTTCGAAACAATGCAAAAATATGCACAATAAAAGAAGCAATAAAAAGAGCAATGAACCAATAACAGAGAGTAACAGAATTAGGCATATTTCTTTGCAATAACATTTTGAACATGTCTTTTTTGCAGCTCCTGAGTTTGTCTCGCACACAGTCCGCTTCCTTACAAGAATCTACCCCAAGGGAACCAGAACAGACTCTTCAAATTATGATCCTCAAGAATTCTGGAATGTTGGAAGCCAGCTAGGTAGGTCACTTAGATTCTAGTCAAATCTGCTATGCTGAACAAGATTTTCATTGGGAAAGTGTTCACTGGGGCCAAAAGAAATTGGTATTCAAGTCTTCCAGAAAGAACCATAGGCCTAAGAACAAGCATGGTGGGCTCCATTCATCGATCAAAGAAACAAGGGTCACCGATGCTATTTCCCCCCATTAGTCTCTGGCAGGAACCGGAATATAAATTTAATAATAAAGAAATTACAGCTGTGGAAACTTGTCTGTGGTGGATATAAATGTATCTATTTACATTTCTCTGCTTCATTTCAAAATTGATGATAAGGACAAGGATTGTGTGCCATTAAGGTGGTGTTGACTTCTATCAAGCACACAGATCTTTTCCCCCACGGTGAAGTTAATTCTAAATCCTGAATTTAAAGAACCAAATTTCCCTCTTATAGCTCCCCTTTACACTCCATTCCTTTTTTTCCTCTGGCTTTCTATTTTGTAAACATGATATGGCAGTTTTGGAGGGCCAATTCCTGTGGAACCTTCTCTTTAGTATCTCCTAATCGAGTGATCAAAAGGGGGAAATAGAATTAAAGATTTATCCTGTGTCCCCTTTTTACTTATGACTCCTGTTCTTTGTCTACATTAACATTTCCCAACCTGCTTCAACTCCCAAAATTCTTAGCAATGGTCTGTTGGCTGGGGAAGTCCACACATCATGAACATATCTAGGTTATGAAATGGTGGTCTAGGAGATTGCCAATGTGAGGTCAGTTCTTTCTGCTTTAATTCTCAGATTAAATGCATGGACCATATGCTGTTTGACTCTCCTCCTGGTAGGCGGCAGTTAATAAAGTGGTAGGCTTTGCTTAGGTCTATAATTAATCCCCAGTAAGTAAATCTTTCTGGTTTAGTTATCAACTCTACTTCACTAACATTGCTCAAGTGAAATTTCTGCTCTTAGGAATGTGCTCTCTCTCTCACTTTCATTCTCTTACTCTCATACACACACACACACACACACACACACACATTCACTCACACATAAAATACTTCAACTTTCAATAGACAGAACCTCTGTTTTATGATTTGTGCCACTATAGGAGCCAGTAATTGTTTGAAAAGTAGGCAAAAATATTGAAAAACTTTTAGCTACAACTGTGGGTTACTGCTAAGGAGATCGGAAAGTTCACAGGGACAGTGGAGCCAAAATATCTTAGTCCACACATCCCACTAAGCTGTGATTTGTTTACTCAGTTAATTACAATTGGCTGAATTCACATGAAATATGTATTCTGTTGTGATAAGACTGGATCTAGAGCAGCAATGAGATGGCCAGAGACGAGACCAATCTCATTAAGTATGCAAACAACTTAATATTGAAACTTAGGCTAAGCTGAAGCTTTTATGTGCATTTCTAACTGTGAAATGCTATCTTTGAAGACAAGACTGTGAGGAAGCTAGGGGAGGGGGGAAATTAAGAAAAGTGCACGACAACCATCATCACACAAATTGTGCATACTTGCATTGACCACTGAAATGCAAATAAGTAAAGGCAATATTGCACGATGGCATCACTGGACAAGGAGTTTAAATCAATCAATCTTAAAGCACATCAACTCTGACTGTCCTTTGGAAAGACAGATCCTGAAGCTGAGGCTCAAAAATTTTGACCTCCAAATGAGAATAGAGGACTCATTTAAAAACAAACAAACTCTGATGTTGGGCAAGACTGAAGGCAAAAGAAGAAGGATGGCAGAGGATAAGATGGTTAGATAGTGTCATTGATGCAGTGGACATGAGTTTGAACAGACTCAGCGAGATAGTGGAGGATAGGGGGCCTTGTGTGTGATGGTCCATGGGATTATGAAGAGTTGGATATGGCTTAGCAACTGAACAACAACAATAAAATCACTGCACACATTTCATTTTGACATCATGGGGGTTGACTGCAGATGCCACTGATGACAATCATATTGATACAATAGAAAACCCCCTCCTGTTCAGAGTATCAAAAAAAAAAAAAGCAATTGGAAGTATCCACTTTCAACTTACGTATTTTCCAAATTAACCTAGAATTCTGGGAAATGAAGTCCACTATCCCAGCCAGAAATGCACCATGATAGGAAAACTTGATCCAGGGATTGCACTGATTATAGCAAGTATACTGCTGGGAGAAAATTGAAGTCTCCTGATGTACACTTTCTGCAAGTTCTGAGATAGTAATACTAGAGTGCAGGTCTTCTAAACAACTGTATTTGTTCTTTGTTTCTTTCATATAATGGGAAGGGGAACCACTTTGATATAGTGATTAAGATACCAAACTAGAAACTGGGAGATTGTGAATTCTAGTCCTACCTTATGCATGAAGCCATCAAAGTGACCTTAGGCAGGTCATTCTCTCTAAGCGATAGGAAGGAAACCAGGACAAAACACTTTCAAAATGTTGCCAAGGGATTTTTGTTCAGGCAGTTCCTAGGAGCCAACACTGACTTAAGGCCCACATATACACAATAAACTTATTGTATGGAATCAGATCACTACAGCAGCTGGTGGGGGTCTTGTCTGAGAAGTGGGTAACAGGTAAATGCCACCCTTTCCTGTTGTATTCAACAATCATTGCTTTATTTTCACTCTTAATGGCCTTGCTGGAGTGCATAACATAAGATAAATTCTTCTATTTTATGATATGAATTCCTTGACGCCGAAAGCTTTGATGAGATGCGCTGTATACTTGTGCACTTTTCCTAGCATGAAAAGAACATTAATTGCATGTTGCTCAGGACTAGGGAAGCCTGTCTTGCAGAAAATTGGATGTTTGTGAAATACAGAGGCATCAGAACAAAATATTGATACCCAGGGAAGGAACGAGTTCGGTTCTTTTATGAACTGAAAGGAAGGAACTCAATCAGAGTGGTTTCCTTTGGAGATATGATGCTTTGATAGTAACCAATTATTTCCAGGCAACCCTCCCCTTGCTGGATTCAACACCAAGTTTAACCCTTCCAACCCACAATTTATATTCAGAGTCAAAAGTAAAGGGGACAAATGACTCTTGAAAGGGTACTCTAGAATAAACATGCAATTGCAAGCCCAATCATAGGAAAGACACTTGATTCTACAACCCAATAGAGATGGCTCTTAGTTTGCTGAGATGAGAATTCACCGGAATAATAGAATAACAGAGTTGGAAGGGATTTTGGAGGTCTTCTAGCCCAGCCCCCTGCTCGAGCAGTAGACCCTATACCATTTCAGGCAAGTGGCTGACCAGTCTCTTCTTAAAAAGTTCCAGTGATGGAGCAACTTCTGAAGGCAAGCTGTTTCACTGATTATTTATTTTCACTATCAGGAAATTTCTCCTTAGTTCTAAGCTGGTTCTCTCCTTGATTAGTTTCCATCCATTGCTTCTTGTTCTGCCTTCAGGCGCTTTGAAGAATAGGTGCTTTGATACCCCTTTTTGTTTGTGGCAGCCCCTTACCCCACCAATTGAAAATGTTCCCCTATTAACTTTTTTTTTTTTACAGTAGATAAATGGTAGGTCAAATTAGCTGGGTAAATAGAGCTGTGGAAGTTTATAAATTCTAGACCTATTTTGCAAGGATGGAAACTATTATTGTTGAAATATATCAGTATTCAATTAGGGAAGATAATTTATATGTATTGTTTTGGGGGTTTTTTTGTGCACTTTATTGTTTTTCTTAGTTTTGCTTTGTTTTTGTTTCCTTTTTTTCTGTTGAAGATTGTATTTCAACTTTGGAAGTGAAATAAAAAAATATTTAAAAAAGAGAAATATGTTTTGCTTTTATTTGTATTTTTTTTTCCTGCAGTGGCCTTAAACTTCCAAACCCCGGGTGTGCAGATGGACTTACTTATTGGAAAATTTTTGGACAATGGAGGCTCTGGTTACATTTTGAAACCAGAATTCTTGAGAAGAAGAGACTCGGCTTTTGACCCGTTTAACGTTGCTGATAGGTATAATCCCATTACACTCACAATAAAGGTAAGACCGTTTCATGAAAACTTCAGCTTATCTCAGAAACAATTCCTTCATATCATGAACTGAGTCACCAGGAAAACATTTGACTAGAAAAGACTAAGAAAGTTATACTTCTACAACCAAGATATCATTATCCTTGGCCTATGTTGCCTTGAAAAATGCATCTGATATCTCTTTCTCAGGATTCTCTTCTCCTGAATAGACATACAGATTACAGAACCATGGAACTGAAAGGGACCTTAGAGGTCCTCTAGTCCAAACCTCTGCTCAAGCTGGAGATCCAGACAGATGGCTGTCAAATCTTTTCTTAAAAGCTTCCAGTGATGGAGCATTCACTACTCCTGGAGACAAGCCATTCCACATTAATTGCTCTCACTCTCAGGAAATTTCTCCTTAGTTCTAGGTCAGGGGTAGGCAACCTTGGCTCTTTTATGACTTGCAGACTTCAACTCCCAGAATTCTGGGAGTTGAAGTCCACGAGGCATAAAAGAGCCAAGGTTGCCTACCCCTGTTCTAGGTGGTATCTCTCTTTGATAACTTTCCATATGTTACTTCTGGTTCTGCCCTCAGATAGTTAGGAGAATAGGTCTATACATTTCTTCAACTGATACTTAATCCTTTTTGGAAAGTAGGAGATTAGATTTTAGTTAACATATTTGGTCTCACTCTGTTGTAAAGCATTCAGATAGTGAAGTATTGTCACAAGAACAAGAACATTAATTCCCCACCAGTGAATGGCTTTGCTTGCTTAATAAGCTGAACTGAAACTAGCAAACATGCTTCAATCAATGCCTAAAACAGATAGTTAGCTTGTGGTTCAATATATCTCATATCTCATAAAAACAGTTTGTAATGGTTAAGTTAACCATTAGAACCTGTTTGATACAGTGGTTTCAGAAGCCAGGCTAGAAGCTTGGAGACCATATATTCTAATCTTGCCATATGCACGAAGTCAGCTGGGAGACTTTGGGACAGATGTTTCCTCTCAACTCTAGGAAGAAAGCAATGGGAAATTATTTCTGAAAATGCTTTCAAGAAAATTGCAGGGAAAAATTGATTTGAAGGTGTAAAAAAGAAAATGTGTGTCTTTGGTCATAGTGATTGGGCAGGTGTTTTGTGAATGAATAATTTCTCCCACAGTATTTTACGTTAGAGACAACTTGCAGGTATGGAATAGAATGGAATAGAATAGAATAGAATAGAATAACAGAGTTGGAAGGGACCTTGGAGGTCTTCTAGTCCAGCCCCTTGCTCAGGCAGGAAACCCTTTACCATTTCAGACAGATGGTTTTGAACCAGGATGACTGGAATCTATCTTGGTATTTGGAAGGAACATGGGCATGGCTGAGTCAAAGGGCGCCTGCTTCATCGTCAGGCACTTGTAGCTCAAGACATCCCAAAGAAGAACCAGCTCAAGGAAAAGTATATTTCATTTTGCAAGCCACCTGTGAAAAGCACCACGGTTATCTTCTTAAAAGGTGGACAGTTCCTCGCATTTGTACAAAATGTTTCTGGGAGGGATAGTAATTCGTTTCTAGGCTGCTTCTGCCCTTGCTTAACAAAGGTAATGTCATGGTTCTGACAGATGAAACTCTTCAAAGAACTTCAAGGCATTGTTTACCTTAAAGAATCTTTATTTGAGTAGCATAACATCAGCATGTACATAGGCAAAGCCAAAACCTGAATTCCCCTCCCCTGAGCACATAGTATCAAAGCACAATTCCCTCCTCTAATTAACAGTCATAAATCACATTCTCCAATTAGTTGGAAATGCAGTCTTTCCCTCCAGTTCTTCCACCCGCCATTTCTTATCATCTCTTATTTCAAAAAACCTTGGTTCTCACACTAGTTACAATATTGTTATGTCTAACTAAACTCCCATGCACATTCCTCCCCCTCCCCCTCAGTATCATCTAATTCTAACTCTAATTCTAAGAGTAAAACATAAGAAGGAAAATGGCTGCATTTCCATCTGTTGTAAAAGCAAGAACATCCGATGTTAGCAGCATTGACAGGTACATGATTAGAACAGTAATTTGAGAATGGTATGGAAAAGGTCCAGACTTGCTGTCTCTTGGGAGAGCACTCTGATTATACTAACATTTCTGGGGGCACAAATGGAGGGAGCTTAAAACGCCTCCTCCCTCTTCTCTTTGATGCAGGCAGGCAAAGCAGCTATTATAACTGGGAGATGCTGCTTGGGTCAACTAAAAAGTGGTGTTTGAGAGCAGAGTCCAAGTCATGGGCAGGGGGAAAATACCCAGACAGTGAAACAGAAGGATCTGATTGTCTTATGGAAGATGAAGACGGGGAAAAATAGGAAAAAGGATGGGAAATGGCCCACTTGCCAAAATGGCCCGATCCAAGGTCCTTGTAGCTCTGTATATTTTCTTGAAAGCAAACATTCTGTTTTAATTATTCATTCATCAGGTTAGGAGTAAGTATTCTGTTGCCAAGCTTACATAAAATATTGCTTCAATCTTTTATTAAATGCCATTCTAGGACTCTGAAAATTTTTATCCTGCACACATAATCCTAACTTAATAAAACTGATACACAAGCTATTCAAGATAGTTTTAAAAAAGATCCCTATCCATGTATGAAAATACCCAGGATTGTGCAATTGTAGGAGATGACCAATCTGAGCTCAAGGACAGAGTCAAATGCATCATCATTTTGGAGTCACTATGCCCCCCCCAGAAACCTAAGTCCAGCCCCCCCCTTCAAAGTCCATTAACTCTTATCTGGTGCCAATTTGCCTTGACCATTGGTAGATTGGATTCTTGTACGTAGGTAGTATGAAATAAACTCATAGTGCTTTTGAACTCTATTCTGGCTCCTGATTTCTTGTGCCTGACAATGATTGGATAATTAGTTGTGCACTGATATAATCCAGCAGTCCTATAAGGATGCATACTGATATATACATGTCTTTTCTCCAGATTATTAGTGGCTATCAGCTGCCTCCAAGTAATCTCTCCAAAAGTAACAAGGCTGATCCTTTAGTCAAAATAGAAATTCATGGTGTTCCAGCAGATATGACAAAACGGCAGACTTCTGTCATAAAGAATAATGGTAAATTGAATAAAATAGGAAATTTTGAGATTTAATTTAATGATCTGTAAAGCCTATCAGAGTTAAGAATGCAATGAACTATCTAAATTTCTTTCAGTTAAAATATTGCGTATATTACCCTATTTTTCTATTATATCAAATGTTCTTCAGAATTTTTTTAAAACAATAGAGACTTTCAAATGCATAATTTTTTTGTAAACGGCTTACACAAAACTTTCTGTAATACATTCTATTTTTAATGCATGGTTGTTACAGATATAATAATTATTTATTTATTCAATTTCTACAGCATTCTATATCTATAATGCATGGCTATTATTAATACTCATTTTTGTATGCATCTTTCAGCAACAGGATTGATTTTTAACCCAATTACAATTATTTTGTATTGTAATACATTATACAGACATAATGTTCAGAAATGGAAGATGTTTTTGTGTGTAACATATTCCCATTTTTAAATTTAGATCAGGAGTCTTCAAACTTGGCCCTTTGATGACTTGTGGACTTCAACTCCCAGAATTCCTCAGACAAGCAACATGCCTGACTGAGGAATTCTGGGAGTTGAAGTCCACAAGTCATAGAAGGGCCAAGTTGAAGACCCCTCATTTAGATGATGAGCAGAGAAAAAGAGATACAAAATTAATGAATTTATAGGTGTTTGGTTATTTTAGTAGGTCATATCTTATGGAATAGGAGAAAATGATTTTTTTTTAAATCCCTGATCAAAGTTGCTGATGTGCCAAAAAGTTGAAGAGTCTTAATGAACAATGAGTCATAAATACAACTTATTTTATACTACCATAGATTACACTTTTAAGCTATTTACACAATGAAAGCAGTTTAACACTGACACCTGCAATTTTAAAAAATATGTAGTGCAGTTTATATCTCAGACAAACCTAAATTAGGGCAAAATATCCACAAGAAAAAACCCAATTCATTAAGACAAAGCCCCTACAAAAAAGGATATGATGGAATCAGGAAATGTACATTAGGGAATAATTGTGTAAAACTGTACTGCATTAGGAAAGAAAAATTACCACACAGGTAGTCCTTAACTTACAACCATAATGGGACCAGAATTTCCATGCTAACCAAAGTGGTTGTTAAGTGAATCATGCTCAATTTTGCAACCATTTTTTGATTCATTGTTAAGCGAATCATGCAGGCATTAAGCAAATTTGGCTCCCCCATTAACTTTGTTTGAAGCCAACTTGCAAATGGTAATTACTTCATCCCAGGATGCTGCAACCATTAAAAATTCATGCTGGTTTCCAAGTGGAGATGCTGTGATGGTCATAAGTGTAAGTCACTTTTTTTGGTGCTGTTGTTTTTGAATGGTCACTAAACAAATGGTTGTAAATCCAGGACTGACCTGTATGCATATTTTAGGAAAATATCGTACTTTGAGAATATGTAGGAAACAGAACAGACATACACACAAACATATAATTTTTTGCTAGCTTTCTTGAAAAATTAAATTAATATGGAATGGGGATGTATGAACGTTCATTTTGCATATGGCTGACTGTGACCTTGGTGAATATATATTGATTGCAAACTGCCCAAAGTTGTTTTAAGATGGGGGAGCTTTAAAATGTTTAAATAAATAAATGAAATATGATTGATGTGATTAGACAAGAGGAATCCTAATAGAATCAGCTACAGCACAGGTCCCCAACCTTTTGGGCACCAGAGACCAGTTTCATGGAGAAAGATTTTTCCATGGACCGGAAAGTGTGTGGTTTTGTGTGCTGCCTGCATCCCATGGATGGGGCTTTGCTTGTTTGTGCGGCCCGGTTGCTGGCATGCCATGGCCCAGTACCGGTCTACGGACCAGGGGTTGGGGACCCCTGACCTACAAGATATTCTAAGTGCATCATATCATATCATATACTTCACCTGAATTTTTCTTCCTTATGGCAAATCAATTGCTTTTGCATCAATACGTTCATGCAAAATGTTGCATTAAAAAACCCAAAACAATGCAGATATTATAATGCATTAATTCTTCTTGGAAACAAGACCATGTAAACATCTGCAGAAGTCCAATATCTAAAAATCTCTTAGGTTTTAACTTAACTCTCTTCTTTTGGATGTCAGGTTTAACCAAAATCTATGGTAGAACCATGAAGGTTCTGAAATAGGGTCTAAGGGAAAAAAAAGGTACCTTGGTGTTTTCAAAACTCGGAGCAGCTCTCATGATTAAGGCTCAAACTATTAACAAGAGTTTTCTTCCCTGCTTTTTCAGCTTTGAATCCTAGATGGAATGAGACATTCACCTTTACTGTCCAAGTTCCAGATCTTGCCTTAATACGCTTTGTAGTAGAAGATCAGATGGCAGTTATTGCCAATGACTTCCTCGGCCAATTTACTTTGCCACTTTCGAGCATGAATAAAGGTAAGGCCATTATTTTCTGACTAATGAGAGATAACAAGCAGTTGCCTGCCCTTGGAAAAAAAAACCAAGGGACAATGTAAGGTGAGCAGCACAATATTTGATTTAAAAGTCCTACCATTAATGTCTAGGAAGATTCTCAGTCATCCAGGCCATGGTTGTGCCAAAGGTGCTTTTTCAAGAGGCAATTGGACTTTCCTTGTTTTTCCTAGAAGACATTTCGCTTCTCATCTGAGAAGCTTCTTCAGCAAAGGCAGAAAAGTCCACATTCTGGACAGAGAGGACTGCTGGTTTGAAAGAGGGGTCAAAGAGGCCATCTACATTAAATCTGAACATCCCTCTCTCAACAGAGGGGGAGGGATATGACACCACCTATCCCCTGTTTACAAAACAGTCCTCTCATCTATTCCAAGAAGGTTCCATACCCATTTGCACTATTCAGGTGATCTGAGGGCACAGATAAATCTCCAAGTGGCCTCAACAACTCTCAGAAAGAGTGCTAATAACCAGATGACTGCAAGAAATATAAATCCTTTCAGTCCCCATTGCAAGAAAGGTTGCAAGAAATGGCCATGCCTAGTCTAGTGAAGAGAAGGACCAGGGGTGACATGATAGCAATGTTCCAATATTTGAGAGGCTGTCACAGAGAGGAGGGGGGACAACCTATTTTCCAAAGCACCAAAGACCAGACAACGAACAATGAGGGACTAGAACTCACACTCTCCCAGTTTCTAGCTTGGTGCCTTAACTACTAGACCAAGGGTCTTCAAACTTGGCCCTTTTATGACTCATGGACTTCAACTCCCAGAATTCCTCAGCCAGGCATGCTGAGTTGTCCATGAGTCATAAAAGGGCTTAGTTTAAAGACCCCTGCAGTAGACCAAACTTCGTGAGGGATGCTGGAAGTTGTTCTCCAGCAAGGATGACTGGCTATGTTTTGGTTAACCTAACCTAAAACATTATTTTTAATCTTTTGTACCACAGATTGTTGTTCATATGTAAGGGACTTCATGCTCTGAGATTGTGTTCTACATACATTTTTCTAATTCTATATTCTTTGCCTTACAATGTAGCCAAGCAGTTAAAGAGCTAAGAGGTTGTCAAGGATGCTAAACCTAGATTCTATATTCTGATAAGGAACCCTGCCAGTTGTGGTTCTTGTTTATAATCACGCACATTGTAGTATAATGGATTATTGTAGCTACTGATCCCTTAAGTGATCACATATTGATACCTAGTTATTTGGGCTCCCTGTATCTATTATAATACTTACAGATCTACTGGTGTTTGATCTTCTAGAATTAGCTGTACAGTAAGCACCAGAAAACCTTATTCCTGCCTTTAGCACATCAGTAGACAAGATATAATACATATCACAACCAAGGAAAGAAACTATAATCTGAATTTAAGCAAGAAAAACCAAATGTACAGGTATAGTATAGGGGGTACCTTGCTCAATAGTAGTAACTGTGAGAGGGATCTCAGAGTCCTAGTGGACAATCACTTAAATATGAGCCAGCAGTGTGCTGCAGCTGCCAAAAAAGCCAACACAGTGCTAGGCTGCATTAACAGAGGGATAGAATCAAGATCACGTGAAGTATTAATACTACTTTACAATGCCTTGGTAAGGGCACACTTAGAATACTGCATCCAGTTTTGGTCACCACGATGTAAAAAAGATGTTGAGACTCTAGAAAGAGTACAGAGAAGAGCAACAAAGATGATTAGGGGGTTGGAGGCTAAAACATATAAGGAACGGTTGCTGGAATTGGGTATGTCTAGTTTAACAAAGAGAAGGACGAAGGGGGGACATGATAGCAGTGTTCCAATATCTCAGGGGCTGCCCCAAAGAAGAGGGAGTCAAGCTAATTTCCAAAGCACCTGAAGGCAGGACAAGAAGCAACAGATGGAAACTAATCAAGGAGAGAAGCAACCTAGAACTAAGGAGAAACTTCCTGACAGTTAGAACAATTAACCAGTGGAACAACTTGCCTCCAGAAGCGGTGAATGCTCCAACACTGGAAGTTTTAAAGAAGAGACAGGACAGCCATTTGTCCGAAATTGTATAGGGTTTCCTGCCTGAGCAGGGGGTTGGACTAGATGACCACCAAGGTGCCTTTCAACTTTATTATTATTATTAATTTAGAGAACAGGAAAATGTCAGACCATATTTAATATACAGACATTATTCTAAAGTGGACCCTTCTGAAGTCAAACCAGTTTCCAGTTTCCAGCCATCAACTGATCTAGAAACGATCCCTCCAGGAACTGCAGGAAAACATCTTGTCTCCCTTTTTCAAATGCAGGTTGTAAAATACTACTTTGAAATTAACGTTACATACACAGCCCAATCAAATAGCCTTTGAAATGCTCAGTTATATTTCATGCTAGCTTTTGAGGCCCTTAACCATAATAAAAATAAAAGTTGACAGTGCATAGAACAACAATAAGTCACCAGTAAAAAGGAGTGAGCATGATTTGAATATTTTTACAAAAGGACAGGATTAAACTCAGACTCCCTTTGTTATCCTTCACTGCCTCTATGGAAGACCTTTCTTGATTTTACCGAAACTTCAGTTATATACTGACGGTCAGTTTGGTGTAGTGCAGTGATGGTGAACCTTTTAGAGTCCCCGAGTGCCCCAAAACCACCCTCCCACCCCGTCCCTGCTCCGCCCTGCCCACTGGCCACCCACCACCCCCACAGCCCACCACAGATCACCCAGGCAGCCCGCCAGCACCACGGTGGCCATGCCCTCCGCCCATGCCCCGCAGCAGCATCTACACATGATGGGGCACAAGGGCAGAGTCTTGTCCCCACTGCCCGGCTACCATGTCCTTGGCTGCACTGCTTCACATGGGCCGTGCCCAGGGGTGACTCTCCTCTGGAGGGGCTGCTGGTGAGGAAGGGGCCGTGGGAGGAGGTGGGGCTGGGGAGATGGTGTGTGTGCCCACAGAGAGGGCTCTGAGTGCCACCTCTGGCACCCATGCCATAGGTTTGCCACCACTGGTCTAGTGGTTAATGCATCAGGCTAGAAAGTGGGAGGCACTGAGTTCTAATCCAACCTGAGCCATGAAAGCCAGCTGGGTGACCTTGGGCCAATCACCTTCCCTCAGTCCAATCTACCTCATAGAATTGTGGGCAAAAAAGGAGAAAGGTGTGTTGGATATATTTACCACCTGGATTTATTTGTAAACATAATAAAGTAGGACACAAATACATAAATAATAAATAAATACCCTTATGTCTATAAAAAGTATAGTGCACACTTATTAACTTGCACATTTAAGCCTCTGCCTAATTCTGAATTAGACCCAATCCTGATTGCTTCACAAATACCCTGACTTGTTTGGAGGATTTAAATGAACCAAAAATCAGATGTAGATAAGAGAAGATATTTTATCTAAAAGTGTTTTAAATGAGTTTAAGTTTGTGTGATGGAAATCAGTCATGTTCTCTAGTTCATTTCTTATGTCATTACAAACTTGCAAAAAGCATAACATTCCATTTGCAAAATATTTTTCTGGGTGTAATATAGCGTACACATCATCATAAAATATCCAAAGAAATATTAAGCTATATTTCACACTGCATGAAGCATCATGAAATATTTAGACTCTAATGAGATGACAAACTTGGTGTGCTATCAGGGAATATCTATAACTGTTATTATGGAAGGGAAAACATCTATTTTTCAATAACAGAGCACCTAAAATCAATGATAAAATATATACTTGTGTATGTTTGTATGAAGTTAGCCAGAGTAAATAGAAAGAGACAGATTTTCTGCAAAATCTATATCAAATTGATCTTTGTTCTCTTTGAAACTGCACAAAGAGAAACAATTAGTTAAAATTTTGTAAAAAATACATGGTTCTTTCTCAGGAAGTGTCTTTCTGCACATGCTACAGTGTGCATGTAAGCCATAGTCCAGGTAACATAAGACTAGACTAGACTAGACTAGACTAGACTAGACTAGAATAGAATAGAATAGAATAGAATAGAATAGAATAGAATAGAATAGAATAGAATAGAATAGAATAGAATAGAATAGAATAGAATAGAATAGAATTCTTTATTGGCCAAGTGTGACTGCACATACAAGAAATTTGTCTCTGGTGCATAAGCGCTCAGTGTACATACAAACAACAAAATAATAAAATCATAAGATACTAATAGAAGGTAATAGGAAAGATGAGAAAGATAATGGTTATATGGTTCTACTACATTAGACATGAGACAGTACTGTGGGAATTAGGTGTTCAGCAGAGTGATGGCATGAGGAAAAAAACCTGGCATGCAAGGCCTTATTGTAGTGTCCCAAGGAGAAGAGTTGAAACACTTTATGTTCAGGATGTGAGGGGTTTGTAGATATTTTCACAGCCCTCTTTCTGGCTCATGCAGTATACAGGTCCTCAGTAGAAGGCAGGCTGGTTGCAATTGTTTTTTCTGCAGTCCTAACTATCCATTGAAGTCTGTACTTGTCCTGTTTGGTTGCTGTGTCACACCAGACAGTTATAGAGGTACAAATGACAGGCTCAAAAAATTCTTCTGTATCAGCGCCTAGGGCAGTTTGATTTTAAAATACTGTTTTAAAATAGCTTTAACCAGTGGTTCTCAACCTTTTTCAGGTTGAGACCCCACTTGCGCCGCCCATGCGCGCCGTGACCCCGACCCGGGCGCGCACGGGTGCGTGCGACGGGCCGATCCGCGCATGCGCGGTGTGCACGCGATGAAAAAAAATAAAAAAAACAAAAACAAAATGGCGGACCATGACAGGCCGATCCGCGCATGCGCGGCGTGCGTGCGATGGCCCGAACCGCGCATGCGTGGCACGCGCGACGAAAAAAAACCAAAAAAACCCAAAACAAAACAAAACAAAAAACAATGGCGGACCGCGATGGGCCGATCCGTGCATGCGCAGTGCGCACGTCACGGCCTGAACCGCGCATGCGCGGCGCGCGCCGAAAAAAACACAAAAAAAATACAAAAAAACCAAAAAAACCCCAAAATGGCGGACCGCGACGGGCCGATCCGCACAAGCGTGGCGCGTGCGCGACGGCCCGAACCATGCATGCGCGGCGCACGCACGACGGAAAAAAAAAACAAACAAAATTTTAAAAAAAACAAAACAAAATGGCGGACCGCGATGTCCGGCGACCCCCGCAAAATGGTCGTTCGACCCCAAATGGGGTCGCAACCCATAGGTTGAGAACCGCTGGCTTAAACAGACTGTGGGCATTCTGATCCATCCTTGTATACGTATATCTTATCCATCATGCTATTTTCTTTTAGGCTAAGAAATACTACGTATAAAAAGCTTAGGAAAAAACCTTAAGAAATAGTAAGCAGTATAAATTAAAAGCAGATAATAAGTAAAAGAAGAGGAAATATGGGAAGTCCTCATTTAGTAACTTTCTCAAATAGCAACTGTTTGCACTTGTAATGGTGAAGAAGAAAATAACTTTTTACCATTTATCACACTCACAGGTCTGTATAGCAAAGGAAAACCAAAGTAAGGTTATAAACACAGTTGCAGTTTCACTTAGCCCCTGCTTCTCTTAATGACCAAGTTGCCAGTCCCAATCATGGTTGCTAAACAAGGATTACCTGTGTAATTAAGTCTAACTTATATCAAGACCATATTTCTCCAAATCTTTCTATCCTTGCAAACCATTCTTGATTCAACCAATTCCATGCACTGATCTTGCATTGCCTTTGTTCAATAAATTTCTCACCTCTTTGTTTTTGAGGATCTTATCAGCATCTTCCATCTTTTTTTTAATTTTTTTTAATTTTTATTGAGTATAAAGGAAAAAAAGATTAAAAACATTGAACATGGTAAATCGTCTTTGACATCTCCGTCTTATCAGTCCATATTATACATTAAAGACACATAATACATCTATATACAACTGTACATTTCTAGTCTCTGTCTTGACTTATATCTTTGCTGTGACCTCCATTTTTTCCCTCCATCTATAAAATTTATTCCATATTCGATAAAATTCTGTTTGTTCCTGATTTTTTAATCTTTTAGTTATCCTGTCTAGTTCTGCGCAACACATAATTTTCTTTATTAGTGCTTCCCCACTTGGTACTTCCATTGCTTTCCACTTTTGAGCAAATATTATCCTTGCTGCCGTAACTATGTGAATGATTAGATATGTTTCACCTTTATTTACATTTTTCCCTAGTATTCCTAATAGTAATGCCTCAGGTTTGTATTGAATGTTTTGCCTAGTCATTTCTATTGTCCATTCCCAGACCATACACCAATACACCTGTGCTTCTCTACGTGTCCACCATACATGAAAAAAATGTGCCCTTTTCTTTTTTTACACTTCCAGCACATAGGTGAGTATCCGTTATACATTTTGGCTAATCTGGCCAGAGGGAGATGCCATCTGTAAACCATCTTATACAGGCTTTCTTTATATGATGTCGCCAGTGTGATTTTGTTATTTTGTTCCCATACTTGCTGCCATTGATCCATATTTATATTATATCCTAGATCTATTGCCCATGTCACCATTGTTTTTTTAACCTGCTCCTCATATAGCTTATATTCCAACAAGTATTTATAGATATTCTTTATTTGTTTTTTCTCCAGGTCTAGCAATATTTTATCTAACCCCGTATCTTGTCTGTTAATACCCCATTCTTTCTTATCCTTCATGTATCTTGCTTGTATCTGGAGATAAGACCACCACTCCAGGTCTATTCCTTGTTGTTTTAGCTCTTGTTTTTTGTTTTAAATAACCTTCTTCTGTCAAAATGTCTTTATATGTAATAGCCTTGTCTTTCCTATACATTGGGATATGTGACTGCCTCTAATGGCGATAGCCAAGCCGGAGTCTTTGTATAGTATTGACATTTGACTATATTCCAGCTTTTTATTAATTCTTGCCGAATCTTATGTCTTAAAAAATACTGGTGGTTTCTGCTTTGCCCTGTCCATATATGAGCATGCCAACCGTGCTGAAGGTCGTAACCCTCTAAATGTAAACAACTTTTATTTTCTAAGGTTATCCAGTCTCTAAGCTATGTCAGGGCCACTGCTTGGTAATATAGCTCCCAATCTGGGAAACCTAAACCTCCCCTCTCTTTGGCATCCTGTAATGTCTTTAATTTTATTCTTGCCTTCTTACCTGACCACACAAATTCTAAGGTTAATTTATTCAACTCCTTGAAAAATTCACTCTTCTTTCTTACAGGAAAAAAAAAGGCATGCCTGAAACCATCCCATGTTACAATGAAAGTTACCTCTGACTAAATATTGAAAGTTCTGCAATTCATAGACAATTCGTACCAACACTGATAGGTCAAGTCACCTGTATATGAACAGAGAGCAAACCCCAGTCCCTTCTAGCACTGATGATGTTACCTAGTTGGGTAATGAAATATCTGCAAGAAAACAACCAAGCTCAGAAAGCTCCAAGGAACCCATCAGATATTTTCTGTTCATCTTGCCTGGCTGGATTCTTATTTGATGTGAGATGCATGGATACTGTAATAACAGGTTTACCAATTCAGAGGTTAAACACAGAACATTAGGAAGCTGCTAAAGTCAGACTGTTGATCCAACTAATTCAGTAAGTCAATGTGGATGGTAAGTTTTGTTTGACATGCTTGCATTGTTGTCTTCTTGGTTTTCTTTCAGGTTATCGCCACGTTCCATTGGTCTCCAAACTTGGAGTTACCCTCAAGCCTGCCTCTCTGTTTGTCTACATATGGTACTTTCAACAGTAATGTCATCACCCGCTCTTCCATCTGTGTGTTTTAATAAAGCAACCATGGTCCAAGCAGGTGATACCTTCTACTTTCTAATAGAAGAGCTAAGTGTTTGCAGTACTTGAAATATTATTATTTATTTGTTCGGGCTTGAATGCCGCTCCTCTCCGGAGACTCGGAGCTGCTAACAACATATGTATAAACAACAAATTACAATAAAAATCCCAAACAAAAAATATCTAAAAATACAATAAAACACCCACTCATATTCAACAGTCAACCACAGTCATCCCCAGGCCTGCCGGCAAAGATGAGTTTTAAGATTTTTTCGGAAGGCCGGGAGAGTCGGAGAAACGCGGACTTCAGGAGGCAGTTGGTTCCAGAGGGCGGGCGCCACAACAGAGAAAGCCCTCCCCCTAGGGCCCGCCAGACAACGTTGTTTCGCTGACGGGACCCGGAGGAGGCCAACCCTGTGCGCTCTCACCGGTTGTAGAGAAGTATGTGGCAGAAGGCGGTCCCATAAATTATGTCCATGGAATAGGCATTCTGGCATGTATCTGATGTTGGTGTGTGCATGTGTTTTTAATTGTTGTGGAAGGAAAGCTTTATAGTATCTCCCTCCACCATAAATTGAGGCATCAGTGGTTAAGATGCTAAAAAGATTTGAGACCTGAGACCCGAATGCCAAATGATGGGATGAGCTCCTGTCCTTGCCACATTGTTAAAAAGAAGATCTAAAAAAAATCCAACATGCATACTTACCGATCACACTATTCCTTTTAGGAGTGTGCGTGTTAGGGGGGGAAAAGCAGAAAGGGGCTATGAAATAATCAGTCATAGATATTAAAGAATGAAATAAGAGTAAAGAAAATAAATTTAACAATATCTGGTTTATACTAGCATCATTCACTAAAAATCTCTATATCTTTCTCTATTTAACACAGTTCCAGCATAACCATATATTGAGTCCTACATTATTTTTTTTCTGTTTTCTAAACTTCTCTATTCTACCTCTTTTTGAGCATCTCAATAAATCCATCCAACCAGATTTATCAATCTTTCCCCTTTTCTTTTTTCCTTCATGTTGTTTTTCAAAATTCGATCCTCATTTATTCTCTCTATATTAAAATTAGATTGAATATTCTCTCATATGGTCAAACTGCAACAACGTAACTATCTTTGAATTGGTGATTTTTGTATCCAGTCCAAAGTAATTCAGAACCCATTCATTTTTTATTTGTTCTCTCCTTGTTTGATTACAGATGCTTCTTAAATAAGCTACTCCTATCACACAAATGCCACACATACACACACACACACACACACACACATGGAGACACATTCTGTTCACCAGAATGCCATATGTTAATCTGACCTATTAAAAAAACACAACTAAAATAATCTGGAAGACTTTTAGGAGTTGAATGATGGGAGTGATTTTAGCTTAGAAGAATGATGAGTTGAGATAACTCACCTCCAGGCCCTAGTTACAGGAAGGAACATAGATTTAGATTTTTTTGATAGTTGAATTCCTACCATATGATATGAATTCCTTCATATAATTGAAGATGTTGCCTCTTTGGGTAATGAAATGTCTGCAAGGAAACAACCAGCTTCAGAGAGCACCAGTGACCCCACAGATCATCTCTCTTGAATTACTACACACAGACAAAACCCAATGATTTAACTCATCTACAAGATAGATAGATAGATAGATAGATAGATAGACAGACAGACAGACAGACAGACACACAGACAGACACACAGACACATAGACAGACACAGACAGACATATTAATATAAGAAAATGGGAAGTGAGCAAAGACATTCATTATTTTTCTGAACCATAAATTCTCCAGGAAAACAAGTTACCAAATGGTTGCATTAGCCATCCCCTTAAATCAGAATAAAAGGCTCAACTTCAGAAGATGTGCTCCTCATTTAAAATTCACTTAACAACTGTCTTGCTTAGCAACAAAAATTTCAGGCTGACTTCTGATCCTAAGTCAAAGACTAGCTGTGCAGAGTCATAAAATTAGAGCCCATGTTGCTTAGCCCAAGAATCTAAATGAATTTAGACCTGAAAGATTCTCTCTGGTTTCTAAAAAAAATCCAGCAAAGAGGCAGTTCATCACTTCTCTATCTCACTGGTTCCACTAGCAAAGAGTTCTTAACTTTAGGAAGTTTTCCTTAAGATTCTGCTGGAATCAGATTAGCTGAAATGGATTTTGTTTCCTGAATTTCAGATGTTCTCTGCCATCTTATTAGGGGACCCAAAAATTCAAGTGGCAAAGGCAAGACTGACAAAACCAGGAATCAGTTACGCCCCTCTGCTATCTGTCTGCCTTAAATTGCCTACTGCTGAAGATGTTTCAGTGATTAAAAAACCAGGACTGGAACAGCGTTTACCACATTAGCCTGTAATGTGTACTTAGACCTTTTACCTCGGCAGCAATTGCCCACTGCAAAATAAATAGGCTGGCCTTTTATGCCCCCATGCTAATGGGGACATTTGCACATAGAGGGTAGCCGTTGCATGTAGATAACTAAATGACAATGGAACATGAAAAAGCCATTACAATGTCCTCGTGATTAGCAACTTGTTATGTACAGTTAGCAACCTCCTTATGCACCTATTCTCCAAGGCAAATGCTTCAGTTAATGTGGCAAAAGAGCTCACTAAGGGAAATGAGGAGGGGGACCCACATCCTAATGAACAAATAATTCAATTGCCTCTGACAATGTTCAAATTACAGCCTTCTCCAGTGGGGAAGCACTTTCCTGCATTCAGCTGATGAGTTGTTTCATTGCGTAATCAACATCATCCCAACTCTGCAAAACATAACCTGCTGATTTTCATGGTCGGAAGGAGAGAAGATTCTTGGAGTTATGGACTGCAGCATCTACAGCTACTAAATGTGAATGGCAATGAATGCAGAAAGAGGAAAAAATGCACGAATTGCAATAAATGCAGAAAGGAAAAAAATGCATGAACTGCAATGAAGGCAGAAAGAAAAAAATAAGAGTACTGTTAACAGAAGGCTTAACGCTTTAACAGATGAAGAAAATCAACATATGCAGTGAGGTATGGGGCTGTTTTTATTCCTACAAAAGAAATTGCATGCAGGTTAAGAAGGCGCCAACATTTCATCGCCATCTCGGAGCCTAGAAGATGCAAAATGAATCAAAGCTCAGAACCGTCGACTTCAGCTGTTGACCACAAAGTCTGATTTGCCTTAATGAACAAAATAGTAACGATGCAGATATCAACATCACTGGGGTGCTTTTTGCTATGTGTCATTGTTCTGTTTGGAGCCATAATTGCTATCAATTGTAGCATTGATCCCATAGCAATGAGAGACAAAGTCCACATTCTCCACTGAAAGGACTGAAAAAGGAGTCAAAGAGGCCATCTACATTAAGACTGAACAGCTCTCTTTCAACGGGGGGGGGGGGGAGACACGACACCACCTATCTCCTGTTTACAACATCGTCCTTTCAGCAGTTCCAAGAAAGTTCCACACCCATCTGCACTATTCAGGTGACTCTGAGGGCACAGACAAACCTCCAAGTGGCCTCAGCGACTCTCACAAAGAGTGCTAACAACCAGATGAGTGCAAGGAATGTAAATCCTTCCATTCCCCACCATTCAGTCAGAACTGAAGAAGCTTCTTGGATGAGAAGCAAATCATCTTCAAGGAAAAACAAAGAAAATTCAGTTGCCTTATGAAAAAGCATTTTTGGGACAACCATGATCTCGATGACTGAGAATCTCTATTGACAATGGGAGAAACCCTAAACAATTATTGACAAGTTTCTGGAGTGGCCATTGAGCAGACAGTATTGGATGGATAACCAAATCTTTTTCCTCAGTGTACAAAATTTGGCCAGAACTGGCCAATGATCATCTAAAAAAAAAAAAAAAAAGGAGGTTCTCATCAATGGTAGAGTTAAATTAATGATAATGATGATGATGATGATGATGATGATGATGATGATAATAATAATGTTGGAAGGGACCTTGGAGGTCATCTAGTCCAACCCCCTGCTCAGGCAGGAAACCCTATATACCATTTCAGACAAATGGCTGTCCAGTCTCTTCTTAAAAACTTCCAGTGTCGGAGCATTCACCGCTTCTGGAGGCAGGTTGTTCCACTGGTTAATTGTTCTAACTGTCAGGAAGTTTCTCCTTAGTTCTAGGTTGCTTCTGTCCTTGATTAGTTTCCATCTGTTGCTTCTTGTCCTGCCTTCAGGCGCTTTGGAGAATAGCTAGACTCCCTCTTCTTTGGGGCAGCCCCTGAGATATTGGAACACTGCTATCCTATCCCCCCTAGTCCTTCTTTTCATTAAACTAGAACACGGGTGTCAAACTTGCCATGTCAAGTGAAGCGTTGCGACACTTGCATTACTGAAGCTGGAGTGGGCATGGCCTCTGCATGATGGAACCGGCCTGTGGGCTGGCAGTTTGACACCCCTGAACCAGAAACCTATCTTAATTGTCCTTGCCGTTTAGTTTTGTAGCTTACCCTGCTGAATAGGTGCCCCTTTTCCCCTCCACAGCAATTGAAATTAAAGATCCTGGTCAAGAATAAGAAAGCTGGATCACTCCAAGACACCCTTCAATGGAGGGGTCAGAAATACCAGGGTCTTACAGAAGAAACTGAGGATACCCTGCTATCATGTCCCCCCTCGTCCTTCTCTTCATTAAACTAGACATACCCAATTCCAGCAACCATTCCTTATATATTTTGGCCTCCAGTCCCCTAGATACGCAACACTGCGTATCTCATGCTGGACCTATAACTCTTACAATGCCTAGCTAACAGCAGAAGTGAAAGCTGAGCTAAAGTTGATAAAAATAAATGGAATGGTATCCAAAATATGAGATTTGTTGTGCGGAACTATGTACTGAATTATTACAAATGAATTCAGCTAAAATTTATAAGATAAAATTAACACTGACCAGATATTTTGCTGGTCCATTTCATCTGCCAATCCAACTGTTGATCAGATATTGAGCATATGTGAAACTGCTCATGTAAGAATAAGCATCCTATAAATTATTAGCCATGATCAAAAAGCAACTGTTTAGGAGTCCATAAAAGTGACAATCTTATGCTATGAACAACTAAGTCTGTTCCCTGACAAGACCAATACAAGAAAGAAACTCCCCTGTGACATTTCTTCTCACAGAGATAAATCAGAATGAAGTCCAATGAAGCTGATCATTAAGGACCAAAAATGTCTGTAAAGGAAAACCAAAGTGATTTTTAACAGTGGTTGTAGCTTCCCTGTTGTTCTACACATAGTGCACACATGTGCATGGACTTGTTGCCACCAGAATTCCTGGAAAATAGATGCATGGATTTTGTATGATTCCAATACTTTACTGATGGAACAAAGCAGAACATAAAACTTGGTTGCAGATAAATAATAATAAAAACAAAATCCCTGGGGCCAAAGTATAAGAGGTGATATCTTCAGCAGAAGATGTTTGGAATTGCCCAAGATGGGCTTCAAAATATGGGTCCGATTAAAAGTGAAATCTTCTCCAATAAGGATATAGACTGTTCAGTAGTTGTGAAGTTTTCTGATAAAAATTGAAGGAATCCAGAGCTTCATTGCAATAGGCTGACTCTGTAAATTGCTTAGAGTGGGCTGTAAAGCACTGTGAAGTGGTATATAAGTGCTATTGCTATTGCAATCCTTGCTTTCGAGAAAGGCCATCACCCTGTTGAGTGAAGAAAGAAGAGATTGTAAAGTGGAACTTAGTTGAACTTAGAAACAAAAAAAGTCTGGTTGCATCTCCCTGCAACTTGTAAGCCCTTTATGGCATCGGACCAGGATACTTACGGGACCGTCTTCTGCCACATACTTCCCTACGACCGGTGAGAGCGCACAGGGTCGGCCTCCTCCGGGTCCCGTCAGTGAAACAATGTCATCTGGCGGGCCCTAGGGGGAGGGCCTTTTCTGTTGTGGCGCCCGCCCTCTGGAACCAACTGCCTCCTGAAGTCCGCGTTTCTCCCACTCTCCCGGCCTTCCGAAAGAACCTTAAAACCTACCTTTGCCGGCAGGCCTGGGGATGATTGTGGACTGTAGTGTGAATGTTGAATGTATGTGGGGTTTTTTATTTATTTTTTTAAATATTTTTGTTTGGATTCAGATTATGATCTGCTGTTTTTATATATATGTTGTAAGCCGCTCCGAGTCTTTGGAGAGGAGCGGCATAAAAATCCAACAAATAAATAAATAAATAAATAAATAAATAAATAAATAAATAAAACACTCTAGGTGTAATGATCATACCTAGTGATGATTGTGTTTGTGTATATTTGAAAAGGAAACGAGCCCCTTTCAGTAGAAGACGCCAGGTCTCAAGACTGATTTAATGATCAGAAGCTTTCTTCCAGTTGCTGTAAATTTATATAATGCTTTTGAGTTTCCTGGAGTGAAAAATGTAAAGGGCGCGGGGGGGGTACTTTTTAGATGACCATATGAATACCTTACCAATTGCACAGGCAGGGACATCTGCATTCATCACAGAGATCTTTTCTGGATCCTGGCAACATAGAATTGGCCAAGAGACAAAGGTTTGTTTCAGATGGTGAAATAGTTGGAGAGCCTCTACGTCATGGAACTGAAATTTGGTTTACTGCAAATTGGAAAGAGGTATCATGTTCTGGGAGACGTTGGGAATGATGCAGTTGTAATAATTGGCAAAGACTAAAACGTTCAGTATATCTTTTATACACCTGTATTTTCTTCCTACAAAAGCATCATCTCTTTTGAAGAACTTTTTTTTCTGGATGCCAACTGCAATATTCCAATCTGTTGTAGACTGAGTTTTTCACCTTGGCATACAGATAATGAACCTGAAGGTGGTGAAACACAACTCAGATATGCTGCTAATGATCTAATGAACCAGTGGGCTTTATCAGCCATTCATACAAGTATTCAATTAAGGAACAATCTAGAGCAGTGTTTTTCATCCTTGACAACTTGAAGATATATGGATTTTAATTCCCTGGGGGTTGACACCCATACATCTCAAAATTGCTAAGGTTGAGAAAGACTGATTTAGAGCATTGCAGAAAACATCATTAAATGTCTCAATCATTACTTTCTTGTTTCCATACATTTCATGGTGATAAAAAATCTCCTTCATTCTTCCAATCATCCATTGAGTACAACATAAGACTTATTAAGTGACAATTGGGCCTTTACAAATTCAGTGAAATTTCAGCCTGCAGTCTGTTTTGAATTTGATTTGTTAAGAGCAAATTTATCTCCAGCTAAACTCCTGCTAGAAGCTAGAATTCATGGATGTATCCTTTCTACAAGGTGGTTTCTCCATTTCAGATACTTTATCTTCTAATTTGTTCAAGCTGCTTTGAAAGCATCTTCATACATCCATTTTAGTTGGGCTATAAAATTCAGTGTGTTGTTCAGAACTAGACTTTGCCAATGAGTGACCATAAAAATTGAATGAACAAATGAGGAGAACTTACTTAACATTAACCACTGCTATCAAGCCGATAAGAAATATTGCTCCTGTTGTGATAGAATGGAAGCCTTTTCATACACAACACCTTTTGATTCAGAAAGACAGAGAAATGTCTTTGCTTAGTTCTAATTTTTTGTTGTTGTTGATTAACAGTTTGGAATCTTCCCATGAAGTAAGGAATCTGCTAAAAGCTGTATTTGCCCAGCAAATACAGATGCCAAGTCATCTGTGCTCATAGCATCTCCTTTGCTTATCATAACTCCTCTATTTTATTGCCAAAAGTGATTAGAACCTTACTTTCAATCTGTCCTATTTGGAAGGCATAATTGCTATCAATCATTCTTAAGTAATTGGCAGTGCTGGCCTAATGTTGAGGAAAAAGAACAAAGCAAAACAAAAGATACTGAGTAGAAAACCTGAGGGTAGTAAGTCCTTGCAGGTAGCATAGTTCTGCTCTTTGTAGACAGGTTTTTCTTACTTCGATGGTCAAAAAGAAGAGAAAGTCAATGGATCCTGGTATATAGTTTTGGATGCAAGAAAAAGATCCATGCTATTCAGAATTCAGTGAAAACTGTAAAGGATACTGCAGAAGCTCAGAGGGTGAGTTTAAATCTGCAGAACAGGGCTTTCCTCCTTGATGTAGCTACGGTAGTAACTTTGTTGGAGAAATTCTTATCATGCCTGCTCATACTATTTCTTCACCCTAGAACAGACATGTCAAACATAAGGCCCAGGGGCTGGATGTGGCCCGCGAAGTGGTTTCATGTGGCCCGTGAAGCCATCCTGGAAACAGTGAGGGAACGGCCCCCTCTGCCTTGGCCCTGGCCCAGACCAAGTGGGAGCCAATGTACAATTTTGTGGTGTCCATCTATGCTGAAATGCATTCAGTCTTAGCTCCATAAGCCCCCCCCGCATGGCCTGAGAGGAACAGTGAGGCTCCTCCAGTGGACCATGCCTTGACACTTGTCCCGGTCCCACCTCCTTCTGCCAGAGACCCTCAGATCTGTCCCTCTCCTGCCCAGGCCCCAACAAGCACCCTTGATGCGAATGGTGTAGAGCTGGTCACACCCACCCAGTAGGCCACACCCACTCCATCCGCGCCCACCCAATAGGCTGCACCCACCCTGGCCACACCCACCTGGCCCCCTGAGGGCAACCGCAATGCTGATGAGGCCATCAATGAAATTGAGTTTGACACCCATGCCCTAGAAGCTTCTATTGCTTTTGGTCTCTTGGATCTGGACTCCATAACTCATCATCTTCAACTGGAGGAGAGGTTGTCTTGAGTTGTTCCCTAACATTTGGCTGGGATGCCACTGCCTCCTGCAAGTTCTTGAGGACTCAAGATAAACATGGTAATCATCTAGCAAAAGATACACTTCCTGGTTTAATGAAGGAACATGTATCTATGTAGACCAAGATTGTCTACAACAGTAGTGGAGAACCTATGGCATGGGTGCCAGAGGTGGCACTCAGAGCCCTCTCTGTGGGCATGCGCGCCGTCGCCACAGTCCTCCTTCAGTTGGGTTTTATAAAACCTTTTCGCTTTAGGCTTCTGCTGCCGTGTGCAGAAAAACACAAACCTTTCAATCAGTCAATTTCAACTTACTCGCAGGGAAAAAAAAAGATCTTGCAAAGTTGAAAATGATTGATTGAACTTTTTAGTCCCACCCAGTTTGCCACGCCCACCCAATGGGCCATGCCCACCCAATTGGCCATACCCAGCCAATGGGCCACACCTACCCGGCACTCGACGATGCATAAGTGGGTTTTGGGTTGCAGTTTGGGCACTCAAACTCTAAAAGGTTCGCCATCACTGGTCTACAACATCCCCAAATTTAATTCTTTCATCAGACTCCAAAGGAACACTAGGTTATCATGAATTAGGTTACTGAACTCATTAAATCTGGCAATCCCGGAAAATGTTGGCCAATGTTATTATTTATGTGTTTTTGAAAAGATGCCTGCACCATTGAGTCAAACTGCACATTCTCTAGTAATATTCCCAAGAAGAATCCAGCAATCTGCACATTTACTTTTACATATGGGAAAATAACATGAAAAATCAATTTCATAACATTTTTTATAATAATGTCCTTCACAAAAATATTTGAAAAAGTCAGACAGAGATGGCAAGATTTGTACAGAATGAGTAATTAGAATGGTAATAAATAGATAGCCTAAAATAAATGTTTAAAGATCTAAAAAATAAAAAGATGCCAGACACTTAATACATTAAAATGAACTATGAATTTTGGGACCTAAAACTGAGAAATGTGATTAGAAGATTGATGACTCATTCTGATTGTGTTTCTTTCTTAATAAAAGTGAGGAAAAGCAAGAGATATTATAAATACTGTATATTTCCCTCCTACTCAAGTTGAGGTGATATTCATTTTCTACAGGTTTTAATATTTGAACATATTGACTGATCATTTTAGAATTCCTCTGTTTATGACCAGTTACTTAGCAACTGATTAATGTTACAACAGGCAATCCCAGGGCTACTTACAACTCAGATTAAAAGTTCCAATGGCCACCACCCAGGTCACATGATTGCATTTCAGACACTTAGCAATCAGCCTACATTTATGCCTGCCGTGTCCTGCAATCATATTACTGTGATTTATGATATTTTTGCTAGAAACAAGCATTTAAGAGACCTGGTGGCGCAGTGGTTAGAATGCAATATTGCAGGCTAATTCTGCCTATTGCCAAAAGTTCAATCCTGACCAGCTCATGGTTGACTCAGCCTACCATTCCATATACTCGAATACTGCAGCCAATTTTGGTCACCATATCACACAAAAAAAATGTTGAGAGTTTGGAAAAAAAATTCAGAGAAGAGCAATTAAGATGATCAAAAGCCTGGAGACCAAAACATATGAAGAACGGCTACAGAACCTGGGTTTGGCTAGTCTAAAGAAAAGAAGGAATAGGGGAGACATGATAGCAGTAGTCCAGTATCTGAGGGGCTGCCACAAGGCAGAGGGGGGCATGTTGTTCACCAGAGCACAAGAGGGAAGGACGAGAAACAATGGTTGGAAACTGATCAAAGAGAGAAACAACCTGGAATTAAGGAGAAACACCCTAACAATGAGGACATTCAACCAGTGGAACAGCTTACCCCCAGAAATTGTGGGTGCTCCATCACTGGAAATTGTTGAGACTGGACAACCACCTGTCTGAGATGGTATAGGTTCTCCTGCTTGAGCAGGGGGCTGGACTAGAAGACCTCCAAGGTCCCTTCCAGCTCTATTCTATTCTAATACTTTCTGACTGCTGCATTTCTTAATGAACAAAAAAAGTTGTAAAAATGGTACATGATCACATGGTGACCCACTTAATAACCAGCATGACCTACAACTGGGTTCATTTATACTTGTAAGTCACGATCTTTAATTCTATTTATGATGCTTAAGCATACTTTTATTTTCCAAAAGAAAGCAAATAACTGACATCCAAACAATTCCGTTACTATACTAGTCTAACAGTCTCCTCTAGCATTTTGTGTTGTAGTTGCAAAATAATTAAGTTACCCTCTTTTGTGTTATTTATTTGATTTCTATCCCCGAGCGTTAGGGTTAGGGTTACATACTTCCCTTCACCTTTTCAACCTTGCGACAATCCTGCAAATAAAACCCTTTAAAAACCCTTTTTTTTTTTTGAAAGTGGTTAGCTTTTTTATTCTGTTTAGCTTGAGCAGTTCATGATCTGCAACGTAAGGTCAGTTTTTTTCATTCCCTCTGTTTCTTTTGGCATAAGTAATGTTACGCAGAGTACAGAAAAGGAGTTAAAAATATTAAGCCAAATACACTGAAAGCCTAACATAAAAAGGGAAATATGGTTTACCCCAACATATTGTTGCACCATGTCATAACTTTATATTCAGACAAACCATTTTTGCTCCCACCCCTTTCCTATATATTTCACACATTGCCTTTTCTTCTTTAAAATTCTTGTCTCTTTCTTGAGATCTTACCAACACTGTTTAATGGCAATTTTCAATCTTTATTCACTCCTTTTGCATGATGAAACCGTTGCATTTTGCTTCTTCCACAGTATTCATTCACTTCTGTATTCAATCTATATGAATGTAGCCCCCATTCCTTGTCTATGGAGAGTCTCAATCATCCAAGTCATGATTGCCTCAAAGGTACTTTTCAAAAGGCAATTGGACTATCTTGGGATTTTTCCCCCTCCCCTTGAAAGCGTTTTAGTTTTCATCCAAGAGAACTCGCGAAAGCCCATCTCTCACCATTTGTATGACACAGGGCACAATATTGAAAGACCACTTTGCGTTGTTTGAAATTGCAAGCATGAAAATAGTTCCTGCATTGCTATGCCTTCAGCAAGCATTGCGCATTGCTACGCCTTCAGCAAAGCATCTCTTAAAATGGGAAAATTTGTTTTCTTGGTATGAAAATTCGGCGATTATTTTGATGGCAGCCTTGAGTTTTCCCAGCGGTAAAGAGTGTTTGTGCCCATGTCAAGCAGCAAGCTCATTTGCACAGCCATCTTTCCCACCTATATTCTCTTTGCAGAAAATGCAGGCAGATTGTGCATTTGACAACATACAGAAATAATTCATTTCCCAGGCAGATGCTTTTTGTCAAAGGGTTTTTTTTTTTTTGCATTGAAGCAAGAAATGAAAAAGAGAGTTTCAAAAGGACAAATTGCTACAGGCTGTTTGGGTTGGATTTGGTGATCCAGAACTTATAAATATTCTACATATTATATAAATAGTCCTCAGCTTATGTCCATTATTCAGTGACTATTCAAATGTATGACAGCACTGAATGAGGGAGATTTATAACGGGTCATCAGAGTTCCAGCCATCACAATGTTCAGTCAGTGGAGAAACTGTCAGGAAGTCAGAAGCTGCAGTTGCCTGAGGTCCTCACTTAGTGACCCATGTAGTTCTTCCTTAATGAGGGTTATTGGAACGGCAACTGCTGAGTGGCATAGTCACATGACCTTGCACTTTACAAATAACAGTAATTCTGGCTCCAATTGCTGTTATCCAAGATCTATCTGTGTAGCTTCTCCTTTAGCTAGCTAATTGATATATAGTTATTTTAAAGTCAGTAGACTGCTCTTCAAAAATGGACTTCCCCAGGGAAGTGTTAGCACATTAAGAGAAAATGCTCCACACCAGACCGTTATGAGCTGTTATTCTTCAGAACAGACAACACTGTTCTGAAAAAAGAACGATTAGGGAACCGGAGACTAAAACATATGAAGAATGGTTGCAGGAATTGAGTATATTGGACTTGCGGGACCGTCTTCTGCCCCATGAATCCCAGCGACCGGTTAGGGTACACAGGGTTGGCCTCCTACGGGTCCCGTCTGTTAGACAATGCCGTTTGGTGGGGCCTAGGGTTAGGGCCTTCTTTGTTGCTGCCCCAGCCCTCTGGAACCAACTTCCCTCAGAGGTTTGTACTGCTCCCTCCCTCCTAGCTTTCCGAAAACTCTTAAAAACACATCTATGCAGACAGGCTTGGGGCGTGTGAGCTGCACTCTGCCCCTGGGCCTTTGATTGGGACTGTATGTTGTATGAGTGGGTATAGTTTTATAGTTTTTTATATTGTATACTACTATTTTAACTGATTTATATTTTGTACTTGTATTATTTGCTGTGAGCCGCCCTGAGTCTGAGGAGAAGGGCGGCATATAAGTCAAAATAATAAATAAATAAATAAATAAATAAATAAATATCTAGTCTAGTAAAAAGAAGGACTAGGGGCTACATGATAGTGTTCCAATGTCTGAGGGGCTGCCACAAAGAAGAAGGGGGTCAACCTATTTTCCAAATCACCAAAAGGCAAGACAAGAAACAATGGATGGAAACTAACCAAGGAGAGAAGCAACCTGGAACTAAGGAGAAATTTCCTAACGGCGAGAGTCATCAACCAATGGAACTGGCCTAAAGGAAGTTGTGGGTGTTCCATCACTGGAAGCTTTCAAAAAGAGACTGGACAATCATTTCTCTGAAATGGTATAGACTAAGTCTCCTGCTTGGACAGGGGGTTGGACTAGAAGACCTCCAAGATCCCTTCCATTATTCTATATTTTATGTTCACTGACTAAATAGACAAATAATCCAAGCAGGCGTAGGACATAAGCCTTTTCCCAAGCAACTTGGAATAGATAGGCTATAAAATGAAGTTTAAGGACTCATAGTTAGGGGAAATTACAAGATAGTGAATGCCTAATTCTGGATCGGGCATCACTTCCAGGCTTAAAGTTTTCTCCACAGACATGAAGATTAGAACCTTACATTCCCTACTTTTCCATGATGCTTGTTCCATAGTGATTTATTGTGTTTACATAATGTACTTAAACACAGTTTCTGAACCACTGGGCTTTTCAATGCATTAAGTAAAAATGCACTAAAGTAAAAAAAATAAATAAATCAACGGGCTGGTTTGCATAAGATTGCAAACCACAAAAACACCAACCAAGTTCAGCGTTAAGCAGTATTAGCCAGATGATTTACTAACTGCAGTGTATGAAACATGGCTATGATAAATAATTCAGCCACATGCAAATTCTATGGTTGCAGTTAGAGAGTGGCAACAATAGTATAAGGATTAGATTACTACTCTGTTTGTTCCACTCAGCTTTTTCTTACAGGGACTAGCCAGATGTCCCAAAGGAGATATATTAGCCAATGGATCCACAAGATATGACTCCAAGTCTTGCTGCCAAATTTGGGGGCCATAATTGCTAAAATTATCTGGTTTCCTCTCTGGAGCAGCGTGGTAGCCTAAAGGTGGAACTCTTGCCTAACAACAATGAGAACAACAACAATAATAAAGTTGGAAGGGACCTTGGAGGTCATCTAGTCCAACCCCCTGCTCAGGCAGGAAACCCTATACCATTTGAGACAAATGGCTGTCCAGTTTTTTCTTAAAAACTTTAGGTGTTGGAGCATTCACCACTTTTGGAAGCAGGTTGTTCCACTGGTTAATTGTCAGGAAGTTTCTCCTTAGTTCTAGGTTGTTTCTCTCCTTGATTAGTTTCCATCCGTTGCTTCTTGTCCTGCCTTCAGGCACTTTGGAGAATAGCTTGACTCCTTCTTCTTTGTGGCAGCCCCTGAGATATTGGAACACTGCTATCATGTCCCCCCTCGTCCTTCTCTTCGTTAAACTAGACATTCCTTATATGTTTTAGTCTCCAGTCCTCCAATCATCTTCATTGCTCTTCTCTGTACTCTTTCTAGAGTCTCAACATCTTTTTTACATCGTGGTGACCAAAACTGGATGCAGTATTCCAAGTGTGGCCTTACCAAGGCATTGTAAAGTGGTATCAACACTTCATGTGATCTTGATTCTATCCCTTTGTTAATGCAGCCTAGCACTGTGTTGGCTTTTTGGCCAGCTGCAGCACACAGCTGGCTCATATCTAAGTGACTATCCACAATCAGGAGGCTGTGAGTTTAATTCTAGGTAGTGTTATGTCTGGCCTCTCGCAGCTCATTAAAATCCACGTAAATATGTATTTAAGAGGTTTATTTAATACATTTCAAAAGGATTCATTTCAAAGCAAGCTGCTGGCATTATGTTGGCCTGAACGGCCAAATCAGATCTATTTACATTTAGATAAACAGGCTCTCCTCCTCCTACATCCCAATTAACTTACTCTTTCTTCATCACATTGTCCAAGATCTCATTATTCTTCGATAGGTTTTCAAAACACCAGAAAACTGAGTTCCAAAACACTGCCAAAGTTTTCAGCCCACTCCTTGATTAACGTTGCTCGTGACAAAAGCGTAGTCTTTCTTTCCCCTTCTAATATAGTGTCCGATACGTCACTTCCCCAATTACTTCCTTTTTCCAGTTAACTGACACCTTCGCTTATCAAACCTTCGGAACCTCGGATTAATCCATTTATCTTCTTGTTCTAAATCTGACTCATCATTTTGAGAATCTGATTCAGAATGCATACAAAGCTCTTCATTGTCTATCTCAGCTGCCGGGAGGGGAAACCACCCAGAGGGGCCTGGCTGCTGATCCTCGGCTGCCGGGAGGGGAAAACACCCAGAGGGGCCTGGCTGCTGATCCTCGGCTGCCGGGAGGGAAAAACACCCAGAGGGACCTGGCTGCTGATCCTCATCCTCTGATACTTCCCAAGCTGGTTCAGGGACACTCACAACAGGTAGTGGCAGATATTTCACAGAAAATATCTGCTGTGAACTCTGCATAGGTGTCAGGAAGAGCATCTAGCCAGTATATGCTCAGCTCCATTTAGTTGCCCCAATTCCATCCCAATGCAAGGCTGTTAAAAGGAAATAACGTGGTTTCTTACCTTTTTCAGAAAAAAACCCCTATATGAAGACCACAATCAGCCACAAAATTAGTCATTTCTAGAGGCCAAAGAGTGAGATTACATATTCCCATTCTTTTAGTCTCCCAAGACACACAAAGTTAAATCATTTCCTGTCCAGGCTCAAGCTTGGAGCAAAGATTCATCACTGCCTTATAGGTCATAGTCAGTGACATATTAAAAGGGCTGCCCCCAGAAGGTGAGGGGTTTCACTGGATTTCAGAAGCTTTGAAGAGCTTCTTGACTAATTTAGGTGGTGCTTCTGCTGAAAATTTGGCTAGATCAGAGGTTTCCAAATTTAGCAACTTTTAGACTTGTGGACTTCCACTCCCAGAATTCCCCAGCGTGGCTGGCTACTGAATATGACCAGGGGCATATCTGATTAGTTTTCTTTTAATGAGTTCCAGTTTTTGAGGCCTGGATAATATGGACAAGAAGTTTGAACAAATTAGGCCACTGCGAAAAGAAAACTGAAGTGCAGGATTGAAATCTGAGATGGATAGAAATATGGTCAAGGAATACTTATCAGGTACTTGAATTTTCATAGTAGTTTTTAAAGTCAATAAAGCAGTAGAACATTTAAGAAGTATGTACTCCTGGGATATGAGTAAGCACAGTATAACAAATTTGAAAATGCAACCCTAACAAATTAGAAAAAAAAAATCTATTTCACAAACTACAGTAGTGGCCAAAATTGTGGAAACCTTTTGGGAAAAGTGTATTTTTGAGGTTTGATGGCTAATAACACCACTTTTTTGGAGTAGTATCATAAAATTATATATCAATGGAAAGATAATTTAATCAAGAATGTAATGCAACAAAGTTTGTTCAATTATCTGTACTGTATTCTGTGAAAAGTTATAGCCAAATAACCAGAAAAAGGAAGCACAACTTGCTTAGGTTGATATCAGGAAGCTTTCCTTCATCTAATTGTAGCCAATGAGCATGAGTGTTTAGAGAGCCAATCGGGTGTCATCTTGTTTTGGCAAAGAGCCAATCAGATCACAGTAGGATTCAGTGATTGATGTCCTGTATTGAAGCTGAGAGGAGGACATTGGTCAGTATGTTATGTGATCGCTCTCAAATTGGTTGGGTTTTTTTTGTGTTCTTTCATTTACTAAGCTTGTAAAATGTAATAAAATTAAAGTAATGGTGCAAAGAGTTGACTGGTTGCCCAGAAAACGATGTAAAATAGTATTATTAAGTGAACAAGGCTACAGTTATAAAGAAATTAGAAGAAAAATTGATGGAAACTTAACCAAAGGTGGCATTTCTACTGTGCACTTTTCCCAAAAGGTTTCCACAATTTTGGCCACTACTGTAACTGTACCAATTTGTGCAAACTTCACATCTGCAGACTCCAAGTTCCAGAATTCCCAGCCAGAAGAAATATTGATCAGAACACTACTGTGGTTGAAGTCCGGATAGTTAAAGAGTATCCATCCTGCAGAAAGCAGAGAGTGAAACAAAATATATATACAAAAAATATTAATTCTTACTGTATGGGACAATTTTATAAGTATACAATACTTGGAGGACGTGGAAGAACAGAATCCTCTTTCCTCTAGTAGTAAAGGTTTAGTTATTTTGATAGTACACATAGAATTAGAAAATCTAGACACAATATCTCCAAACTCCAGAAGAACAGAGAAATTTCTTCGTTTTCTAGTATGGGCAAAACAAGCTAAGAATCAATGATCCAAAATCCAAAATCAAGATCTTTGGAAAAGCAGCTGAACAGAAAACTTGGTTTTAAATAAATAAACAAACTTGGTTTTAAATAAAGTAAACTAAAAACACCATTTTATATCTTGGAGATATTATTAATGCCAAGGACTATAGAAGTTGTATCATTATGATGCCTCTTAGGTGACATTACATTCTGGTTGCTATTTACTTCTTTTCTTGCAGGATGGAGAGTTAGTTCTTGATGCGTTAAACTTCTTGAAATCCAAATGCTGGCACAGATTTTATAGAGAATGCAAGAGGGAATCTATATAACAAGAATATGGTGGAAACGGTACAAATCCATATTTGAGGGTCATTTTTGTTGCCTGGAGATGTGCGAGTAACAGTACCCTCCGATCTGAGGTTAAATGCCTAGAAAAGTGTCACGGCCTGAAGGCTGAGAAGTTATTCCCTAAAGATTTAGTTCCCACCTGGTTTATTACCCCTTGTATTCTCCTAACTGGAAGGATGCTGTTGAGTCCAAGCTAACATCTTTATGGATGCTCAACTAGTTTCCTTCTTATTCTGGATTAGGAAAAGGCCGGATGTTTGTTCCTGTAAGGATGGATATTATTATTATTATTATTATTATTATTATTATTATTATTATTATTATTATTATTATTATTATTATTATTATTATTATTATTATTAATTGAACTTATATGCTGCCCTTCTCCCAAGACTCAGGGCGGCTCACAACAAGAATACAAGTACAAAAAAACCATAACATAAAACAATTAAAATTACAAATTTACAATATAAAAACTAAGTAATTTATTTCACTCGTACCACACACATTCACAGCTAGGAAAGCTAGGAGGGAGGGAGCAGTACGAACCTCCTAGGGAAGCTGGTTCCAGAGGGCTGGGGCAGCAACAGAGAAGGCCCTAACCCTAGGCCCCGCCAGATGACATTGTCTAACAGACGGAATATGCAGCAACAACCAAATGGATTTTGGTGCTGGCCTAATATTTAACATCTCCACATCTCCAGCTTAGTTACCATCTATGCTTCTGCTCACAGTGGCGATGAATGCATGTTGGGATACTTGAAAGAACAGGTTAGAGGAATACCCCCAAAACATGCAGAACTACTTTTAAGCAGTTTCCTTTATGGTTCCCCATCCATAGTTATAAATCTTACCAAATTAAAGCAATTATTTGTTTCTTTAAAGATATACTCTGAGAATGTCTACAGAGGAGCTATCTTAGCCATCTTTTTTCCACCAAAACTATTTAAACTTGGTTGTTTCTTGGTTCTCTAGAATGGAACCCCTCCCTCTTGGAAATCCAGATTACATTCCACAACAGATAGATAGTCACAGAGAAAATCTATTTAAGTGATTGTGAGGAGTTGGAAAACAACTTGATGGCACATAATCAATCAATCAATCACTCAATCAACTGGACTGATATTTCAGAGTCCCTTGGGTGTTCAGAGGAAATTGAACTAATTAGCCATGTACTGACGTTCTGTATCTATAGGAATATACAAAATACTTTCATTTCACCTGTTTTGAGACTGTTTCCAAGGTAAACAGGTCTTTATTATCTAAAGTTCCAACTTTCTGATTCCAGTGCTAACCTTACTAATACTGTGACTAATTTTGGTGTTCCTGTAATTAAAATGCATCATTAAATATTATATCCTGGACTGTTAAGTTTTTGGTTTTATGTTTTTATCTGGATTATTGATTTTAATAACAATCAAATTAAGGGAAAGAATGTTGGAAACTCAATTTTATTACTCGGCTTAATGTCAAGCATCTCTATGAATTAAACCACTGTGTGTATTTTCAAGCTATATTTTCAGTTTCAGTAGAAGCTATTTACAGTAGCAGCTTAAGTTGTTAGAAGCAATCCTCTGTTATTTTTGGCATCCAAAGCCAGCTTATTATAGTCTTCTTAGCAATTAAAATGATTGCAGAATTAAAGTAACCACCATTTCCTTTTTGAGATATGAATGCTAATAATAAAAAGGGCAAAGGTATATGGAATATAGCATGCAGATTTAATCTTAAGATGTTATACTTTCACAGATTCCATAAATTTATTTTTCTATGCTCCTTTTTTGGGGGGGGGAGGAGGTGGACCAGGCTGCAGGATAAAAATTCTTCCTTAAAATTCACACCCAAGAAAATGAGTCAGATTGTACATAATCATTAATCATTTTTGTTTCTCCCATACTGCTCCCACTCCTAACCCTCACTAACATGATGGGATTTGCTATTTTTATTGAGCTAAACACAGAATAAGCTCTCAACCATAGAAATATATGTTAGTGCCAACATACATGATAAGCGCCTTATAAATAGTTCTGATATAAAAGAAATGGAATGGAATGGAATGGAATGGAATGGAATGGAATAGAATAGAATAGAATAGAATAGAATAGAATAGAATAGAATAGAATAGAATAGAATAGAATAGAATAGAATAGAATAGAATTCTTTATTGGCCAAGTGTGATTAGACACATAAGGAATTTGTCTCCGGCGCATAAGCTGTCAGTGTACACTCATATAATAACGTGATAGGTCATAGATCATAAATCATAGTTTCAATCACCAATCATAAGATACAAACTAGTGATACATCATAAGATACCAATAGGAGAAGATAGTTGGAAAGATGAGAATATGACAAAAGATGAGAAATGAGAATATGAGAAAGATAATAATAGTAATACAGCCTACTACATGGGTAAATTTGTTACAGTAGGCCTAACACAGTACTGTGGGAATTAAGTGTTCAATAGAGTGATGGCACAAGGGAAAATCTCTCTTTGAGTCTAGTTGTTTTGGCATGCAATTCCCTATAGCAGGGCTTTTCAACCTTTTCAGCCATTGTACCACTTTTAAGATATGGCAATAACCGAATACCACCAGTCACCTAGCAAGGTGTGAAAAACTTGATGACCCCCTCAAAAAAGGGAAAAAAGTGATGAAGTACAGGTAGTCCTCGACTTACAACAGACACCTGCCTGCCCACCCGGCAGTGCTCTTCCTCCTGTCTGAGGTTTTCATCGTTGTGAGCATTTCTGTTCAGGATTGGCAGTGGGGTGGGGTGGGAGGTGTTTGGTTTTTATCTCCCCATCTGCTTGGTGGTTGCAGCAGGGTTTGGTCACTTCACATGATCCTGGGACACTGTGACCATCATAAATATGAATCAGTTGCCAAGCATCTGAATGTAAATCACAAGACCCTGGAGAGGCTGCAACATTCCAGTTGATCGGCACTTCTTCTGGGCTCAGCAGAAGCACCAGGATCAGCGCTGAGCTCCAGCTGGAGCCTGGCACTGATCCTGGTGCTTCCACTGAGCCCTGACAGCCCCGAAGAAGTGCTGATCCTGGTGCTTCTGCTAAGCCCTGACAGCCCTGCAGCTCCAGCCATTTCTCGCTCAGGCTTGTGTGGTGCTGCCACCGGTTCAGCTCATTCCCTCCCCCGCTACCACTTTTCTAGGATGGTTGAGTACCACCTGCCAGGTGCCAATGTACTACAGGTGGTACCCGTACCACTGGTTGAAAAGCCTTGCTCTATAGTAGCATCCTGAGGGGTGCAGTTGAAATCGTTTATGTCCAGGATGAAATCCTCAATGGAAGGCAGGCTGGTTGCAGATCTTTTTTCTGCAAGTCCTAGTTATCCGTTGAAGTTGTACCTGTACTGTGCCAAGCTAGACAGTTATTGAGATATAAATGACAGACCCAACAATTCCTTTGTAGAACTGTATCAGCAGATCCTTGGGCAAGAGAGTATTTTACCGAGTCTGCCATCTTTAACAGAATATGGGACAACAAGGAGTATAAAATTATTGGGTAGAAGAAGTGCTATAACTCTGAGCTTACTTTATATGAACACATTCATTCTATTTTCATTTTGACTGCTGTCAGGTTCAAGAAGTCAGGAATCAGGATAGAATTCAAAAGTACTACAAGTTTATTTCATGCCAGCTATACACAAGAATCTGAACGACTAATGGTCAAGGCGAATTGGCTCCAGACAAGGATCAATGGACTTCAAAGAGAGCTGAACTTAGATCTCTTACAGGGGCATAGAGAGGCCAAACTGAGGACATGTTTGACTCTGCCTTTAGGCTTAGCCTGGTCATTTCCTACAACTTCTCCCATAGCAGGAACTAAATTTTAGTTTCTTCCTCTCTTAAATAGCTTGCATTTTATGAAGTTGGCAGGGAAGAAGTACTTTCGGTCTTGCAAAATTCTTTGACTGTAATCTTACAATAAAGGTAATGCAGTATTCATGGTTTGTGCTTTTTGTCTGGACCACCTCAAAGGGTGACATCCAGCCAGCAACTTCTCTGTGCATTTTAGTTGTTGTTTTTGACTAGTTTTCTAGCACAAAACCCAGCAAAAACGGACCCAGATGGCATGTGAAATAAGGCCGTGGCTGGCACATGCTATAGCATGCATGTTATAGCAACATGTACTGTTATCTGTGTGTAAAAAGCACACATACTTTATTTATTTGACTGTCATAGCTTTGTCTTAGTTTTATAGAAATGACGCTTGAACAAGTTGTTCACACAAACACATATATATATATCATGGCTACAGATGTGTACCATTAGGAGTGCAATTTTCTTGGTTGGCTAATATTCCACTCCAGATATTCAAAATCACAGCACTAACCTTTAGTCCTAAGAGAGGGCTAACCAGAGGCCGGTCCAATATTTATTTTATCCAATCTAGTATTTGCTTTACAATCAATGAATGAAGTTCTGATTAGAGTTCTACTAGGCAAAGGATCACAAATATTTATTCATGAAAGCAAAGCTACATTTCTCACTTATTTTTCTTCCAAGAGGGTTGTCAAGGAAAGGAACCATTCTATATTCTTACTAGGAGTCTAGCTGAAACCCACATAGTTCTAAGTGGGTTTCAGCTAGACTCCTAGTAAGAATATAGAATGGTTCCTTTGCAATTAGCAAGCTGAACTCTTGTTTAAGTGCTCAGTTTTGTAAATATAAGTGTGTTGAACATTTTCGGAAATCTTTTCTCTTCAGTAGGTGCCAAAGAATAGGACACTCAGACTATTAAACTAAACTTTCAGCTGCCTTCAGTGTTGTAACATACCATATTTGTTGTCATTTTAATGTTATTGTGGATATAAAGGGGTACCTATCTAGAACCTAAGCCTTGATGTTCCTGATGAGTTTAGAATTTGCAAGTCAGATCTCGAAGGTGGTTTACACAGCAGAAGATACCACGATAATTACACTTAACAAAAGAGTTTATTAATGTAAATCCAGTACTTACTATGTGGAGAGATTCCTTTCGCAACAGTTTTAGAGAAATTGGGCAGAGAAGGAATGTTGTGTGCTACATTTAGTGGGTCCCAGGAGGTGGGCCTTCTATAGTGTGGCACCCAGCCTATGGAGCATTCTCTGCCCCATACTGAAGTGAGGTCAGCTCCATTCATGTTATCAGTCTGAAGTCCCTCAAGACCTGGTTATCTCACCAGGCCTGGTGGTTCTGAGTTGCTGGAGACATTCTTAGATGGCTCCACTGTAGTTGAACTTCTATTCTTTCTGTGTGGTTTACATATTTAAATGTTTATGGTGTTATAATAATATCTTTTAATATTTTATAATGATTGATTTTTTATAGTTGTTGTTTTATTGATTATTGTTCACTGTCCAGAGTTAGTTCTTATGAGATGGATGGTTATCTAAATATGATTAATAAACAAATTCCTATGATGAGCCAAAGTATAAAAATTCTAGTCCAGCCCCCTGCTCAGGCAGGAAACACTATACTATTTCAGACAAATGGTTGTCCAGTCTCTTCTTAAAAACCTCCAGTGTTGGAACATTCACAGCTTCTGGAGGCAGGTTGTTCTGCTGGTTAAGTGTTCTAATTGTCAGGAAATTTCTCCATAGTTCTAAATTGTTATCTCTTTGATTAATTTCTATCCATTGCTTCTTGTTCTGCCTTCAGGTGCTTTGGAGAATAGGTGACCCCTCTTCATTGTGGCAGCCCCTCAAATATTGGAATACTGCTATCATGTCAACCCTAGCCCTTCTTTTCATTAAACTAGACATACCCAATTACTGCAACCATTCTTCATATGTTCTTTATATGACACTATATTTTAATTAAACTTTTTGACAAAAAAAAATGCACGGCCTTCAACTCCCAGGATTCGCCAGCCAGCATACTGGGTGAAATTAAATGTTTATGGACGATCCTATTGTTCTGCAAGGATAATTAAACATGTTATTTCACTACAGTCCTATTGATTGCAGACATTTTCCCAGACAGGTATGCAAAATCCATAATTCCATTTTATATTTCTCTGACACAAGAGTCCAAGGTCACTTCGTAAGGCCTCATTTTCTACCCTAACCCTTTTTCACTTTATAGTTTATGGTTTCTCTCCTTTATACCACTGGCCCTACTTAGGAATCAACATCTTTAAAAATGTCACTTTTTCTTTCATGCTGAACTCGACTCTTTATTGTCCATTTTCCTGAGGCAAAAGCAGGACAACAGCATAAGGTAAATGAAAGATGACGGGCAGCCTGCCAGTCGTGTTGCCAAATCACAAATGAGAAAGTATTTTGCTGTTGTGGGAGCCTGAAAGGGGAAAGAAAGGAAAGGGGAAAAAAGGCACTTGCTTTGCAAAGTAAAAATAATGGAAAACATTAATTCAGCAATTTTGGAGCCTCAAGTATTGTTTGGCTGAGTGGACAGACGTAATGGCTTCTGAGTGGACAGAGGTAATGGTATATGTTATAGGAAATAGGGTGAACTGCTGGCAGGTTAGAATGAAAAGGATAAATGTGTTATATTGCTTGAAAAGGAATAAATTGCCAGCAATTTACTCTTTCCCCTGTGGGCCACATTACCAGAGACAAAAGGAGTTAGGCTTCATATGCCAGCAAAATTCGGCTGGAAATACCCCCCCTTCCCCCCCCCCAACACACCACACACCAATTATCTTTCTGTTCTCCTTCCTTTTAATCAATTTATATAATGGCTTTACTTAGATGCCAATGATAATAAGTTGACTTTAACGATGAACCCCTGATGTGATTCTTATGTTCAAGGGCTGCCATTTTCTGCTCTAAAGTGAGGTATGAAACTCTCACATTTGTTTCACAGAGGGGACTGAAATGTAGGAAGGCAATGGAGTCTGTTAAAACATAAAATTAGCAGCTGTGTTTGGTATTGTATCCCATTTGTATACAATGCCAGAATCAAAGATAACAGATTCTGGATACAAAACCACATTTTTGGTTTTGTATCTGGATGCTAGAAAGCCATTTAATTCTGTGTCTTTTAAATACGTTGGCATTCAATTTTTTATCAAGAAAAGATACTGAGGTAGATGTAGCTTGAGATGGTTACCAGCCTGAAGCCTTTAACCACTAGACCAGTGATGGCAAAACTTTTAGAGACCGAGTGCCCAAACTGCAACCCCAAACCCACTTATTTATTGCCGGGTGCCAGGTGGGCGTGGCTCACTGGGTGGGTGTGGCTGTGGTGGTCATGGCAGACTGGGTGGGTGTGGCCAAGATAGGCATGGTCACTTTGATGTTGCTCGTGGGGAGGGATGCCTGTGAGGGCTGGGCAGGGTTGGGGGAGATCCAGGCGGTCTCTGGCAGGTGGGGCGATGGGCAGGAGGCTCATCCTGTGGGGTGAGGTGAGGCAAGGCAAGGCAGGGCAGGGGTGCCATTGTCACAGAGGCCAGCGAGCAGGGGCAACAGTGTCTGTCAGCAGCCACAGCTGCCAGCCCCTCGACCAGCACACTCTGGGGCTTCGCAGCCTGCCACCAGCAATTCAGAGAAGCCGCCTCTGAGCTGGACGGCCAGCTGACAACTGAGGAGGCAATGCAGTGGGTTGTGCCCGGGAAAAGGAGAGCATGCGAGGCCAGGAGGGATGAGATGGGGGGGGGGAGAGAAACCAGCTGTGCTTGGATGCATCCAGCCATGTGGGACCTCAGCGAGTTAGCGGGCGGTTGGTTGAAGAGGGATGGTTGCCATCTCTGGGGCATGGCACGTGTGCCCACAGAGAGGGCTCTGAGTGCCGCCTTTGGCATGAGTGCCATAGGTTCACCATCACTGCACTAGACCAAACTTTGGAATAACAAACAATGATAGTTGCATTAAGTTTGGTGTGGTGGTTAAGGCACCAGGCTAGAAACCAGAGACCATGTTGTTATGGGGAAAATAGGAGAAGCAAGGAGTATTAGGTATGTTCACCACCTTGAGTTATTTATAAAAATAATAAAGGTGGGATAGAAACAAACAAATGTATTTAGCCATTAAATTATACTATACACAATTTATGAGCATTTGCAATATGTTAAGGACTGAAGCATTTCTTAGACTGTGCTTCTTCCTTCTCCTCCTTCAGAAGCTAACTCTCCTACAAGTCCACTTGGACTTGGAAACATGTTCTGCATCAACTAAACTACAGTTTATTATGCTACTGATTCATCAATCATGTGCCATTAAATTGGTTTCAACTTTTACTGAGCACAGAGATAGATTTTCTTCCTGACAGTCTGTCCCTAGCCTGGTCTTTCAGGTCTTCCAAAGTTGCAGTTATTCCTGTGATAATAGGTCTGTCTGTCCATCTTCCAAATCTGTCCATCTTCCTGCTGGTCATCCTCTTCTCTTTCCTTCCACCTTTCCCAGCATTAGGGCTTTCTACAGAGGGTTAGGTCTTTTTAAAATAGGATTATTTGAATCTGGTCATTTGTGCTTCAAGTGAGGACCCTGATTTGATTTGTTTGATGTTCCATTGGTTTCTTTTCTTTGGCTGTCCACAACATTCTCAGGCGTCTTCTTCATCACCACATTTCAGAAGGACAATCTCCATCCAGCTTCTTCAGAGTCCAACTTTTGTTTTCATAAAGTGTCACAAGGAATATTATTGCTGGCAATACGCTGATCTATGTAAGTACAGACATGTCATGACATTTGAATATCATTTCCAAGACCTTCATGGCTGCTCTATCAAGTTTTAACTCTGTGGTATATTTCTTTATTATGTTAAATTGACTGAACGTGCAATCCATGGACTGTTTTAAATTTCCCTAATTATATTTAAAAGACCTGGCCTCTTGGGACTTTTCTTATAATAATTCTTATTTGGCTAAGATCCACACTATTTAAAGAAAGTTGAGTTTTCAGAGAAATAACTTGGAGCAAAGCTATCTTCCTACTACTGAAAAATTCAAAGATTCTGAGATTCAACAGCAACACAAAGAGATCTTCTTGGTGGAGATTCCTTTGAATCAGGTAAAGCAGGTAATTTAAAGCAGGTAAATTACCTCTTTGAATAGAGTTCCTACAGCTTAAGCAGAACACAGACTTAACTCAGTTTCCTGCTGAGGAAGTTTCTGAAAGAGCCTATATCTTTCCCCCCCCTTTTTAAAAAAAGTTACTTCTCTAGTTTATAGTGGTTGTAGACCATCATAAAATGTTTATGATGCCTATGAAAATGTATGGATTAAGAAAGACACTGTTAACACTGATCCTTGAATAAAAGTGCTTTGAAGACAGTTATTCCATCAGTTCCTCAAAAATATCTCATGTTTTATTTATTTTTTAAAGTGCTGTTTTATGTTAAACTGTATACTAAACACTAGTTGTAGAAATGGGAGTGAATGATGAATGAGTGCAAATATTTCTAAAACATGATTTTTCAAAAGATCAATAATAATCTCATTAAGTCCGATATGTCCCATTTTAATAACATTGGCATTTGCAGTGTTGATATACATTGGAAGCAAGCCTATAGGGGAACCATATTATAAAAATTATTATCTACAAATTATGAAAAAAATGAGATGGAAAGTAATTTTTGTAGGAATATATTTCTCCCTTGCCTTGCAATATCATAATTAAGATACTCTAATAGTAATATATCTGAATTGCCTGCAACATGCCATGAATAAGAGATAGCTCTTAATCCATTCTCATTTTAAAAAAAAATCTCTCTCCCCCCCCCCAAAAAACTTGAAAATTCCTTGTTCTTTTACAGAATGGAGAATATCCTGTAGGTTAGCATTACCAAATACAAAGTAAATATGTATGAACAAGAAGAAATGTCATCTGAATGTAAAAATCTATTGACATGATTACTAATCAATTCAGAAGTGTGGAAACGAATGATTTCTGTCACTGAAGTATATCTGCAAGTTCTTCAGCTCAGAGAATTCATTTCTATCACACATAGAAATGATTTAACATCTGAACCTTTAATAGAAGAACATTCAGATGAACCCTTCTCAGATTGATAATGGGGATATCAGAATGGTGGCTAGTTTCTTTCAGGATCAACCAATGAAGGAAAAAGGTACCAAGAAATACACACCCACCAGCACATGGTAGAGTAGGAATGAAGACCTTGAAAAATATGTCAGGAAGTCTCCATATCTATAAAGATGAGAATCAAGCAAGCAGTGGGGATTGTGACACTGTGGAAGCAAAAGTTGGATTTTGAAAAAGCTGGATAGAAAGACTACTCATGCTTTTGAACTTTGGTATTCAAAAAGACTTGTGGGGAATAGAATAAATATTCAAGAAAATAAATGGATCATTAAGCAAATCAACCTGAGCTCTCATTGGAGGCACAAATGGTAGGCTCAAATTATCATCCCGCGGACACCTAATGTGAAGACCTAGCTCTCAGGAGAAGCCAATAATGCTGGGAAGAAAGTGAAGAGAACAGCTAGCAGCAAGATGGATGGACTCAGTTACAGTGGCAATAGATACAAAATTGGAACACTAGTGGACCAGGTTGGAGACATCTTCCTAATTCTTACCTAGCCTCCTAGAGAAAAATCCACCCTTTGTCAAGAATCAACACTAATTTTATGGCACATAATCAGCTAAGTATTATTGGATATAACAGCTAAATGAATATGAATTGCTAAAGAATGATAGCAGGATGGAGATAGCCCTGTGTCTAAACTTCCAAATATGCTTGGACAATGGATGTGATTAGAAGTCTTAATCCTACATCTCACCATTATTCTTTGTACCAATAATTCAAGACAGTGAATATATCCAACACACTTTCTTCCTCCTATTTTCCCCACAACAATACTTCTGTGAGGTGGGTTGGACTGAGACTGGTTCAAAGTCACCCAGCAGGCTTTCATGGCTAAGACGGGACTTGAACTCATAGTCTCTTGCTTTCTAGCCTGACAACTTAACCACTAGACCAGGGGTAGGCAACCTTGGCTCTTTTATGACTCGTGGACTTCAACTCCCAGAATTCCTGAGCCAGCATGGCTCAGCGTGGAAACCTCTCCCTTTCCCCTTAGCATGGCTGGCTCAGGAATTCTGGGAGTTGAAGTCCACGAGTCATAAAAGAGCCAAGGTTGCCTACCCCTGCACTAGACCAAACTGGTTCTCTCATTTAGACTGCTTATGGATAACTCATTTCTTTCTGGTCCATTGGAACTGTTTTCAGGGGGCATTCTGCTCTTGGCACTGGATACTTCCCCACATCCACTATTTCTTCCATCTGACAGAAGGAATCCATGGGGTCAGAGACAAAGAACTATATTTCTCCAGTGTTTCTCCCTCCCTCCTCCATTATTGCCACATCTAACAGTTTCTGATACCTTGCATTAAATCTTAAGAACAGCATCTGTTGCCAGCTTTGTTTTTGAGGCAGAACAGAGCTTAGCCAAGAATGTGTGCCAATATAAGATTGTGCCACCGTGTCAATTTGAAAAACACACTAACTTGGCCAAGGTAGAGAGCGCCATTGCTGATCAAAATGCTACGATAGATTGGAAGCGGTCTTGAAGTATGTGGAGGATGGAGATGAAGTAGATGAGGTAGCTTTCTATGCCTCTAAGACAGAGGTGGGGAACTATGCCCCCTTTGTGACTTGTGGACTTCAACTCCCAGAATTCCTGAGCGAGCCACGCCTCTGCTCTAAGATAACTGATAGCAGCCTTTTTTAAAAATGTGATCTTTTCTCTTGGACCCATTTAGTAAAGAACCCATCCCGATGTGCAGCTCAGAATTGCAGCCAATGAGTGCAGCAGGCAAAAGTGGTTTGCATTTGTTTTCCTTTGAGGAAAGACATGCCAGGAATGCTGAGAATCAAATCATTAAAAAGCGCAAACCGAACCACTCTATTCAGAAGAGCTGTATTCATCAACAGTGTGCAAAAAACCAGAAGGGTAACCCCTGAACACTAGAGAGTTCAAAAAGATTTTGTTCATTTCAAACAGTCATGTATGAGAAGAGACATATGGAAACCGCAAAGCAGATTTTTCAGAATCAATCTTGCACCAGAGGGAGATTATGTGTAAGAGAAAATTTGAAACATAAAAACAACAGGAAGCTTCGAAGGTCTTCATTTATTATTTTTTGAAAGCATCATTCAGGCATCTGTTCTTCTGAAGGTGAAAGACTTTTAGAACAAGGGGTGCAAAAGATAGCTGAGGATGAATATATGAGGCCCATTAGGAGGGCTAGCTTGATACAGTAGTTAAGACATCAGAAAGTGGGAGATTATGATTTCTAGTCCTGCCTAAAGTATGAAGCCAGCTGGATGACATAGGGCCAGTCACTCTCTCTTAGCCATAGGAAGAAGTAGGAAATGGAAAATCACTTTCAAATCCTGCCAAGAAAGCTATATGGGCTACTCCAGGCAATTGCCAGCAGTCAATATTGATTTGAAAGCTTCTAGATCAGGCGTCTCCAACCCTGGCAACTTCAATACTTCTGGACTTCAACTCCCAGAATTCCTCAGCCAGCATGTCTGGCTGAGGAATTTTGGGAGTTGAAGTCCACAAGTCATAAAAGGGCCAAGTTTGAAGACCCTTGCTCTAGATCAGGCATGTCAAACTGCCAGCCTGTGGGCCGAATACGTCACGCTGAAACTGTGCCCACCCCATTGCTGGCAATGAGGAAAAGTCACTATATGTCGCGTGATGTCACGCGACGTCATGAGTTTGACATGCCTGCTTTAGATCATAAAGGATAACACCTAAATTGGTGGCATAAACCTTGATTTTCACTTCCACACACACAAATCTTGAAGGAGCATTGGATCCTGGCTTCTCTTATCTACCATCCAACATGGGAGAGTTGAGAAACAGATTGACCTTCTACGTTTCTGCTCTTTTTGAGACATCAAGACCCAGCACAGAAGAAGTGACTAGAGCAGGGGTCTGCAACCTTGGCAACTTTAAGACTTGTGGACTTCAGCTCGCAGAATTCCTCAGCCAGGTATGCTGGCTGAGGAATTCTGGGAGCTGAAGTCACAAGTCTTAAAGTTGTCAAGGTTGCCGATCCCTGGACTAGAGTATCTCCAAAGAGACACAGAACTCTTGTAGGCCGGACTCCTAATTTGAATATACTTGAGGCCATGCAATTCCTTCATGTTGCTGAAGGTGGCTTTTCATTCCTTCACCTCATATTAAAAATCTCTCTTCGTGCCTAAATCTTAAATTCTTCATCAGACTCCATGACAACAAGAAAGTTATGATTAAGTTGTCAGCAGACTAAATACAGCTTGTATTGCAGTAGAACTTGCTGTTGCTAATAAGGACTTAACTGTGGCTGTCAAAATTCATTGTTTGGGGACTTCAGGGGTTGTCAGGTGTGATTACAGCATTCCAGTGACAAGAGTTTCCTGGAGCAAGGCCACACGTGACAGGATTTCTTTGCACCTTATTATCAGGGCTACACTTAATTGACCCCCATTTCTGGCATATGGCAGTACCAATAGGCATTTGAGAAACCAGTATTTTCATTTTTTTTTTCATTGCAGAGCAATACGATGATCTGGGGATTGTGAGAAACCGAGAAACCAATAATTTTGATCGGTTCAAGGGTGTTTTTATCCAAACAGCATACATTTCCTCCAACAGTGACATCTTAAACTGGGAAGTGGTTTAGTCTGAGAAGAATAATAAGCCCAAACTCTGCATCTATGTTTCTTGGCTGAACAGTGATTTGAAACTGAATCTCCCTAATCCTAATGTAATTGTTAAAGCAGAGGAGGGCAAATATGGCCCCTTTATGACCTGTGGACTACAACTCCCAGAATTTCTGAGCCAACATAGCTGTCTCAGGAATTCTGGAAGTTGAGTCCACAGGTTGTCTATTCCTCTGTTAGAGCATACTAGCTCCCATAGGTGGAAATGATTTGTCTTCAGGAGCAGATCTTAAATGAATGAAGGATTGTTCTTAATGATGGAGATTTTTTTTTTAGCTTTTATTTTTATCTCAACACAAGAGAATATCTGTAGCTCAGTATTAAACTTTGGAATCCTTGCCGCTCTCTGAGCTTGGTTGTTTGCAGACATCCTATCACCCAACTAGATAACATCATCAATGCTGTTGATGTTACCTAGATGTTACCTGGTCATGAAATGAAACATCTGCAAGCAAACAACCAAGCTCAGAGGGCACCCTTTTTATCTCACTTAATTGAAAAAGCCCATTTTGATGGGGAAAACCTGTTTTGCAGGGCTAAAATAGGCGTATCACTAGTTTCTGCAAAAGGTAGGGAACAAAAATGGAAAATTTGGGGCACCTGTGGTGGGATATTCTGCAGCCAGGATTGCATCTATGAAAATTTGTTTTTTGTTTTTGTTTTATGGAGAAGGAGACCCATCTCAAATTGTTCAGTGCATTTAAACAGATGAATTTAAATGGCTAAATGTCATAGCAGCTCATACTATTAATAAAGCCTGGGTGACTCTGGAATAGCTGGAAAAGCAAGGAGATTGTAGTTTACTTGCCACAATCATTTGCAGTCATCTCTTTCCCAAAAGACCTTGCTTTAAAAATAAAAAAAATCCTACACCTTTTTTTGCCCTGCCAAGCAAGAGGATAGCCTCGTAAACTTCCTGCCAGCCTATTTCTGTCTTACATCATGAAGCTTGGACAGAAATATTTATTCAGCACACTATGCATGGTCTGACCACAACATCTGAAGCACGAAAATCACAGAGCTGGAAATGGGCACCAAAAAGAACGGCCAATGTGATTAGGAGTAGGGAGAAGCTCCCTGTGAAGAAAGACAGGATCAATTGGGGTGAAAGTACAGAAACAATAAGAGAATTGGAAGGCACCCTAGAGGTCTTCTAGTCCAACCCTCTGCTCAAGCAGGAGACCCTATACCATTTCAGACACATGGTTGTCCAATCTCTTCTTAAAAGCCCCCAGGGTTGGAGCACCACAACTTTTGGAGGCAAATCATTCCATTGATTGATTGTTCTAACTGTCAGGAAATTTCTCCTTAATTCTAGGTTGCTTCTCTCCTTGATAAGTTTCCATCTGTTACTTCTTGTCCTGCCTTCTGGTGCTTTGGAGAATAGCTTGACTCCCTCTTCTTTGTGGCAGACTCTTAGATATTGGAACACTGCTATCATGTCACCCCCTAATCCTTCTTTTCATTAGACTAGACCAGGGGTCTTCAAACTTGGTCCTTTTATGACTTGTGGACTTCAACTCCCAGAATTCCTCAGCCAAGCTGAATTCTGGGAGTTGAAGTCCACAAGTCATAAAAGGGCCAAGTTTGAAGACCCCTGGACTAGACATACCCAACTCCTGCAACCATTTTTCATGTTTTAGCCTTCAGTGCCCTAATCATTGTTGCTCTTCTCTGCACTCTTTCTAGAGTCTCAATATTTTTTATATAGCATGGAAACTAAAACAGGATGCATTATTCCAAGTGTGATCTTACCAAGGCATTCTAGAGTGGAAGAAGGCTAGGCAGGAATGGTAGAAGTATATAAAATTATGCATAGCATAAACAACACAGCTATAGAGAAGGAGCTTTTTTTTCTCCCTGTCACACTCACTTTTTTGGAACTAAATGCAGGAAGATTTTGGATCAAACACTTCTACTATACAATGCAATTTACTGTACCTTGTGGAATTCAGCAGCAGCAGTGTGGGATAATGACAACCAACTTGAAGACATTTCAAAGTAAAGGTTCACGGAGGATCAGGCTATCAATGGCTAATACTACAGAGAGTAATTTACTATCTCCTGAATCATAGGATGTAGGAGTGGAAATGTTCCTGGTTTTTACTGATAGCTATAACAACCTTTCAGCTTGAGAGTCTGCTGGCTTATTAGCTCATTAATAAATGATTAGAGGCTTTTGTAAGCAATGAATTAACTTTGGCAAGAGCAATTAGCTTATTTGTGCCTTTGCCTGCTCAAAGTAACATTTCTTTAACACCCATTGGCAAGGGCTACAGAGGTCACCCACAAAAACCTCATAGATTGACTACAAATATCTCCTATATAGACTACCTGACAGGTTGTGGCTTTGACCTTCAGCTGTTACTGGAGTCAAGGAAGATGATGTGATATTTAGCTTAAACACTGGTTAGGGTGTCTGAACAAAGGTCCGGAGGTAAGCAAAGTTTATTATTAGGGTATTAGAAAACACACTTAGAGCTAGTCAACCTATATGACAAGGGTCTTCCAACTTGGCCCTTTTATGACTTGTGGACTTCAACTCCCAGAATTCCTCAGCCAGGCATGCCTGGCTGAGGAATTCTGGGCGTTGAAGTCCACAAGTCATAAAAGGGCCAAGTTGGAAGACCCCTGCTATATGATAATGAAGTAGAATTAAATAATGAATGGAGTATTATTGGATGCCTTCGCTTTGGCCACATGTGTGACTGACATGTAACTTTGTGACCCATCAGCAGTTCTCTCACTTTTGGTTCCTGTAGTAAATTTGTTAAGGCACCAGGAGACCAGGAGACCATGAGTTGGAGTCCTACCTTAGCCATGACAGCCAGCGAGGTGACTTTGGGCCATTCGCACAACCCACCTCACAGGGTTGTTATTGTGGGGGGAAATAGGAGGAAGACGTATTGTGGGTATCTGCCTTGAGTTATCTGTAAAAATAATAAAGATAAGTTAAGATAAAATAACCTTTATTGTCATTTTTATACTGTGGGCACAATAGCACACATCAAAAATGAAATTTAGTTGCCCTCTCTCAAAGTAAAACACATACATGACACACACCTAAACATACTATGAACAACATATGTATAGACCCACATCCGTACATATACGTAGCAATAAATATTAAATATTGTCCATCTTGAATATATAACGGAAGGAGGAAGCTTGAGAGTTCACAAGGTTAATGCTGTATGGAATGAAACTCTGGCTGAATCTGGATGTTCTGCTTCAGATACCACGAAGCCCCCTCCCAGAAGATGACAAGGAAAACAGGTTGTGGAGAGGATGTGTAGTATCCCAGATAATCTTATGAATGAATGAATGAATGAATGAATAAACAAACAAACCAACAAACATTGGATCTGATTTCTGGCAAGCTCCTTGGGTGTGAAACCCAGAAATGTCCTTTTATGCTTATGTACAGAAATAAGAGTTTTGTCTTTCCTCAATTCCTGTGTGAACATTGGCTTCTTCACACTGGGTGCTCCTGCCTAGCCAGCCAACAAGAAAGAGGACCATTAATACTGCCTGCTGGGAAGTGACAATAGAAGTGCTTCTGACTCTCTAGTCTCAATTTAGGGTTTGTGAAATATATCAGTTGTCCACTGGGAGGCACAGAAATGCCAGGTAGATAGACAGGTGAGCTACCTGCTAGGCCTTTCCCTATAGCCTTTTGTCCTTGTTAGATGGAAACATGAATTCCTCCAAGAATATCCACACTGAATCTACACATAGAATTTGTTACAAGTTTAAGTTTCAATATTCTTAGGAGCCCAAATAGACCTAGATTAGAAATGGAAAGAAAGCTTTTTATAACTTGGTTAGCAGATGGACTTTCTAACATGTTTCAGTTTTGAGACATGCCATTACCAACTTTTCTCCATGTGTTATTACCCTATTATTCACACTTCAGAGCTTTCCAAGCAATAGCTGTCCATGATTATAGAGCAGCTAAGATTAATATCTTGTCAGAGGTATTTGATTTACAGGCGGATTAATCAAGAAGGTAATAGCAATCAATATTAAAAAGAGTTATAGGTTTTGGGATATGTCAGGAGTTGCTTTCAACAAAGCTAAAATGCATTTATTTATTACACAAATTTATATGGCTACCCAGCTCACACAAAGGTGACTTTGCGTGGCTTGCAATATTAAAAATCCACAATGTTTAAACACATAAATAAATAAAACAAGGGTAAAGTTAAATTTTGGGCAACTTTTCACTATCGCCAAGTTGACTAACAGCCAAATGACACCGGTTGAAAACCCCTGTAATCTATTCATGTAAGGCTATTTTGGAATTTTTCTAGAGATATCTGTTCCATCACTGGTTCATCCTCATATTTCCCCATGTTTTTCCTAAACAGTTTGGAAAAACTCTAAATTCCAAAATAATCTTACATGAATAGTTTTCAACTGATGTCATTTGACCGTTAGTCAACCTGATGATGGTAAAAAAAAAAAGTTATCCAAAATTTAGCTTTAGGCTTGTTTGTATCGCCTGAACAGGTTTCCTACTTTCACCTTTCGAAATAAGTGTGTTTAGGATTGTAGTATAAGGCAATGGTTGTCAACCTTGGTGACTTGAAGAGCTGTGGACTTCAACTCCCAGAATTCTCCAGCCAGTCAGCTGTAAGGTACATAAGATCTAATATATTTAGGATTCCCCAGGGGTAGGCAACCTTGGCTCTTTTATGACTCATGGACTTCAACTCCCAGAATTCCTGAGCCAGCCGTGCTGAGGGGAAAGGGAGAGGTTTCCAAGCTGAGCCATGCTGGCTCAGGAATTCTGGGAGTTGAAGTCCACCAGTCCTAAAAGAGCCAAGGTTGCCTACCCCTGCCTTAGGCCAAACAAGTACTTTCTCTTTTTATCTGAAAAACAAAACAAAACACCCTTAAAACAGAAAATAAAATACATGCAGGATTTATTTTTAATTAGCTGTTCTCTAATAACTGCTCCATTCTTTTCATTCGCACAGAAATCTTGAATGTTTTTTACATCAGCCTTTTTTAAAAAGAGAAATTGTGCATTGTTATGCCACGCACAGGAAGAATTTGAGCAAACATGGCGGCTCATTTTGAGAAAACTGATCAGACCTAGAGGGAAGCTGTGTCCATTTAGCACATTATTTTGCATTTATGCAGTACATTTCAATAGAGGAAATGCTGTGCAAATATTAATGAAGTGCACCCCATGGTGCTTCTCAGAGGCAGGCAAATTTTTATTCTGCCTGGGTTTCCCCCCTCCCCCTTCTTTTTTGCCATTTAGCTTTGACTTACGTTTTTATTTTTTCCTCAAAATGCCAACTAGATGCAAAATACTAAGGCTGGAATGCCATTATATGAAGGTAGGATTGGGTCACCCTTTAGTATTGCACTGGTGAGACCACACTTGAAATAATATTGTGTCCAGTTCTGGTCACCATGATAAAAAAAAATGTTGAGATCCTAAAAGACTGCAGAGAAGAGCAACAAAGATGCTGAGGAGACTGGAGGATAAAACATAAAATGAATGGTTGTGGGGAAATGGGTATGTCTAGTCTAACGAAGAGCAGGATTGGGGGGGGGGACATGATAACTCTCTTCGAATATTTGAAGGGCTGTCACAGAGATGAGGGGATTGACTTACTTTCCAAAGCATTTGGAGGTAGGACAAGACATAATGGGTACAAGATCATTAAAGAGAGAAACAACCTAAAACTATGGAGAAACTTCTGGACAGTGAGAACAATTAATCAATGGAATGGATTACCTCCAGAACTTGTGAGTGCTCCATCACTGGAGGTTTACAAGAAGAGACTGGACAGCCATTTGTATGGAATGGTACCGTGTTTCCCCAAAAGAAAGACTTACCCCCCAAATAAGCCCTAGTTTTGGGGTGAGGCGCACACCTAAAAATCAAGCTAGGGCAGCGGGGGTGGGGGTGGAGCTGCTTCATGTGCCCTGCACCCGCTTACCAGACCTTCCATGAATCTACACTTGCCTCTCCTTGCTGGCCCACTTCTTCTTCCGCGGTGTACCCCAGCTTGCATTTCACAGTCAGAGACCTTTCCAGAAGACCTTTGATGGCAGACCGGAGCTCCATTCTCAGCTGCAGAATGAAGCTGCTCCTTCAGCTGCAGAAGAAGTGGGTGGCTAGGCAGGGTTGTCAATGAGGTGAGTGGAAAAGAAAATAAGACCTGGTGCTTCTTTGGGGGGCAAAATAAAAATAAGACCAGGTCTTATTTTCGGGAAAACATGGTGTTGAGCAGGGAGTTGGACTAGAAAACCTCCAAGATGTTGAGACTTTAGAAAGAGTAGAGAGAAGAGCAACAAAGATGATTAGAACTGGACTGGAGGCTAAGACATACAAGTAATGGTTGCTGGAATTGGGTATGTCTAGTTTAATGAAGAGAAGGACGAGGGGGGACATGATAGCAGTATTCCAATATCTCAGGGGCTGCCACAAAGAAGAGGGAGTCAAGCTATTATCCAAAGCACCTGAAGGCAGGACAAGAAGCAATGGATGGAAACTAATCAAGGAGAGAACTAACCTCTAAATAAGGAGAAATTTCCTGACAGTTAGAACAATTAACCAGTGGAACAACCTGCCTCCAGAAACTGTGAATGCTCCAACACTGGAAGTTTTAAAGACAAGGCTGGACAGCCATTTGTCTGAAATGGTGTAGGGTTTCCTGCCTGAGCAGGGGGCTGGATTAGATGACCAAGGTCCCTTCTAACTTTATTATTATTATTATCCCAACCAATCCTATTATTCTATGTTCAATGTTCTAAATAGTCTACAGCTTGAAAGTCTCCTTTCTAACAACATATTTCTTTATTTGCTACAATTTCTATGCTCCTCAAAGGCCTGTTGAAATATTGAATTCTTTATGCACTCTCCTAACCTACAAAATAGGGCTAATTGCATCATTGAAAGTCTGATAAATCTAAACAACCCTGGGCAAGTGCAAAGACCTCTACTTGTGTACTAAACTATTTTCTCCTTGTTTCACATTAATATTTAATCATAAACTTGAAGGTCGCTGGGAATCCCAGCTTGCAGGCAGCACATAGTTTAAAGATCTCAGATATATTTATTATATAGACATAAACCATGGTGGGATTCAAATATGTGAACAACCGGTTCTCTGTGTGGATGCCACTTCCAGAAGTCCATTCTGGGCCTGGGCAACAAAAAATTAGCTACCGGTTCTGCCGAAGTGGTGCGAACCGGCTAAATCCCATCTCTGGACATAAAGCAAAAGACCCAGAAAAGATTATTTATTTATTTATTTATTTATTCATTCATTCATTCATTCATTCATTCATTCATTCATTCATTCATTCATTCATTGATTGATTGATTGATTGATTGATTGATTTATTTATTTATTTATTTATTTATTTATTTATTTATTTTCTATGCCGCCCTATTCCAGAGAACTCAGGGCGGCTCACAACATGATAGAAATTACAATAAAATACATAAATATAAAAACCCTTAGTTAAAAAAGAAACCAATCATTCCACAAACATACACACAAACATACACTGGCTAGGGGCAAGCTGTTAGCTGCCCCAGGCCTGCCGGCAAAAGTGTGTTTTAAGCAATTTACGAAAGGCGGAGAGGGTGGGGGCGACACGGATCTCCGGGGGAAGTTGGTTCCAGAGGGCCGGGGCCGCAACAGAGAAGGCTCTTCCCCTAGGCCCTGCCAGGCGACACTGTCTGGCTGACGGGACCTGGAGAAGGCCCACTCTGTGGGCCCTAACCGGCCGCTGGGATTCATGAGACAGCAGACGGTCCCGTAAATAACCTGGTCTGATGCCATGTAGAGCTTTATAGGTCATAACCAACACTTTGAATTGGGTTCGGAGACCAACTGGCAGCCAATGCAGCTCGCGGAGTGATGCCGAAATGTGGGCATTTCTAGGCAAGCCCAACACTGCTCGCGCAGCTGCATTCTGCATTACCTGAAGTCTCCGAACATTTTTTCAAAGGTAGCCCCATGTAGAGAGCATTGCAGTAGTCAAACCTCGAGGTGATAAGGGCATGAGTGACTGTGAGAAGAGACTCCCGGTCCAAATAGGGCCGCAACTGGTGCACCAGGCGAACCTGGGCAAAAGAACTCTTAAGATATGACATAATGAATAAATCATCACATATTTGACCATCTACAGTATATTCATAAGAACATAAGAACATAAGAAGAGCCATGCTGAATCAGGCCAAAGCCCATCGAGTCCAGCATTCTGTGTCACACAGTGGCCCACCAATTGTACATGGGGATCTTGAGCAGAAAGAGAAGGCAAAACCCTCCCTTTCCCTTGACCCCCAACAAATGGGACTCAAGGGAATCCTGCCTGCCTCAACCAACATAGAGGCGGCACATGGACATACGTTTTAATAACCACCGATACACTTGGCATCCATGAATCTGTCTAACCCTGCCTTGAAGCTATCAAGGCTGACAGCTGTCACGACCTCTTCTGGAAGTGAATTCCATAAACCAACGACCCTCTGGGTGAAGAAATATTTCCCTTTATTTGTCCTCACTTTCTTACCTATGAGCTTTAGGGAGTGCCCCCTTGTCCTAGTATTGTGTGATAGAGAAAATAATTTTTCTCTACCCACCTTTTCTATCCCATGCATGATTTTATACACTTCGATCAAGTCACCCCTTAAACGCCGTCTTTCAAGGCTGAAGAGACCAAGGCATTGCAATCTGGTTTCATAATAACAGCTCCATTTCCTTGATCATTCCTCTTCCAATTGTCCTACAGTAGTTCCCTCCTACAGATCCACTTTCGCTCAGAGTCTTCAAAGTATGCAGGAGTTCTCCAGTCCCTTGATTTTGGGAAGCTATATGAACTCTGCTCCTTTTTCTAGTGACTCTTTCTTGTAAGCCATCATGAACCCTTTTTGATGAAGCTGAGGAGGTCCCGTGTGACCCAAGTGGAAAAAGAAGAGAAGAAAATCAATACGCCCGGCTGCACGTCGAATAACTGAAGTAGCCAACTTCATATGATTGATTGGCCGATGGAAAAGTACATTTGGGGGGTTGTGGCCTTTGACAAACTATACCTTGCACTTCATCTGGTTTGTCTTCTGTAAGGCAAAGGTTGCAGATTTAATGAACTTAATAACAGCAGTATATTTAAAGAAAGCGGGAATGCCTAGATTCTGAGACTTTGTAAGCCTGTTGGTTAAGAAGGTATCTTTGGTTCTGTCATCCTTACGTGTTTCAGTAAAAATAATAGCAGCAGTCGAAAAAATAGCAGTAATTACAGCCCCTGTAATTGTAACATCTGTAATGCCTTTTCTGAACAGATTCAGCCCAACCTGACTTGAGGTCAACTTGAGAGACGATGTTTCTCCACCCCAAGTGCAAGGAGTGTGATCTGGGGGCATGCCTTTTCAATGGTGTTCTTCATATTTTAGAACCATCCTGTGCCATTATCCTATACCCATTTCATAAAAAATTACATTCTGATATGCATTGATGGTGGATCTAGCTTAATTTTGCATTGGTATTGATGGAGTGGCTATGATTGTAGGAGAAGAAGTAGCACAGTCAAGGGTGGTAGTGATGGAGTTGAGAGAGTTATCAGTTTGGAATCCTTATGTTGCCACAAGTGATCCAGCCTCTCCTGAATTCCATTGACTCTTATCTACCATCAGTTTAGTGCTGACCATTAGTTGACCAAATTCTTGTGTATAAACATGAGCAATAAATCTACTGAACTAGAACCAGAATCTGTGATCCAGATTCTTTGCACCTGGCAATGATTTTTGTTATTTAGTATGACTGGTTTTAGTTTCATTGCCCTGTTAATGTTGTACTTTTTCAAGTTTGGACAGTCTACAATAAATTATGTGAATAAATAAAATAAATAAACTCTCTTAAATCCTGAGAGTTGTTGCTCAGTTTCATAGTATCTCAACCAACCCTGCAAGATCCTGACAACCATCTACATATTTTACAAAACAGCATGATGATGGGAATACAAGATTGCTATTCGTGTTGAAATAAATTTGGCACGGAGGCACCCATTTTCATAGCCAGCAGCAGAGTACAAAATCACACATTTCAATTTTACTCACTAATAAGTGTAATTACCTGCAATATTGGAAAATTAAAACCGACATTAATTAGCAGATGCTGTCTTAATCAACACCCATGGGCCACTTCTTATTTGCTTCTTGAATCCTTCTATGTTCATTTTACCACGAAGCCAGATGTTTACCTTTACATGAAGGCTAAAGGAGAAATTGAAATTATTTAAAAACACATAGGACATAGCCTGAATATGGAACAATTTGGGCACTCAAGAGTCTCTCAACCTTGGCAACTTTAAACTCAGTGGACTTCAACTCCAAGAATCCCCCAGCATGCCAGGGAATTCTGGGAACTGAAGTCCGTCCAGCTTAAAGTTGGTAAGGCTCAGAAACACTGCTCTAGCTATTAATTAATCTAGCCAAGCTTTGTCATTCCAGACTGGCAGCAAGTTGACATTGCATAATCCCGGGCAGAGATTCGGTTACATCCTTTGCTATCTGATCTTTGTATAGTAGAGAATCACTGGGAGTGAGGCTGAGACCTTCTTGTCTGAAGAACATGCTTTCCGCTAAACTACAGGTCCTTTCATATGTTGCTGGGCACAAATGCCCTTTCTAAACTCTTTCCCAAATTTGTGAGCCAAGAAATTGCAAGGTGAGGGGGAGTCTCTGAATTTCTCCAGGGATTACTGGCAATACTGTCTAAGTATCCAAGGAAGGAATTTCCTTCTGATGTCTTTCTGAGTAGTGAGATGAGGCCATTGAAATGGAATGCAAGTAATTCTGGGAGTTGAAGTCCACAAGTCTTAAAGTTGCCAGGTTTGAAGACCCCTGGACTAGACAGAACCCTCCTGAGATGGAACTTTGATACAAACCTAACCAGGAGAGTAGTGCATAATTTCTGACTTTGAACAGATCCACTGATTACACATAGGGTTGGCCTCCTACGGGTCCCATCTGTTAGACAATGTCATCTGGCGGGGCCTAGGGCTAGGGCCTTCTCCGTTGCTGCCCCAGCCCTCTGGAACCAGCTTCCCTCAGAGGTTCGTACTGCTCCCTCCCTCCTAGCTTTCCGGAAACTGCTGAAGACGCATTTATGCAGACAGGTTTGGGGCATGTGAGCTCTGCTCTGCCCCTGGGCCTTTGACTGTGATTGTGTGTTGTGTGAGTGAAATAAATTACTTAGTTTCTATACTGTAAATTAGTAATTTTAATTGATTTTATGTTATGTTTTTTATACTTGTATTGTTGTTGTGAGCCGCCCTGAGTCTTGGGAGAAGGGCAGCATATAAGTTTAATAAATAATAATAATAATAATAATAGTAATAATAATAATAATAATAATAATAATAATAATAATAATAATAATACCCTCTCTTTGGGGGTCCCTTATTGGAGGAATGTTAAGTCCTTCCTTCCTTCCTTCCTTCCTTCCTTCCTTCCTTCCTTCCTTCCTTCCTTCCTTCCTTCCTTCCTTCCTTCCTTCCTTCCTTCCTTCCTTTGTCATTGCTTCTGAACCCAAAAGAACCTGTGACCCAGTCCTGCTGAGCTAGGGGTTGTACAATACATAAGTGACATTTATTAAAGAATTCTAAGTTTAGGGATTTGTTTTCAGTAGCAAATTGAATAGCAGTTAGCATTCTGTTGATAGAAAGATCCGCTAAAGAGTTTCTTGAATTTTCTTCATTAAATGACATTATAATTTTGGGTTAAATCCAGAGTCAAACCCACTAATCTGAATAAACCAGAGTAAGAATGCCTTGCTGATCTATTGTGGATCAAAGCATTGGCACTATTAATTGGCTGTACCACAGTAAAATATTCTTTTATATAGACCTGGCACTTATACAATCATCTTTTAGAAGGTGAAAGCCATGTTTATTTTCTTTTACTTTTGTCAAAACTTCATTTGGAATCTGTCTAATTATTTCTTTCCTGTTAAACTATTCAGATTGGTTTATTCATGTTTGGATGGCTTGAACAATGTTTTCAACAGTTGTTTAAAATATTTTTCTTAGATGTTTTGTTACAAGCCTCCTTGGCAGAATAATACAAATGTTGTAAATTAATGCACAGATATTTTTATTGAGTTTTAAGAAAGTTTTAAATTTTAAGAAAGTCGTCTACATTATTGCCAGTCCATGATAGTGTCAAGGGATGTAGGGACACTTAAGTAGAAATAATGGACCATCCCTCCATGTAGCCTTTCATCCATGCATCCATGCATCCATCCATCCATCCATCCATCCATCCATCCATCCATCCATCCATCCATCCATCCATCCATCCATCCATCCATCCAACTGGCTGCTGAGATAAATTACTAGGCCTGTGGTGGTGAACCTATGGCACGTGTGCCACAGGTGGCACGCAGAGCTCTCTATGTGGGCACGTGTGCTGTAGCCCCAGTCCTAGGCCTTTAGCTGTTTTTTATAAAACCTTTTCGCTTTAGGTCTCTGCCATCGTGTGCAAAAAAAAAAGGTTCAATCAATCATTTCAACTTCTCGTGGGAAAAAGAAACATCTCGCAAAGTTGGAATTGATTGATTGGACTTTTTAGTCCTACCCAGTCTGCCGTTACCACCGCAGCCACACCCATCCAATGGGCCACACCCACCCGGCACCTGATGATACATAAGTGGGTTTTGGGTTGCAGTTTGGGCACTCGGTCTCTAAAAGTTTCGCCAACATCATACTAGGCCTTTTGTCTAACCAGGCTACTTAGAAGTCTCAATATGACAGAAAGTCCAGCAATTGTAACTCCAGAAGCCAGGTATCCCTTGCCCTAATTTATTAAAAAAAAAATCTATTGCAAGTGATTAGTTCATGCCTCTTCCACAGGCCTGTCAAACACGCAGCCCATGGGCCAGATGCGGCCTGCACAGGCCACACCCACCCCAGCCCTGCAAAGGCAAAAAAGTCCCGGTATCATCGGTGATGCAATCCGGTTTGACACCCGTGCTCTACAAAGAACAAATGAAGTTTCTTGGATGAGAAGTGAAACATCTAGAGAGAAGCAACCTAGAACTAAGGAGAAATTTCCTGACAGTTAGAACAATTAATCAGTGGAACAACCTGCCTTCAGAAGCTGTGAATGCTCTAACACTGGAGGTTTTTAAGAGGAGATTGGACAACTATTTGTCTGAAATGGTATAGGGTTTCCTGCCTGAGCAGTGGCTTGGACTAGATGACCTCCAAGGTCCCTTCCAACTTCTTCTTCTTCTTCTTCTTCTTCTTCTTCTTCTTCTTCTTCTTCTTCTTCTTCTTCTTCTTCTTCTTCTTCTTCTTCTTCTTCTTCTTCTTCTTCTTCTTCTTCTTCTTCTTCTTCTTCTTCTTCTTCTTCTTCATAATAATCATAATCATAATCATAATCATAATCATAATCATCATCATTATTATTATTATTATTATTATTATTATTAATGATTGCACAGTCAGCCAGATGTTCAGACTGGATTTGGCATTTTTGTCTACCTATCAAGGACCTGGAATAGGCAGATGTGGATGTTTGATGGTATTACAGATATCATCGCAGGATGGAAGCAGTTCCTAGTAAGGCTGCCTTTTGCAATTGATGAATGGCGAATTTGTCAATGCCAATGGTGTTCAAGTGATGCTCCAGTTATTTTGGGATTGCACCCACGTTGCCTATTACTATTGGTACTACCCTTGCTTGCTTTTGCCACAGTCTTTCTATTTCTATTTGTAGGTCTTTGTATTTTGTGATCTTCTCCAGTTCTTTCTCGACTATTCTGCTGTCTCCAGGCACTGCCACGTCCACTATCCAGACTTTTTTTGTCTTTCTTATCGACAATTGTTACGTCCGGGGTGTTATGTTGCAGGTGCTTGTCTGTTTGAATTCTGAAGTCCCAGAACAGTTTAATTTTATCATTTTCGATGACTTTCTCTATTATTACTTTATTATTATTATTATTATTATTATTATTATTATTATTATTATTATTATTGTTGTTGTTGTTGTTGTTGTTGTTGTTGTTGTTGTTGTTGTTGTTGTTATTCAAGGAAATAAACAGTCCAGTTGCCTTTTGAAAAAGCACCTTTGAGACAACTGTGATCTGGATAACTGAGAATCTTTACAGACATTTTGCCTCTAACAAGAGGGAATTATTTCTTGTCAGAGAGGAGAAGAGAATAGGACGTAACAATAGGAAATTCTTCAACAGAGAGTGAGAGCGGGATAGAATGAGACCTTTCTCCTCCCATTCCTTGTGTTCCAGCTCACATTTACTTCTATTCCAGTCAAATGGCAGGTAGTCCTGAATGGATTATCCCTAAAAAATGCAAAAAGGATAGTTCACAATTCCGATGTAGAAGAAGTGGCTAGAGGGATAAGTGTCAGGCAGTATTAATAAGGAGGCAGGGAGGGAGAGAATGCACGAGTAGATTTTGAGACCTCCGAATTGCTTCTGAAATTGTTTCCAGCTTGTATTTTGTTCTGCTTTGCTTGTTGATTGTATCAGAGACACAAATAGACCCAAGAAAATGGCACCCGATTGGAATCTTCACCCTGGCACCAACTTAATCTTGTTTCATAAGATTGGCTCTGGCTCCCGAAAAAATTTCTTCTTCACATCTTTATAGAATACAGAGAAATAGATTTGCTTCACCACAGGGAGAGACGCTGCTGCTATTCATTTCCAGATCAACAGTGAAAAGGTTCATTACGGGCTTTGAACTCTGGTAACAAGAAAGAGGATGGGATAAATGATAGACTGCCTTTGCTCAATGCCTTTAGCGCTCTTTCGCTTGGCCTGCTCTGGACCCAAGGAAACTTAACTTTTACCCCGTCTTTGCCAAGATTGTGTTTGGTCCATGGGAATCCTCAACCTTTGCTCCAACATCTCAAGGAGATCTCATGTAAAATAGGGGAACTGTCCTGGGTTTTAGAATCTGTAAATCAGAAAAATTGTATTTGCAGAAAGCATGCATGTATTCTCTTTCCTTTCCCCCCTCTCTCTCTGCCCTCCCAAAGGTAATACAATGAAAACCAATCAAATCCAGTTTTGAGAGTTTTCTGGCCATAATTGAGCCTGGCAATTCTGGTCATAAGTTCTGAGGGTCATAAAGTGGGTCATAAAGTGACTGGCCCGATTTTATGACCTTTCATTCAACAGTCATTAACCACTATTGTTCTCTTTGTGGTCCCCCCCCCAGAAACCAGAAGTAAATGCTGGCTTCTAGGAAAAACAGTGTAAATTATAGTCACGTGACCCATGGGTACTACAAATGGCTGTAAAAGCAGGACAGTTGCTTAGCACCCAAAATAGAGTTGTGTGACCACGGTGGGCTACAGGATGAATGTCAGTATTTTGGAACCAGGTTGTAAGTAGCTTTGGGGGGAGGGAGAGCTGTGGTAACTTCAAATGGTCACTAAGTGATCCATCATAAGTCAAGAACTACCTGTAAACAACATCTCACCAGACCAAAGCTACAAACTTCTAACTTAAGAGATATTCTCTTAAGAGATTCTACTGCAGTGATGGTGAACCTTTTAGAGACCAAGTTGCCCCAAAACCGCCCCGCCCCATCCCTGCCCTGCCCCCGCCCCGCCCGCCTGCAGGGCCACCTACCACTTCCACGGCCCACTGCAGAAGATCACCCAGGCAGCCCAGCAGCGCCATGACGGTCACGCCCTCCGCCTGCGACAGAGTGTGAGGGCGGAGTCTTGTCCCCGCTGCCCAGCTGCCATGTCCTTGGCTGCACTGCTCCATGCAGGCCGTGCCCAGGGGCGACTCTCCTCCAGAGGGCTACTGGTGAGGAGGGGGGTCACAGGGGGAGGTGGAGCTGGGGCAATAGTGTGCATGCCCACAGAGAGGGCTCTGAGTGCCCCCTCTGGCATGCGTGTCCTAGGTTCGCCACCACTGTTCTAGTGTGTGTCTATCCTAAACCGTTTCCACCTTCTCCCATGCAGTTCAAGATCGTGCTGTCTCTTATCTTGAGCCCATCTCTCGAACACGCTGCCTGCTCCCTGGGAAGCTGTGGTGCTGCCAACACTCCCCTCTCCTCCTTCAGCTGCTATTCCATCACACTCATATAAAGTGAGAGAAAAATCAATAGGAGATAGTGGGATAGTTCATTAATAATAATTCTTTCTAATGTGTTATTCATTGCATGCCAGAGATCTAGTCATGGGCAGCAGGAGAAAATAACTATTTTGATCTAAGGAAATAAGTGACCAAGTCAAAAGAATGAAGAATGTTGCCCACTATGAAACATCACAGTGTTTCCTATCGTACTACCATTTACAACATCTTCATAATTTTACCACATGCTCTTTGAAATAATATAACAATTGTCTATTACCATTATGTTGCTACACTGATAGTTGAATGAATCTAAAGGGGAAGTCTTGATTTGGTGATTCCTTAAATGTCCTAGAAAATGTTCTATTGCACATCTTGGGCATAACCTTGGCTGAATAGCTTTCTACTGAGCTTTCTTTTTTTAGTTTTTAGCTCACACGTGATAGAATCATAGTTAGGGAATAGTTACTAATCCTGAATGAATTCAGATTTTCAGGAAGAGACTGATTACTTCCTAGTATACTGAAATATATTATGGACAGGGTAGCTGAGCTCCTTATCGTTGAGAAATTCTGGAGATAACTAGAGAAGAGTTATTATGACTCTCTATCTTGGAAAGGGACCAGGATACTTGGAATCTGGACCAGGATACTTACGGGACCGTCTTCTGCCACATACTTCCCTACGACCAGTGAGAGCGCACAGGGTCGGCCTCCTCCGAGTCCCGTCAGCGAAACAATGTCGTTTGGCGGGTCCTAGGGGGAGGGCCTTCTCTGTTGTGGCGCCCACCCTCTGGAACCAACTGCCCCTTGAAGTCAGCGTTTCTACCACTCTCCCGGCCTTCCGAAAGAACCTTAAAACTTATCTTTGCCGGCAGGCCTGGGGATGATTGTGGGTTGTGGTTCGAAAGTTGTGCATGTGTTGGGTATCTATTTTTAATGTTTTGATGTTTTGTATATGTTGTGAGCCGCTCCGAGTCTCCGGAGAGGAGCGGCATACAAATCAAATAAATAAATAAACAAACAAACAAATAAATAATAATAAATAAATAAATAAAAAAGAGAAGAGAAAACTGAAAGTGATATAAAACCATTCCTTACATATCTGAAAGATATCTCACAGATGAAGGTCAAGATTTGTCATGAGTCATTTCAGAGGGCAGGAGATGGAAGTCATAAATCACCAAAGGAAACTTCAGAAGAGTATTAAGGAAAACTTCTTAATAGTTACGCTGCCTTATAACTATGGAGATTCTCAGTCATTCGGGTGATGATTGTCCCAAGGCTGCTTTTTCAAGCGGCAACTTGACTTTCTTTGTTTTTCCTTGAAGACGTTTCGCCTCTCATCCAAGAAGCTTCTTCAGTTCTGTAGTTCAGTTCTTCTTCAGAGACAGCTGTGCTGCTGTACCACATACAGAGCTCTGTTCTTTTTGTAAATCCACAGATGTTATAGCCCAAATATTTAGTTCTTGTAAAAATAATATTTAATGTTGTTCTGGCTGATAAAAGTGCTAGAACAGTGATGGCGAACCTATGGCACGGGTGCCAGAGGTGGCACTCGGAGCCCTCTCTGTGGGCAGATGTGTCATTGCCCCAGCCTTGCCTCCCCCGTGACCCCCTCCTCTCCAGCAGCCCCTCTGAAGGAGACTTGCCCTTGAGCGTGGCCCACATGGAGCAGCGCAGCCAAGGACATGGCAGCCAGGCAGTGTAGACAAGACTCTGCCCTTACACCCCATCATGCAGTTGATGCTGCAGGGCGTGGGCAGAGGGTGTGGTCACCATAGCACTGCTGGGCTGCCTGGGCGATCTGCGGTGGGCTCTGGAGGAGGTGAGTGGTCCTGTGGGCAGGTGGGGTTGGAGATGGGGGGCAGAGTGGGGGCGGGCAGGGGGGTGGAGCGGGGGCGGGCCAGTTTTTGGGCACTTGGTCTCTAAAAGGTTCACCAACACTGTGCTAGAAGATGTTCTCAAATTACAATAAAGTAAAGAGAATCAGCTGATTTGCTTCACATTTTACTTAAAGTGGAATGTACTTCACAAAACTCTTCACTGAGGTGCTTTCTTTAAACCATCATTGAAGCAAATCATCCATTTAAAGCTTTGCACAGCCCCTATTTTGTAAAGATAAGGTTTGACAATAGGACTAATTACTGAGGGGACATTTTGAACATCTATTCTCTCAATGTATTCAAGCAGAGGGTGGAGAGCCATGTTTCAAAGAGACATTAATTTGGGTTCTGGCATTAGACTCAGTGTTCTAAATAGCTCCTTTCAAAGCTATAGTTATAACTGAGTGATTAGTGCATTGAACATGGACTCAGGAGACCCATATTCGAATCCTCACTCAACCCCGGAGCAGACTGGTGACTGTAAACCATTTGCTACTCTTCAATCCAACTTCTCCTTGTGCAGCAAATTTCATTTGCACTGTTTGGGCTCTCAAGAGAAAATGAAAAAGATAATGACATTGATGAAAAAATAACAATAACAATCTTGGGGAAAGTTGATTATAATTTCGGGCACCTATCAGTTGTTTCTGAATTTCCTGAATATGGTATAATCACCAAATTAAAAATGTTGTTGAAAAGGATGATGTTAAATTTTGTGGGATTTTAAGATAAAAAAAAGAGTAAATTTTGTGGATGGGGCAATACATAGAGAGAGAAGAATTGAGGAAAAGCAATTGGAATAGATTTAAGGAGCTCTGGTGGTGCAGTGGTTAGAATGCAATATTGCAGGCTAACTTTGCCCACAGTCAGGAATTCAAGATGGGACTACTGCATCGTGGTCTACATGGGACTGCCTTTGAAGATCACCCAGAAGTTACAACTGGTCCAGGATGCAGCAGCATATGCAGTGTTCTACATTACACATATGTTGCACAAACTATCCTGATTCCCAGTTTTTTTTCCCCCCTGGGTGTGAGTCAAGGAGTTGATCATCAAGTTTAAAACTCTACTAGCACAAGATCAGGTTATTTGTTGGAAGATCTCTCCCTGGGGGTGTCTGCCTGTTCCATCAGATGAGAGAGAGTGGGCACATCCCAAGTCCTTTCTCTTAAATGCTGCCATCTAGTGGGACCTAGGAAGTATGCTTTTTCTGTTGTGGTTCCTGCTGTCAACGCTGCTAACATCGGATGTTTTTGCTTTGACAAGAGTTAGATGATACTGGAGGAGAGGATTGTGCATGAGAGTTTAGATAGACATAATAATACTGGACTTAGTGTATGAGCCAAGGTTAATGAAATAAAAGATGATATAAGAATTGGCGGGCTGGGGAAATGGAGAGAGAGCCTGCATTTCAAACTAATTGGAGAATGTGATTTATGATTGTTAATTGGAGGAAGGAATTGTGCTTTGATACTATGGGCTGAGGGAAGGGGAATCTAGTTTTTGGCTTCAGCTATGTTAGTGCCGATGCTATACTACTCCAGTAAAGATTCTTTAAGGTAAACAATGCCTTTGAAGAGTTTCATCTGTTGGAACCATGACACCTGCCTTGTGGAACATCTTTATCAGTGGTGGGATTCAGCCACTTTGCACCAATTCGGCAGAACCGGTAGCTAATTTTTTGTTGCCCAGGCTCAGAATGGATTTCCGGAAGCAGCATCCACACAGAGAACTGGTTGTTGACATATTTGAATCCCACCATTGATCCTTGTCCCTGGGGTGCATCAGACCCCCCAACTCTCTTTGCTTCCCAGAAGGTTGTAAAGAGATAGGTCTTCCCGCAAGCAATAGGACAGGGTAAGGTTGGAGCCTGAAAATGGCCGTGCTGGTTGCATTATGGGAGAAAGGTTGTGGCACCAGGTGTTTTGCTTTTATTGTATTTCAGTTTTGTGATGCTGTTGTGAGCCACCCGGTGTGTCTTTTTGTATGGGTAGACATATAATCAATCAAATTTTCTGGGCATGTACTATACCTTAGTACAAGGGTCCCGGCCCATTACCAAGCCTTGGCTATTTGCAACCGAGCAGCGTGGGGCAGCATGGGGCAGCGCACGGACATGCAGTCCCACTCATGCGAGTGGCAGGCACTGGCACTCGCAGCCACACTCCCCTCCCCCCCCGTGCCAGTCTGCCAACCCGGAAAGATTGGGGAATGCTGTCTTAGTATATTGCTTGGACAATTTCTAGGTTCCTGAATGGAATTTGAATTTCAAACAACACCAATAATCCTTTTTGGTATTGTATTATTCTTTTATCAATCAAAACATAGTAATAATAACCATGGTAATAGTAGTAGTAATAGTTACCATTGTTATTCAGGACTAAAATATAAGTAGATTTTTTTAAAAAAAGGGCTGATTAATTTTCTGCTTCCAATGGCTTCTGGAGACGTCTGTAAAGTTTATATGCTTTGCTTAACCCATATCAATCTGGCATATGTATCTAATAATGTGTTGAATTAGTGTTTAAAGCACTAAACCAAATCTCTCTGGTTTAGGAGTAAATCAAGCAGAAAAAAAAAGAATATATGTTGTATATTTTTAAGCAAATTCACACCAAGATATTGAACTCATAGAAAGATCTTAAATTAAAAAAGCAACTGCAATTGTATTTTATTGGCTTTTTCATTTAACTTTCTGTACCACAATATCTAATTTCTAATAATTTCTTCCTTCATATTCCCTTTACCAAGAATGACAAGGTTTTTTTAAAAA